>JAWDEX010000020.1:2434916-2445800 GCA_035221805.1 Trichilia hirta | reverse complement strand
GGTATTGATACTTTCTAGCTAAAGTATCAATATTTTTTATTGTTACTTTAGTTTATTATAATTTTTATCAATACATATCGATACATTTAGTTTGGGTGTCGGATCTTTCTCAAATTAACCTATTTTTATTGAAAGTATTGATATTTTTAGCTAATGTTTTGAAACACTTGAATGTAGGTATCGATACTTTTGCTTAGCTATCGATACCTTCATAAATTTTTATAGATTCTTGCCCAAGTTTTGAAATATTGAACTTCAGGTTTTGAAACATACAAGTAACTATTGATACTTCTATTCTTAAGGATCAATATTTTTCCTTTTCAACTTTTTTTTACAATGTCAATTTTCGTCCTTAATTATGACCCTTATAATGCACGATTTAGGTCTATCTATAAAAAAAAAAAATAAAATTGTAGATAATTCTCTTAATTTTTCAATGGTCTAAAAATCACTTGATTTAGATATTTTTATAAAAAATTTTGCTCTAAAAATTAAAAACTACTCAAAATCATTCTATCACCAGATAGGTCTTGGAAAACCATTATTTTGAACTATTAAATAACTTAATTAGGAAAAATAATCAACATAAAAGTTATAAATAATTAAATCATCTTTCTAAGGCTTTAAAAATCATCTAAATTGAAGCTTTATAACTTAAGATATAATTAAAATACTACAAACTATTTAAAAAGACAAATTCTGCACAATTTTCGCATCAATGTATTGACACCTCTAGGCTATGATTTGAAATATTGAGCTATATTTCAATAGTTTAAGCTATGTATTGACACTTATGGGTTTGGGATCGATATTTAGAATATTTCACCCATAAAAAAATAATATTCAAATGCACAGCTAATTTTAAATACTAATTTTTCTCTCATTTTAATTCTGATTTCACTCATTCTTATTTCTATACGATCGTATTTCTGTTCTCTTTCAATATAAATAAATGGATTATAAATTTGATCTCTCAATCAAAAAAAATTTAATTAAGAAGTTTGATTGTGCAAATAATACCTTATGAAAACTTTTTTAAACTTAATTAACTTCTTTTAAAACCTTTCAAAACATCTTATATATGTCAATATCATCTTATTTAACTACTAAAAATAACAAAAATATCCTTAATTTAGTAAAAAAATAAAAATATCATTAAACTTAAGTACTGAGGATTACAATTTTAAATATAAATACTAACACAAATGGACAAGTTAGAAATTCGTCAGTCTCTCTCCTCTTTAAGGTGAAAAAAAAAACGTATTTATAATAATCTTGATAAATGTGATTATTAGAGAGCGAGAATCTAATTTAACAACAGATAGAGTATTCTGACAAAAAACGAGTCATTTCATAATCATGTACTAGCAGTATAGAGTAGCACAATAATTGTCTATTAAATAATTTATATAGCCGTAATACTTTAATGTGACAAAATATTTCAAAAGCTTTGAAATACGAGCATTGTTTGCCTCATAAGCTGTCCTATTTTTGTCTTACAATAATTCATGGCCAAGGCGAGCCTTATAAGACTGAGCTGAAAAAAAAAAAAAGAATAATCAAATCATTCTTCTTGGGTCGCCAAAATTTAGTGTTAGAATGATTCATTATCTTTGTGAGAAAGTTATTAGTCATAATAGAGATGACTTATAACCTCTTTAAAGTTCAAAATTGAAAAGTGGTCCTATAAAAATTTTTAATTATATATTATATTATATTAATATAAACGTAATAATATATATAAAAAAAAAAATTTAAACCTCTAACCTTACTCTTTTTTAAATGAAAAGTACAAAAATTTTTGAAAACATGGTTTGACTAAACTTTAGCCAAAACAATATATTGGATAGGAAAGAAATACTCTACCATTAAAAAATATTTTTTATGTAAATTATAAATTTTTAGTAACATTATAGACATGTTTTTCAGTAAATTATTTCCAAATTGTTACTAATTAATCTACTTGATAATTGTTGTATAATAAATTTTTAAAACAGCTAGTCAAACTTTTTTGAAAAAAGTAGGGCAAAAAGTAACAATGACTATTGATAAGACTTTATTGTTCATTTGACACGATGTATTAATCTGTATTAAAAATTATAAAGTGCACTGTAGTGTAACGTGATGTATTAGAGTATAATATATTAAATTTAATACAGTTTTATGTTTGGGTTTGCCTTGCACTATATAATTTTTAAAATATATGTAATATTATTTTATTGTTTTTACTAAATTATTAAATATTATTTTTTTAATTTTTTCATTAAATACTTTTATTTTCGATCACCATAAAATACCAGCCTTGTATTGCGTCGCCATCAAATATCATCAGTCGTCGCCGGCCAATGTCAACCACCAGTTTTCGTAAGTTGTTTGAGCCACCAATTTCCGTTTGTTGCTTGAGTCAATAGTAGTATTGTTAGAACCCTCATTAAATACTTTAGGCAGTGACATTACAATTATCGCTTTTAAACAAACCAATTTTGTAAATTTGAGTTTAAATTTTTCCGTGCAAGAATTTTAAATTCTAGTCTATAAAAAACAGTTGGTTTAATGGGGAAAATAATAGCGTCAATGCATAAAATGTTTAGTCAGAATTTCAACGATATTAATATTGACTGAAATGGAGGTCCGATTCCCATGATCCGTGGCGTTTGGCGTTGGTCAATGGTGCTTTTTTGGGTTGGCGGTGACCGATGAAATCAACAGTAAACATCTACAATATTTATTTTTGATTAAAATAATGATAATAATATAGATTATTTTAATTAACTAATTAATAAAAAATATTGAAATTAAATTATTAAGACAGTATATTAGTGCTTTACGTGTGAAACCCGAGAGGGAGGGGACCCAAATTTATGAAGGCTGGGTTGTAACCATTTATACAGTCTAGACCAGTCAACAATTTGGGCCAAACACTGCACAAAATGGATTAGACAAAAGCCCACAATTTTGTGTAGTACAAGGCCTTATACCAAACACGCCCTTGGTTCCCAATTGTGGAGCGCGACAATAATTCTAATTTTTGTGATCTTTTCGTCAGTTGAGGCTGAGACTCTCGTTATTAAATAAATGATAAATTAACAAAAATTATTCAAGTATAAGATAATATTACACTTGACACAATTTATCTTAATAATGAAATTAAAAGGACCAAATTTTTTATGTCTCATTTTGTATTAGTGTACTTAAAGTAAGAGTTTATGGATTTTATTAAATTTAAGAAAACAATTTTTTTATATTAATACGTACAAGTTGACATGAGGTAATACTATTCGTTGTTATATAATTTATTTTTATTAATTTTATATTAATTAATATTATCATGTTATATTAGTATGTATTTCATAAATTGAATGTATATAGCCTTATTTTTTAAATAAAAAATACAAAAATTATAAAAACATAGTTTGACTAAAGTTTATCCAAAAACATATTTTGGATAGGAAAGAAATACTCTATCATCAAAAGATATGTTTGAAAATATTTTTATATGTGAAAAATTTTAAGGCCTGTTCTTTGTACATAGTCATAAACTCTTGTAAAGAAAATGGTAAATTGGTCAGGGGAGCTGTTGGGAAGCAGACCGCCCGGTGGTGTGGTACGTAGTTTGTGTCTAACCATTAAACTACACAATACTTGTCGTTATAAAATTTAAAGATAACAAGGAGCCGTGCATTTTTTGAAAAATGTACGGCGAAAGAGCAATTGCCAGAGACAAGACCTTAGTTCCTAATTGTGAAACATTATAATAATCTCTAATTTTCGTGATGTTTTGGCTTACTTAAGTTGAGATTTACAATATTAAATTGATGACAAATTACTAAATTTATTCTTAAATTAACAAAAAATTATTCAACTAATAAGATAAAATTTACACTTTACACAATTTTATCTTAATAATAAAATTAGAAGGACCAAATTTTTAACATATCATTTTGCATTTACTATGTTTATAAGCGTGGCTTAAGTGGTGGGGTCAAAATTTAATTTTATCAAAATTGAGTTTAAGTAATAATAAAATATAAAATTTATTATTTTGTAATTAACTAATAAATAATTTTATTATAATGATTCAATATTAGATGGCAAAAAGTGATGTAAAACGAAAAAAATTGAGTAAGAAGCAATTTTTAATAAATTGTTAGAATAATTGAAGGAAGAAACAAATTAAATTTTACGTTAAAATAAAAGAGAAAGTTAATGTATTATACATATAAAATTAGACTTAAATTATTAATAAAATTTATTAAAATAAGTGTTGACTTATTATCAAAAATAAAATAATTAAATTAAAGCAAATAATATTATCATCAATTTTAAATTAAATTTTATATTTATACTCTCATCTAAATTTAAAAGAAAAATTATAAAATAATCAACACTATTGAATACTACTAATATTTTAATCTAAAAATTATTCTCAAAATATATTAAATCAAATCAATCTTATTTTATCAAAAAAGTAGCAAGTGCAAATCCATTTTGACAATAATAATGCCATATTGCCACAACATTTTATGTTTCCAACAGATTTACTATATATTTTGCTCTTTGTGAAGAAATCAAACGCTTGTCATCTATATAAACTATTATAAAGATGAGCTGGCTCGGCCAACAGCGTCTGCATCTCTCTATATCCATCTATAGTGTAGTTTAGTTGTAGCTATATTCTTCTCCTTCAAAAGTTGAAAACTGTTTTGGATGATTAGTTTTGTATTTTAATCATCTTGTTATATTAATTTAATTATAGACAATAATTCGTCAAATACTTTAATACTACTTATTTATTAATATAATAGTAAAGTAATGAGATAGAGACGAGAGACTGAGATTAGACAACCCTATTGCGCTTGTTGGCCTGCCCGGGACTTCTCCATGACACCAATGATTTCTTCGCTTCTTTTATTAAAATTTTCCAAACTTGTACGTGAAGAAAAAGTTGTAAGTTGTAACGTTACATTTTGATTTGTTTGTCAAACCACGTGAAATAAGATCATTATGAATCATTCATTTTAGATTGATTTTGATTTTAATTTCTATCCATCTTCTTTAAAGATCATTTTCAATTATAAATAATAATAATAATAATTATTATTATTATTATTATGGATATTGATTTCTTTTTTTTCTAATTTGTTTGAAGCTTCAACAAATGACATTGAATGGGTCACAACTTGACTCACAATTCCATATCCCTGGTCCATGCCATATTACTCAATAATTTAAAATAGAATTGAGAAATAATAATAATAATATAAAAAGAAAAGTCTTATGAAGTAAACTAGCCATTCTTAACACGAACAGCCAACAGCTGCAAAGACTACTCATTGTATGATGATCACGATGGGCATTAGTTAGGCCAAGTCAAGTCATGCGTAATAGGGATGGCAATCTTAATTATTTTTTCATTTCTTACTTTTGGAAATATAATTATTTAAAAAATATGGAAAAGCATGACGATTCATTGGGAATAATAAGGGACAATTTTATTTGAAGCTTTTCCCTGAATTTCGTTATTGCATATAGGGTCTTATTTAGTTATTATTTTAATTGGGAATCACCAACCATAAAATAATAAACTAAATAGTATGGCTAAAAGGATCTTTTCTTAAAAGAAATTTCTTTTTCTTTTTCTTATATATATATATATATATTAAGAATTTATAAAATTTTTAATAATACAATTAAAATTATATTTTAAAAGTTTATTAGAGTTATGATAAAGCCAAGTTTTCAAGCAATTAGCTAGGGTGGCTTTCTTAGAAGAGATTGATAAAAGTATTTTATTAATATATTATTTGTATATTTATGTTTCCTTTCAACATTCTTATACTTTTATCTGTCTGTTGGTCCTTCTTTTATTTAAATTGTTGATGCCAAAATTCATTCTAATCACAAAGTAAACGAAGGCATTTTTTTTTTTAATTTTACAACCACAAATTAAAACTTCGTAATATGGACGACCACGAATTTTTTGATATATTCGATCGGGTATTTAAATTAATGACTTGAATTTTAAAAAAAGAAAAAAAGACAATATTTACTCAAATTAAAATTATATTTTGAGTAAAGAGAGTTTTATATTTTTACCTTACGTTCCTTCTCTTTTATTTTTTTTTTCTTTTTCAGCTTAAAGGGAGAGATTAATTCTTTAATTTGTGGTTGAGGGAGTGAAAAGCTATAATAAATTAAAATTAATATTATTTTTTTTATTTAGATATTTAACATATTAAAAATTCATATTTTCTAGACATTCAACAAAAAAAACAAACGCTATTTTAATTTTACTTAAACTAAGTATTCTTTCTTTAAGTCGAAACATCTTTGGGCTTAATTATTTTGAGACTACTTATTTCTTTTTAACTTTTATTACTTTAAATTTTGGCATAAAATTTTGTGTCCAATAATAATATTATATTTTTTTACATTTTATATTTTTATAAAAATAAGTAGATAATTTAGAGGATACAAAAATTATACAAAATATGTATTAATAATATAATTTTATAGATTGAATTTGTATAAAAAATAATTATAATAAGAATGTTTTATTGCAAAAATTTGGTTCTTACTTTAAATTAGGGAACCAAGATGCCAAAAATTATTAAATAAAGTACATCAAAGAATTAAAATATATATATATATATATATAAGATCTCAAAAATTAGCATCATGAAATTTCTAAATTCTTTCCTACATTTATATTGCTTCTCTAAATAAAATAAGGTAAGGCTACTTTACCAGGGGTGTAAAGATTCAGATCCGACCATATATGAGGTGGTCCAAATCCAAATTCGAAGGAGAAAACTAAATACTAGATTAGGATAAAAATTCGAAATTATGTGCATATAAATATGGAGCGAAAACTCCACAACTCTCTTACTTTATCTGGCTCTTGATCTCTAATTCAATTCTCTCACTTTATTCAACTTTTTTATTATTAGCTCAAATATATATATATATATATATATATAAGGTGCAAAGATTCGGATTCGACCATATATGAGGTGGTCCGAATCTAAATTCGAAGGAGGAAACCAAATACTAGACTAGGATAAAAATTCGAAATTATGTGAATATAAATATAGAGCGAAAACTCCACAACTCTTTTACTTTATCCGACTCTTGATCTCTAATTCAATTATCTCATTTTATCAAACCTTTTCGTTGTTAGCTCAAATACACACACACACACACATATATAACAATGGTTTACGTTCCTTAAAATTTGACAATATTTCACTTAAATAATAAAATAATAAAAATATCACTTGTTTTTTTTTTTTTTTTTAAATATTACTTGTAATTTTTTATACTCTTACATGTATTAATAAAATTAAAAAAATTATTTATTAACCTCGTATTACTAAAAATATATATTTACTTAACTAAAGTTGTATACCCAATAATTAATATTAAATAATTAAAAAAATTTCACAGGTTCCATTATTAATAATTTAAAAAATAATCTTTTATAATGTTTGCTAAATTATTTTCACTATATAATAATCAAATCAAATCAAATTATTGAATATTTAATTAGTTTCTATTTATAATTGTAACTAAATATGTGTTAAAATAATAAAAAATAATTATATTTAGTTTTGTTATTATATATAAAAATATAAAATCAATTGTAAATTATATTTTAAAGAAAAAAAAGATAAAGTCTTATTTTTCACATTGTTACTGTTTAAATAAAATATTGTTAACTATAAAAAAGATAACTGATAATAAGTTTAATGGAATTGAAATAAAGTGAAAGCGTGTAAGATACATAGCAATGTACCATAGCATGACTTCTGTTACAATACGGCACAAGGAATTGAGCGTCTGAATTAATGATTAATCCAATGAATCCCATCCAATAGGAATCATCTCGGATTGCGTATTTTGTTTAATATTAGTATAAATAATTTATTTAATTATGGATTGTTAATTGTCAAACGAGCAAGACTACGAAAATTAAGAAATTTAATTGGCCCTCTCAAATGTTATCGTAAGTTAAGAAGTCTTGAGTCCTAATTAACAACTGAAAACAATTTAATAAAAAAAAAGAAATGAGAGAGAAAAAACAAAGTCGTATGAAATGGCAAAAGCCTTCTAGTTTTACAAGGTCTCCTTTAATGATGAAGACGCACCAACAAAGCATCTGCATAAATATTATATTTCTCTGCCTAGTATTTATGTTAACGCAATAGGTAAGATAGCATGTTTATTTTTCATATTTTTAATTGAACAAAAATCATATTAATTGCCGTAATTAATAGGGATGACAATCAATGAATACTTGTACCATATTTTTATATTTATTTCAGTATTTGTACAAATATGTGTAAAATATTTATTTTAATTTTGACAATTTTTAAAATTAATTCATATAATATTTTTATTTATTAAATTTATGCAATTCAAAAATTAGAAATTTGTAGTAGTATGAAGGAACTATCTTTTTTTACATTTATTCATATTCAATTCTATCAAAAATATATACAGAACAAAGTAAGATTTTAATAAGTAAAGTTTACAAAGAAGAATAAAATTATTAAATGATTACATATTAAATATTATTTTTTAATTTTAGACACTAAATTAAAGGAACCCTATATAATTTAAGACTTTTAAAGACACAGAAATATTGGCTTTGTTTGAGATTTAACTCCATTAAATTAAACAGTAGTCCAAAAATTATAGTTTATCCCTTTTTTTTTTCGAAAGAAAGTAAATAAAAGTTTATTTTTAATCTATATTATTTCATTGTTTCATATAGATTTAGCTTATTTAATTCGTAAGTAAAAAATTTTCTGAAAACCCATTGAATACGTATTCTCGTTTGACTTATGAATTATCGTATAATAAAACTATAAAAAGGTATTAAATTTGTATTTAAATTAATTAATGCATAATAGACCATTACAAAATAACGCTTAATAAAGGTGGCATGCACCCTGTAGCAATCAAGCCAAAGTCAAAGTCATTTCTCCTCTACCACACCTATAAGCCGGTCCAACACAGACACAAATTGACAATTTGATATTTAGATTCCGAGATTCGAGCTTTAACCATTTGGGGTTACCTAAGTCTGTAGCTTCTGGTTTTGAAGGATCACGAACTCAACTTAGCTGTCGATAATTGGATAGGAACACAAATAGAATTAAAATATATAAAATCACACGCACAGACCGAACAGAAATTAGACAACAAGAAGACTCCTTCTCCTTGTTTAATGACATTGTTTTCTACGAGAAGAAATAGATATACAGCTGAGACATTATGACATAATCTATTGATTTGGCTGATTCTTCTTCTGCTTTGCTTTGCTTTGCTTTGCCGTCTTTGCGTTTGTAGAGCTGAGTATACGAGAATAAGAGGGATTGTCTTTGGTTTTAACCTTTGCTGGCGTTTCTAGTCCCCAAAAAGACTTTGCTGGGGTTTCAGATTTTTTTCAGTTACTGGAAATATCGATGGCAGAATACGTCTATTTCTTTAACAAGGTACACTTGTTTGTATTTTATTATTGTGAAAAATGGTGACTTTATGAAAGTTCTAGTATTTGCTCAAGTTTTGTTCGTATTAAGTTCAAATTTTTCTTCGCTTTTTTCTTATATTTTATTATTTGAGTTTTGTGAAGGATTGATGGGTATGGAACTTGTGTTTCTCTGGCATGCTCCGTTTTGGGTTTGGACAGTAAAGTTTATGGATCGCGTATTTATATATTTTATAAATAATTGGAGTTTTCGGGAGTTTTTGTTTGCTCCTCTCTCCCTCTCAAATCCACATTACCTTAATTTCCCCTCCCCCCCTTCTGTTGTACTCTTTTTTAGACTGTTCACAAGTTTCATTGTTTCTGTACTCTGTCTCTGCTTATGTGATAATATTCTTACTTTATTGCATTGAAATATCTCATTTTATTCACAAGTTTCATTGTTTCTGTACTCTGTCTCTATTTATTTGGTAATTCTTTTACTTTATTACATTGAAATATCTCATTTTATTGACTTTTATTCTTCAATTGGAATAGCTCAGATGTGATTAGAATATGATTCTCTGCTATTTTTTTGTCCATGAAGGTAATCTGCATGCTCATGCGGTATTTTGTGTGCCACAGGATTCGCTTATCATAAAACCTTCAAAGAAATCTCCATTGTTCTTGAGGATGATAGCTTTACTATTTGCAATGATCTGTGCCGTTTTAATCTGCTTCATCCGTTTAAAGCAATTGAGTACTGGCACCGGAATTAAGCTTCAAAACATCCAAATCATTGAAAGATCTTTTATTGATTATGGAATGAAACAGATAGAAATTCCTGGAAGTAATGGCATTGAACAGATAGAAATTCTTCGTTTGCATTACCCCAAACCGCAAACATTTAGTAGGTAATTATCTAGCTTTAATTTACCTAAATTTGGGTTCATAAGCTTGATATTAATATGTTGTCTTCTTGTACAAGCAGGGCTGAATGTGCTAGTACTCCGGTACGTTTCTTTGCCATAATATCGATGCAAAGATCAGGAAGTGGATGGTTTGAGACCTTGCTAAATAGTCACATCAATGTGAGCTCAAATGGGGAGATTTTCTCAGTTATGGATAGGAGGAAAAATATTTCTTCAATTACAAAGACTCTAGATAAAGTTTACAACTTGGATTGGTTAAGTAGTGCTTCCAAGAATGAGTGCTCCGGAGCAGTTGGCTTTAAGTGGATGCTTAATCAGGTATAATGTTGTAATTAGTTTCTTGTTAATGATAATCGTTTCATTTTATAATTTCTGTTGTTGATTGCTGGTAAATGGCCTGTTGGTTACCCATTATCGTTTTTGAATGTGAAACAATGCCAACCATCATTCCACCTAACCATTACCTGCAGCACTAAATAAAAT
>JAWDEX010000020.1:2419045-2429282 GCA_035221805.1 Trichilia hirta | reverse complement strand
AGCCAAAATTCTTTCCACTTGTGAGCGTTAAGTGTACCTCTTGATCATATCCTTTTTGGGTGCCTGTTAAATCTGTACACTCTAACTCAGCTCTTATTCTAAGTGTGCTTAAATGCATTGAGATATCGAGAAACGGAGAAGTTCATGGTTGTTAAATTGTTGAAGTATTGGTATTAGGTCTGTTCCCTTTGTTGGATGATTATGGAATGCAAAACTTTTACAAAAGTTAAAGCCTCTCTGTTCACATTTCACCTTAAATTTCTTTATCTGTTTTATTTCTGCACAAATGTGCTCAATATTAGGTATTTGGGATGCTTGTCTAGTTATCTGGGATTAGCTTCATTTTGGTTTGTCATTTTAAGAGAAATTTTTTTACCTCTACAGAGAGGGAAGAATGAGAAGTGCTGGAAACAAAGAGCTTTCATTTTGATTACCAGGGAACACATAGGAAGAGCTATAGCTTGAGTTTTGGGTAGCACTTTACTAACTCTGTGTTTTCTCAATATGCGTCTGGCGGTCAGTTTGAAAAATTGAATTCACATTGAGATATCTCATATTCTTATATACAGTTGTCCAGATTTTATTAAATATACAGACTTATGAGAGAACTGTAACTAAAAATACCAGAAAAGTTATGTAATTTGTAATGCTTTACTGTGGTTTTGGTTTATAAAATTTGCATATATAGACAGAAAAATGGTATTAAAGCAACTATACCGCACCTTTCAAATTGTTGGTATCTCCTAACAAAACAATCCTAAAGAAGAATGGTAGTGTCTTTTAACTTGTAGAATTTGATTGATTTGGAAGAGTCAGTAGAATTGCTAAATCCCTTGGTTCTGGCAAATCCATTAAAGCTTTTATGCCTACTGTTATACTAAACTTAGGAATTTTCAATCTAACTGTTTTTATCCCCTCCTGGTAAATTAAACTGGTAAATTTTCCTAAAATGGAATACCTTTTAAATCATATAGACTGTGTTGAAGTTGTATGATGTATTCATAATGAATGAAGCTCTAGATGTTGCTCATAATTTACTTATTGTTCCTGCAAGAAGACACTGATATTATGCCATTTAGCTGAAGTAACAGAAAAGAAAGAATCAGTGGTATTTAAGAACTGTTGACAGGTTAGTAGATGGTATCGTGGCTACAAGGTGATATTATGCCGTCATTCATAAATTGATAACTTAGTTTGGTAGTACACATGGACATTGTGCTAGTCTATTTCATCTTCAAACAGTTGTACATTCAGCATTTAGAAAAATTGTGAACAGAAATTATTAAGACAGTTTGCTGTTTATGTTAGGAAAATGACCCTATTCATTTGAATGTATATTTGCAACTTCTTCTTTTAGTATTTGATTCACAGGAATATCAGTTGAAGCCTTATATTTGTTCTCATACATGTGTGTCCAGGGTTTGATGCAGCACCATAAAGAAATTGCAGAATACTTCGATCGAAGGGGTGTTTCTGCTATCTTTCTCTTCCGACGAAATTTGTTGCGTCGGTTGGTTTCTGTACTTGCAAATTCCTATGATCGTTATGCTAAAATGTTGAATGGAACTCACAAGTCTCATGTGCACTCACCTGAAGAGGTTTTCCTTTCTGTCTCAGAGTCTCTGTGCATGCACATGCACGAGTTATGTATATTGCACAATCTTAATTGAGTTGGTATTTCTTGCAGGCTGAAGCACTTTTAAGTTATAAGCCCACTATCAATTCCACATCATTGATAACTGATTTGAAGGAAGTAGAGGTGATAGCTACCAAAGCTTTGGAATATTTCAATAGTACTCACCACATTGTTCTGTACTATGAGGATCTTGTTAAGAATCGCAAGGTGAGAATTATGAAATTCTTATATCAAATTTTTGATAGGACCAAGTTGACAAAAATATGGAAAGAAAAAAAGAAGGTAAATATCTTTTGAAGCACATATAATCTGCCATTGGACAAATTTCCAAACTCACAAGTACAATGGACATGTGCAAGCATAGTATTTTCAACATTTCCTATCACAACCCATTTACATTTATAAAATTACAGGAAGAATTGTTGGATTGTATTAAATTTTTGTGTACTTTGAATCATTGATTATAATGTCTTCACTGATCTTTGTCATACGAATCTGCTGTTAACTATTCGGTGAAGACCAATTCTGAATAGATTCTGATGTTTAAATTGTTGTCAACTAATTAGTTCTATTGATATCTCTGCGCAAGCATTTTACTCTAAGTTCTCATTTCAGAAACTAAAAGAAGTTCTCGGGTTTCTACGACTGCCGCAGATGAAACTAAGAAGCCGTCAGGTTAAAATACACCGAGGTTCATTATCAGGACACATAAAGAACTGGAATGACGTCAACAAGACGCTCAATGGAACAGTTTATGAAAGTTTTCTCCATGCTGACTATAGAAGATGACACCTATGCTAACTTGTGGAACAGGTGTGAATACCAGCTTTAACTGATTTTAGTTGTAGACAGACAGGATGCTCTCCCCATTAGAGTTTTGGCTGCGATGGAGGCTTAATGTTGAGTTGAATTTGTTGCTTGAATCTCTTTCTCAACAGGCCATTGAGTTTGAGTCCCAACCTTTTTTTTCACTGAATCTTCGTATTGGTCATAGAGATACAATGTAAACTTCGGCTAATTAAAGCAACTGTAATTGCAAATAGTGTTTTCCTGTCAGTTATGCTACGTTTCTTGGTCTTTCAATGGCTAGAATTTTTTTATAACATGCAAAGCAGATTGTAAATTGAAAATGGAGGCAGATGATGACCATTACTACTTTAGGGCATCGGTTAGTATAACTGATTTCCGCTTCACTTTAACAGTTAAGTTGTAAAAAGTGTTAGGAAATACTAACTTTTAGTTGAATGAATCTATTTATTTTTAGATTACCACTATTGCGAAAGTGGCTGTGGGGTTAACACCTGAATAACATCCCCTTAATTGTGATTGAATAAAATATATAATGCATATTGAACGTTGAAAGCAAGCACAAAATTCACATTATTCACAGAAGAAAGAAAAAAGAATGAGGATGGTGAAGGATGGAGCACCAATTGAACATATTCCTTTTGGGGTTGAGAAAATGACTCCTCTTAATGTTGAGTGCTTCTATTCGCACTCTTTCAAAATCATCATAAAATTGTTTTTTTCTTTATATTTAATTTTATGTCTAAGAAATTTAAATTTATATTACTCCCGATAACACTATTTTTAATTTCACTTGTAAGCCTCTATTACTTTTGTTTGAGATAACGGAAATGAACCGAAGCATGTACTGAAGTATAGAGTAAATTATGAAAAAGAATTTGACAGTGCATCTTGGCCAAAAGGGACTTAGCTGCCAAATCTCAGAAGTCGGCAATCTGAAGGTTGCAAAACAATACAAAAGATTTATTAGTTTAACACAAACTAGAATTTCTGGTTGGAAAACTGAACGGTGAGCTCATTGAAAAATCTCTATTGTATAATTAAAGGCTCATCTGGGACATGTAAAGAAAGTTATTAAACAACCAGAGTCTTCAAGAACGTTAATTCCTGCCTATCTTCATCTGATAATGCTGATCCTTAATCCTTCAGATGTTATCCTGCGACGCTAGAATTGAAAAGGCGTGTTTACACTGCAAAGCACGACTCGAAAGGTGAAATTCGCGGTAGCGGGATTAATTGTACTTGTAGCCTGTCAAGCAAATTATAACTTCCCTTCTTTCTCTAAGAACGTTGCTTAATTGTTGGATAGTAGATGCTCTCCATCGGTTTCTTAATGACCCCAAATAAGTTAACCTTTGTTTAGCCTCTTCTGGTATTTGTTTCCTTCTGAAAAATTCAATGGATTGATGGAAAGCAGTTGAAGTTAGAGAGAGCAAATGAATTCCTTAAGTTCCAAACTCATGACAAAATCCTTGAAAAAGGAGCAAAAAGTTGCATGTTAAAGCAGCTAATGCCAATATATCTACTCCAACAGCACCAAGTGTCGGGCAATTGGCAAGTCTACGCCTCCGTACACAAGACAAGTAGATGACTTTATTCCCACAGCTCCAGGTCATAGCCTTGGTGTTGGGAATCCCCTTCAAAGTAAGGGCTAGTTTAACAGGAGCATGCTACACGTATTTCGTTATTTGCTCAAGCTCTGTTACCTCTAACTAGCCACAAGAAACTCGAAAGAGTCTCGTTGGAGTAGCTGCTAACTTAGGCTAACCTTTTGTTGCCCTAAACGAGAGTACCATTGTATTTCATATCCAGCAAAACTCTAAACGGACATCCGAGCTGTGTCAAATGAATATCAAAATTTTATCCTCATTGCTAAATGTGAGAATTATGTAATTTGAACATCTAGATGAATCTATCTATCTATCTATCTATCTATCTATCTATCGTTTAAACTAGTTATTGCCAAATAAATTTTTGATTCCATTGTTACATATTAGTGGAGAAAATGAGCAAAATTAACATAGCCATTCTCCATCTTTAAGTGTTGCTTACTCTTTGCAGATAATTAATTTTAAGCTTATATAATAATGCTTGCAAACGTTCTTATTATCATTTCACACACGAACCAAGCTATTGCTATATGCTAATTAAATCTCGATCACGTTCATGGAGGACATTGCTTAAAAAGTTAGCTTGGCTCAGTTTTTATTTCTTTCTCGATATTCCTTTTGTTAAGAAGAAGCACTAAACCAATATAAGACCAAATAACACAGCAAAATAAAAATTCAGTTAAAAATTCCTTCTCTAGTTGAATTTATTAGAAGCATGTAAACTCTAACATAATAATAATGTACAGCAGTAAGTATAATAGGTAGAAAAATATAAATCGATTAATACAAATTACCAATTAAGATATATCAAAATTTTTATATGAAAAATCTCTTCCAATCAAGAGTAAAAACCACCAGACTTTAAGTTTATTAAAGAAACTTCACTATATCAAAAGTGTCTTACAAAATGATAAAGGGAACCAAAATCAAGAAAGAACAAACACTCATTCTAATTACTTTTTATCCACATAAGAAAGAAATGTCTACCTCACAATTCTCCCCTTCTTGACTATTTGGAGGAGACTGCCATCTCGACAATCAAGTAATGAGCATCAAGTTTTCCTTTTGGCAAAGATTTGATCATCATATCTAAACTATTATCATTTGCATAAATTTTTTGTAGTTTAAGCAATTTAAAATTTAAAACATCTCTAATCCAATGGTGTCTAACATCAATATATTTTGACCTATAATGGAATGTATAATTCTTTTCAAGATGCACTACACTCTGATTATTATAGTATCATGCATACATTTCTTGAGTAAAGCCAAGCTCCCTCACAAATTTCTTCATTTAGAGCAATTTTTTATAAGCTTCAACAACAGCAATAAGCTCTGCTTCTGTAGTAGATAAAGTAATATATTCTGTAATCTATATTGCCAAGACACATCTCCTCCTATAAAGGCAATCAAATAGCCTAAAGTAGACTTTTTTTTATCAATATCTCTTACCATGTCTAAATCAGTGAATACCAAAAGGATAGATTTTTTTGTTCTAAAGCATAAACATATACTAGAAGTGCCATGCAGGTATCTCAAATTCACTTTACTACATTTCAACACTCTCTTCTTGGATTAGAAAGAAATTAACTAACACAACCAATAGCATGAGCAATATCTGATCTTGTACAAACTATTACATACATCAAACTACCAATTGCTAAGGCATAAGAGACTCTCTTTATTTCTTCTTTCTATATCTCACTAGGAGGACATTATTTTTTACTCAATTTAAAATGTATAGTACTTGTTGGAGATATGCCCTAGAACCAATCATGTCACGAGGTTTAGGGCCATTATCTTATTGTGTATGTGTGTATGTATGTGTGTGTGTGTGTGTGTGTGCGTGTGTGTGTGTGTGTGTGTATGTATATATATATTAATTTATTGTAAAAGTGTTTACGATGAATAAAATGGCATTTTATTTTTATATCTTGTACTTTGTTTAGTTATTATTTATTTATTTTCTTATTAATGTAAGATATGTTTCTGTGGTGTATTATATGTCAAGATCTATATACAAAGATTTGTATATATGAGTATAAAATCTATGATTTAAATATATCTAAATTTATTCCTGATCAAAGTAATATCATTAAAGATAATGACATTGCATGATCAATATGCTTTATTGCTACCACTGATTAGTATTCGATACTAATACTTGGGTGACAAGTCTCATATCACAAGAGCATAAATATGGGTATTGCATTTGAGAATGTGTTACTGAACATGACCAATCATGACAAATCACATAGGTGAATATCCATAATTAATGATTTTTCATATAGTCGTACCAGTGTACCATTAGTCCTTAGACCTGAGACATTATAACTCTAATTTATAATGAGACATATCGTTCACTTGTGTATATCGCACTGGGCTAGCCATGCCTGATGAAAAAAGCTGGATGGCAATGTATTCTTAGTGTCTAAGAATAGGTAATGCAATAAGGAATCTACTAGCTTAGATATTTAAGCTTGAGTTCCTAGGCAGAACTGTCATATATGGAAATTAAATCTCAGGCTAGAGTACACGAATTTTAAAAATAGGCTTTTGGATAAGTGAATTTTGTTTATGATTGAGGTTCTAATCTTCTGATCGAGTTTAGGGTTTGACAATTCTATAACTTACACTCGATCGAGAGTCGATAGTAGAGGGACTTTACTACATGTAAGTATGACTATATGAGTTTATCCATAATAACATTCTCTATATTCTAGGGGTCATGATATCTTGCTAGAGGTCACTCATAATTATTGAGAACTTAAGTTACAATGTGTTATACCAAAGTGATATAAAAGGGTTTTTATCTACTTATGTCTAGCTCACGGTGAACCTAGGGGGTCACACATAAGAACTGATAGATGATGATGAGTAAAATAAATATTTTTAAGTTAATGATATTTCTTAATGAATTCATCTAATTTGTTAATCAAAAGTTAATTTTATTCTTTAATGTAAAAAATAAATTTCTCGACAATGACGCGCTAGCACTCGTAAGTTCGAGAAATATCTTTATTTATTTAATAATAATAATAAGAATAATAATAATAATAATAAGATTTTATAATAAATAATATCATCTATAATTATAAATTATTGTCAATTGTATTTGAAATCCACCAATGGAATAAAGGAATATGGTTTATTCTTATTGGTTAGCTTTTAATATAATAATGACTTATTTTTGCTTTGTCTTCTCTTCCACCGTAGCCATACTTGATCAATTGAAAATCAATTATTTTTCTCCCATTTTCTTTTGGCTTGCTGGACGTTAGAAAGGAAGAAGAAAGCTGAAAAATTTTGGCTTTTAAAATCAAAAGAGAAAGGGGAAAAGAAAGGATGGAACTTGCTTTCATGGTTTCTTAGCTTGGAAATTTTTCATACAAGCTTAGTAAAGTTTCTCGTTCTACTTTAGTCTCCCAAGACGTAAGTGGAACCATCTTCATCTTTTCGGTTAGTGCATATGCTTGAAGGTCAATCGGAGACGGTTTGGCTATTCGAATTGCTTGGTATATGATGCTAACCTTTGTTGTTTTTATCAAAACCATAAAATATTGCATAAAACATTTTATATGATCCTTGGTGTTTTTCCATGCTAATCCTTCAAAAGTAAAGTCTTTAGCCAAAGTACAAATGTCATACGAAGAGTTTGTAATGACAAGTTTAACTCATATTGACTAATTATTCAAATATAACTGAATTTAGAATTTTCACATCATTAAATCCTAATTTAGTTGAATTAAATTATTAGGATTTATTAAATCCTAGATAGAATTTAATTTGTACATCCTAATTTTGTATAATAAATATGTTTACTAAATTATTTAATGCGATTTTTTAATAATTGATAACCTAAATTATTGAACAATTAGATAAATTGGTCAACACCTTGGCAAAATTATTTTTAACAATTCAAATTTTTAATCATTGAAGTGATTATTTATATGATAAGTGATCTAAACTTTAGTTATCAAAATTATTTATTTGATAAATAAAATTTTCCAAACTTATAACTAGTAATACTATTCATATGAATAGTATTTTAGCTCAATTTATAAATCACTTATTTGTATAATAAGTGAAATTAATTAAGCATGAGATTATTGTATAATAAGAAAGGGCATAAAAGCTTGGCTACAAGAATAATATCTTATGAAAATAGTTGTATTGAAAAAAATAATTATTACTTGTGATATAGATAATTTTAATTAAAATATAACTAATTAAAATTATCATATATTTGCCTTCTATTGTAGGATAACTAATAATTTTTTTACAGAAATTTTATGTTCTAAGATTTCTATTATGTGAGGGGTATGGGATTTGTGTTATTGAATCGGGTTATCTAATTCTTAATAATATTCAAATCTTAATCAAGTATTCTACTGTATGAGATTAGGATAAGAATATTATTTAAAAAAGTGCAATCGTTTTAATATAACTAGTATAGGACACTAAGATCTCTATTATATGAGGTGTCTGAAACTAGGGCAAAGTTAGATATCGAGTCCTATATGTGATATAGAAAATAAAGTGTTCTTTACTCATTTAAGTTAGTTAATAAAAATTTCTATTATGTAAGGTTAATTAATTTTAAATGAGAATCCGATACTCACTAATTTCTAATAAAATCTAACAAAAACCTTTTAACTCCTATTTTAAAGAACGTGGAGTTTAAATTAAATAGTGAGTAGCATAATACATAATTATATTTAATTATTAAATATACATTTGTTTTGCTTATAATTCAATACACTGACAAACTATTTTCTTGTGTTTTTCTAGATTCTCTCACTAACAAAAAATGTTGTTGATAAATGTGTTTTAACAAATTTTAGATAACAATGTGCTTACCAGACCAAATCTAAGGGATTAGTTAAGGAATTTGAGAATTCTTCTCAAATTCAAAAATTTAGCTTTTTTTTTGGAGGCGAAGATGCCTATGTCTTAGGAGATGGATGCTTCAATAGAGGAACATAAAGCCTTCAATAAATGGAATTCTAATAATCCTAGTGTATAACTCAACATGTTAGCAAGAATGAATCAAAGTTACAGGAATGACATGAGAGTATGAACTCTATATATGAGATACATAGATTATTATAAGAGTTGTATGGAGAAAATTCTAGTATAGTAGAGTATGAGATATGTGCCATCCTATTTAGTATAAGACTTAGGGAGAAAATGTCGCCTAATGACTACGTCATCAAGATAATTAATATTATTAGGTAGTTAGATGCTTAGGACATTTAGATGCCTTATAATCTAAAAGTGATTTTGATTCTATATCACTCTTGCCAGTTTTAAAGATTTTGTTACTAATTTTTAAATTTACTAATTTTAATTTAAACAGGATTGAGTATACTCTTCCTAAGTTGCTCAATGAGTTTTAAGAGTATTATAAGTAGAATAAGAAGGGTAAAAGACACAAGGATGTCCACATAGCCACTACCAGTAGGACAAGTAAGAGGACACAATGCCCATCTCAAGGTACAAAGGACCAAATAAAAAGAAATTTAAAAAGGCTCAAAAGACTACTCTTATTAAAAAAAAGTCTAAAATAAAATAATTCAAAGAAAAATGTTTTCACTACAGGGAGGATTGATATTAGAAGAGAAATTTTCCTCTATACCTTGATAGTCTTAAGAAGGTTAAGACAGATATGTATAGTAGTTATGTGACTGAATATGAATTAAGTGTTAATTTAGATATTCATTCATAGGTATTTGACTCATCTGCTATTTCTCATTTTTGTATAATATTATAGATACTGTAGAATAATTCTGCATTATCAGGCAATAGGATCGCTTTAAGGATGGTAAATAGAGTAATGATTGTTGCCACTCATGTAGGCTCGTACAGACTATAGTTATCATTTAGGCATATTTTGAATTAGAAAATATATTATATTTTGCTTCGGTTGTACAAAACATTATATCTATATCTGTATTATGTAATATGGGATATTTTGTATAGTTTAATAGATATATATATGTTTATTACAATTTAAAAATATATGTATTGGTAAAGCAATTAATACAACTAGTTTGTATGTCCTTTAATTGAATAATAGTTATTCATTACGTTCTATTATGTATAAAAAAATTTAAAATAAAATTAATCTTAAATTTCTGTTGCATCACAAATTAGGCCATAGATAACTCACTCAATTTAAAAA
>JAWDEX010000020.1:2385168-2401144 GCA_035221805.1 Trichilia hirta | reverse complement strand
TTAATACTCATACACTTTTATGTACTCATTAGTAGGATTTCAAGGTTTCATTAACTTGGTCCAGATTTGAATTCTTAGTCGAATAATAGTAAACGACTGAAATCAAAGTCTATAGTCAAAATATAAAAGTCATATGAATAGTTCGTATTGATAAGTTTAACACGTATTAACTTATTATTTGCATATAACTAAGTTTAGAATTTTAACATCCTTGAGCCCTAATTTATTTGATATTAGATGAATAAAAGGAGATTACCCATATAAAAAATATAATCGATCATGAAAGATTCAGTGAAAAAAAAAATTATTATAGTTTAAGGACTATAACATATTGCAAAACATTAACTATTATCATTGAGTATCTAAATTATTTCAAATAGATTTACAATGAGATTGTTTTTGACCACGATTAACATTGTAATAAATCTAAAATGTCATAATTAATAACTTATATTTTTTCTTACTGTGAGAGAGATTAAATGTTATCTATAAACAAGTTAGTACTCTCAGAGATAATTTTTGACTAAAAAGTATAAACGATTTATACATTAAATAGTTTAACATATTTGAGAGATTTGTAAATTAACTCAAATATAACTTAGACTAAGTTATAATATTTTATTAATATTTAGAGTTAAATAGAATTAAAATAAGCTTAGTCAACATTAGTTTGACTAGTTTAGGGACTATTTTGACATTAAAATATTTGATGAGAGAAAAATTGTCATTTTACTTGATATTGTTAGAAAGCTTTCAAAAAAAGCTTTTGGACTCATTTTTCTTTTATCATATTATCAAGGACATTTTAGTAATCAAGTTTAAAATATATAAAGAGGTCATTTTTTAATTAATTGGTAATTAAATGCATAATTATCACTTAAAATCAAAAGCTCTCATCTCTCTTTTTCCTTGAAGATTTGGCCAAGCTAAGGAAGCAACATTTAGATTTGATTTCTTCAAAATCTTGCATTTTTAAAATTAAACTCTTCATTTTTAAGCTAATTTTTAGCTTGATTTCATGTTTAATTAGTCAATTTTGTAAAAATGAACCTACATAATTAGTAGTCATAAACCCTAATTATTGTTTAATCACTTGATCATCTATCAACGACGTGGTCTACTGATCAAATATGATAGAGAACTTTGTATGATAAGGTATACAGTTAATTAAAATTCGCTATTATAATGCGTAATAGCCTTGACAAAAAGGAAAATTGAGTACGAAGACATGATTGGATCAATTAAAGGAACGACGTGGCTGAAAAGTGCATGACTGAGGTAAAGTTTAGAGATTACATGTCAAAAAAAGTAACTAGTGAGGAGATTATAGTATATGTCCAGACCAAGATGATGTTAATCAAGAAATTTATCCACTACTATAAATTGATTGATGTTTTAACTAATGAGTAAAGAATCAGTTGAGAAAGGTCGCTAAAATAAAATCAAGGTGTTTGTAGTAGGATTGTGCAATAAAGTAAGTTTAAAATTGTTGATATGAAGAGAAAGGAAAAAAATTCAAGATTGTAAAACTTGAATCAAGGTAGAGATTGTCAAAATGATTCAAGTTTTCATGCAAGCAAACAAGGAAGTTTTCAAGAGGTGTTAGAAAGACTTATGAGCCTAAAGGGAGAGAGAAAGTATAGTTATTTAGAGAAAGTATGGTTATTCTAAGAAACCATACTTGATCTTGTATTTTTTGAAATCTCTAGATTAATACATGATCTTCTTATCGAAATTTTTAGCGTTCTTGTGTGATTTGACTGTTTGCTTGAATTATCGTGGATTGGCTTGTCTGGTATTATTCTTTAATTGTTTTTTAAAGTTGTTTTTGATCTTAACCAAAAAGTCAATATTCTGCTGAGTTTTATTAGTTGTTATTTTTCTTTTATTATATATATATTGGCTTGTCTTTTATTATTCTCTAATTATTTGTCAAAGTTACTTTTGATCCTAACCAAAAAGTCAATATTCTGCTGAGTTTTTCTGGTTGTTGTTTTTCTTTATATATATATATATATTAATTTTTAATAAAAAAGTTTATCTCATCAAAATGTAATTAAAAAAGTAAATAATTTTTGCTAAGTGTATGTACTTATACGTAGTTAAAACATCCATCATAAAATGCAGACATTAAAAAGACTAGTCAAAAGTTCTAATGGCCAACTCATAAACAAACATTAAAGATGCTTATGGGACCCATTTTAAGTATAGAGTAAATGAGTAATGCTAGAAATTTTAAGTTGTATTGCAACTCTTGAATCTTAAGTAATGTGAGAAATTTAAGTTGTATTACAACTCTTGAATCTTAAGTAGTGTGACAGTTGAATTTGCAATATCATATCAATTTAATTATTAAAAATTTATAAAAGGTAAAAAAAATTTAAATAATACAAAAGTGTATAAATTTTTAATTACAGGTATTAGTGGAATAGAATCTTACAAAACTCCAATATGGTGGTTGAAATAATCAAATAATTGAATGTGATAAATTTAAAAAGAATAATATCAAAAATCTTAAGTTATATTTTAAAATCTACATTTCAAATTTATCATAACAAAATTATTAATGTTACATCAATTTTAAAATACTTTTTTGTTAATTAAAATATTTTCTTTTTTATAAATTTTTAATAAATAAAATAATATTAATTTATAATTTTTAATAGGTGAAATGATACAGTATTAATAACTGGGGTGTCATATTACTTAAAGTATAAATCTTAAAATAGAGGTTAGAATATCTGGCATTACTATTTCAGAAAACAACTATCAACTGTTAGAGGTTCTCATGCAGCCGCAAAATCCAGAGAGGATCCTGTGGAATCGTATACAGTGCTAGCTGTCTAGCTAGATTCCTTCGAATGTGAGGTAAGAACTCATAAACAATGTTTTTCTTTCTACCATGAGCTTAGGTCCATGATTCAACTTGCAAAAAATTTAAAACCAAGAGAATCTGAACATGGAGGAGATTACTTGTAGATTTCATATTTTTATTTTGGCTAGCTGGCTGGCTACAGGGAGATTGCGGGCGATTTTACTTTAAGAGTTTGAAAACACTTCCATGTGCAGGCACTTTATCAGTTTTGTGATTAATACAGATACATAGCGAGAATATTTTTATTTTATTAAAATAAAAATGTATTAATAATAGTTATTATATTAATTTAATAATTACTATTTTTTATAAAATTATTTAATAATATAAGTTAAAAATATGTTTTATATAAAAAATAATGAAATATAAGTTATTATATCAATTTAATTAATATTACTAAAATATTTTTACTTTAATACGGTTATGTTTTGTCTACTGATTGATATTACAGGAAAACACCTCCTCTATCACATGAAAATTGTTTAAATTGTTAGGAGTTGAATTTGTCCCATCCGACTAAATTGTTGAACTGTTATAATATATATATTTGAATTGAGTATATTTCTATAATATATATATTTGAATTCGTCATGTTTCTTTCTTAAACTAACTACTTTGAAGTGAGTTATATGCAAAATCATTTAATATGGTATTAAAGTAAATTATTTGACGATTATATTGAATTTGAATATCAATCTATTTGCATGACATCGTACTCGTTAAAGGTTGAATTTTTTCCACATTATCAAATTACAGACCTATTCGTTGAATTAGCATATAGGAAGGGTTATACCCAAGTACATTTTACAGAAAAATAATAATTTTTTTTTCAGCAAAAAATAACACGCACGAGTTAACCAAAATCAATAGTCCTTGTGAAATTATTTTTTATTAAATAATTAATTAAAACTGCTCTGAGTTCATGCTATATAGAGTTAACGGCAAATTTAAAAACAAGCCGACAGTTGCATGTAACATGCATGATTTACAGACAAATAATTTTTTTTCAACAAAAAAGTACCACGCAGAGTTAAGAAAAAAAAAAAATCAATAATCTTTTTTAAATTATTTTTTATTAAATAGCTAATTGAAAACTAATTAAAACTGCCCTTGAGTTCATGCTACAGTTAACGGCAGATTTGAAAACAAGCCGACAGTTGCATGTAACATGCATGATTGAGTTAAAGAAGACTTTTGCAAGATAAGCTGTGGAAAGCTTGCAGCTCTTGTCTAGGGTTTAACTTGGGAGAAAAACAAAGTATGGGTTCGCGGCATACTGCTGTCAAGACCTTTATTTATTTTTTTGTTCTCCATCAATGTAGATGCTTGGAATCTTCCTTTAAATTTGGGGCTTCTCACTTTTTTATTTTTTTTATTTTTATTTTTATTTTTCTCTTTTATGGAGGGTCGAGAGCTTGGGAACCTCACTTGCATGTTGTAGCTTTTTAACTCCTATAAATACCCATGGAAGTGAGGAGTTCTAAGTATCTTCCTCAATCTTTCTCTTTCACATATTTCCTTAAGTTTAGAGTTGATTTTTTTCTAGTGTAAACTAAGCCATTGTTATTTCAAACATTCCTTTTGGCAATGGCCAATGTCATTTACACTTGTTTGTTTTTCATAATAATGATATTCTCTCATGAATTTTGCATTGAAGGAAGAAATTTGGAAATCAGAAAGAACTTGAGGTGTGCCAAATGCCTCTTTAGTTCTGGTGGACAGAGAGTTACGGTTAGAGACACCACAAAACATGTTGCCAGTCCAAAACTTAGCTTGCACCATGGTATCAAAACTGTGGAAGGATTTGTGGAGGCTTTTCGTCCCACAACCCCTGGTCATAGTCCTGGAGTTGGTCATTCCGATCACAACTAATGCATAGATAATATGCATACCAGTTGTGGTACGTGGTAGTTGAATTGTAATGTGTTATGTTAAATTACTTTAATGTATTGTTTAGATTCCGTCCTGTATATATATATTTCTGTATTTATTAGTTAGACGCTTTGCATTTTTCTAAAATTGTAGGCTGTCGAGTCATATTTGTTTTATGTTGTGAGGATGGTTCTGTTTTATGTTGTAAGAATATTTGTCAAGTAGTTTCAAATCAAGCTTTTGTTTTCTATAAATTCTTTCTCTCTCTTTTTCTTTCGCTAAATATGAGTTATAATTCACTGTCTAAATCAGCATGGCCAACTGCGCATCTGCATTGCCGTTGTAGTAATATTGGCCAATGTGTATACATATGTACATTTTTCTGCGTGAAAAAAAAAAAAGTACTTCTGATATGGAACTTAATGCGATGTTAATTAATAGACCAAACATAATACGTGAGAATTATTTTTTTCTTTTTGGCAAACACCACAGAAGTGGTAAAATTCTTGTAAAGACAAAAGGTGCAACAAAGGCATGGTCCACTGGGGCCATGCGTGAAGACATTGTGGACTAGATGGGAGATTGGTAACCTAGTTTATCACTAAAGTGATTATTGATCTGAATATATTATTCTTGTCACAATCTGCAAAAAAGAAAAAAATGTAAATTTCTCAACAAAATATTGTGCAATGTCACAGATCGATATTGTTACAAAATATCATAATGACTACCATTCCAACTCATTGCAAAAATGAATCATGATGTTTAAATAGTTATTAATCGATCAAATTAAGAGCTAATTAAGTCTGTCAAAAAAATAGACTTCTAATGAAATGTAATGTACATCGTTTTACAATCATCTCGAGTGTCATAGTGCAGCCTGACGAATGTAAGTAGCAACATTACCACGATCCTCAATTTAGGATAAGTTGAGGCTAGCCAACTACATTATAATCAACTATATAAATATAATTGATATGATGAAAGAATATTCAAGAATTGTTCATTATAAAATGATCTACCATTATATAAATTCAGGATAAAGGTTTAGATAGCACAAGCTACACACGTCATTTATAGATTCATCTAATGAATTCTATCTACACATACATATTTACTTTGAATTATAAGAGTGATAATTATAATGAGAAAAATTATAATATATGATATGTTTTTTATTGGATGATCCTATTAGGGCTATTCTACCCATTTTTTTTTCTCTCTAAATTCATTTATTAGTATTCAGTGCCCACATATAATGTTCATATCTTAATCAACCCCTCAACTCAAAAATCTCATATCTTAATTATACATAACGTCTAAATTATTTAATACATATTTATAAATCAAGCCTTTCAATATAAAGCTACATCTATACATTAAGGGTATGATTGTAATTATAGTATTTCTATTTAACTTTAAAAGTATAATACCAAAATGTTTGGGAACAACTATTATTTACTTGAGAGCTAATAACCCACCAATTTTATCTTGATGCGTTGATAGTTACGCTAAAAACTATTTACCTTCTTATTGATTTTCAGTTTTTATTTGAGCAAATATATTCATTGTTCTTCTTATTTGTGGTTAATAAATAAAAATAAATAAATCTCCAAAACAAAGTTAATACTAAAATTAGGGGTCCTTAAAGATTTAATCCCACATCAGAAAACTATGAATTTACTCTCAATCTGAAAAGCATCTAAGCGTGCGATTTCAATAAATTTCCAGAGAATGAAATATAAAAACATATCACATCAGAACAAGAGTTCTAGTGGACTGGAGTCTAACTGGGGTCTACAGTCGGCAATGATGATATTATATAATATATAGACATATATCGCATATACATTTGAAAACAAACAACCCTCCCTGACCTGGGGAGACCACAAATTGATTCGCAATTCTTTTGGCCTTTCCATTAACTGCAAGGGAATCTTGGTCTTCTATGGCTAATGATCAACTGAGAAGCACCAAATGCTTTTAAATATGGGATGGCAAAAGGGCTTATTAATTTAGACCTCTCGACTCAGGTTGTAAAGTTAGGTTGAGCATAAAAGAATATAAAGGAAAGAATACAAACTCCAAGGAACCGTCCAAATAAGCAGTGTTGTTAGTGGCATAGTTAGTGGGCAGGTGCATGTGGGAATAGTGGAAAGGCCAAGAGAACACTCGCTCTTTAATTTTTCTTTAAAAATTATGTCTAGCTTGTTGTACTACAACCCTAGGATTCTTTGAAAGGTAAGAAAGATATTGAATATTGTTAAATGAAGTATCAACTTGATTAAAATTCCAATAACTAGCTCGAGCAAAAAGATACCATGCCATTCTATACTTACTAAAATCATTTAATTAGATCTTAATAACTAATTAGGTCAAGTGCTTGTAAATATTTTGAAATTAATAAAGGTACATATGAAATTAAACAAACAAAAATAGAAGGCTAGTTGCACGTACGGGCCACGGGGCAAGCAAATCGAATATTATACAACTAGGAAGACCTAAAATATACATATATAGTTTAAACCTTTCCACTGGAGGGTCAGGGTTAAACCTTAATATAAGCCATCCAAAATATGTATCTTTTATGATTTCTTTGTATTTTCTGTCTTCTAGAACCCTCCCACCGATGAGAACCCTCACATGCTCTTGTCTTAGCTACTATTCAATGTCTCAAAAGGCGCTTAAATATTACAGTAGAATTTGAAAGAAGTTAAATGTCCATACCTAAACCCTTCAACGTCATAATAATAAACAACAAGAAGAGGATAATTACAACTTACGGTCTTTCTTCTCTTAATATAGTATGGCCAGAACTAGGTCCACACGTTCTTGTGCTTTTATCCTTGTTTTACTTTTATGCAATGAATTTTCCTACCTCGAAGGAAGGCATTTGAAGTGCAAGAAATGCCCAAAACATGATCGTCATAACAACGCTTTCAATGTAGCAAAATATGTTCATCATCACGCTATTGAACCACAGCAAGTGCAGATAAGCATGGTAGAACATGTTGATGATTTTCGACCAACAGCACCAGGTCACAGTCCTGGGGTTGGGCACTCCATCAACAATTGAAGAGGAACTGAATGGGAATGGGTATCATCAAGTTTTGTCTTAATTTATTATTTTTAACAATTCTGAACATCGATCACTTGTATTTTTAATCATCATTATAATTGTACATTTATTGCAAACTTATGTTATTAATGAAAGTCGGAAGTTGAATATGAAATGCTTCTCAATTTTCATAATCCTCTCTCTCCCTCTCTGTATCTGATACGCGATTAAACAAGCAAATTTTAATTAATCAGCAATCTACAAACTAATACAAGTAGGACGAAAAGAATTTCTCCCGTTAAATTGATAGATAATTGATTATTTCCCCATTTTCGTATGTCAATCTTTTCCTTTTCCCAATGCGATATAAAACTAAAGACCCGCATTGGGTCGGAACTTCCTCTCGGATATATATCATCAGGTTTACAACGCACAAGGATTGTAGGATTCCTTTTCTTGCTCTCAAAGAACTGTAAATTTGCAAGATATTGGGGTTTGCGATGTAAAAATTTCAAACGATATTTTTTAATTCATAAATTTAAAACTGACAAAAAAGTATATGCTTTAACAATGTATTAAACAATAAAGTTGGTGAGCAATAGCATTATATACATTGAGAATTATAATTAATACGCATTAATTCGTTGTTATAAGTTGACATGATCATATAATTAGAACACTGAAAATAAAAGGAAAAAATGAATATTACTATCACATTTTCTAGCTATTTTATAAAAATTAGTATAAAATTAAAAAGAAAAAAAAAGATTGAAAAAAAAATGACGTTAGCTTTCTAAACCAAAGAACTGAAATATCGTTTGTTATTTAAAGCTATTAATGAATGAAAAATATCTGGCAATACTTTCTTTATATATTAATTTTTGAAAATTTACACTAAGGGGAAAATTATGTTTTGTACGTTTCTGAAATTCGTTTCTATAGACAGTAACTATATAAAGTATAGACTTCTCCGTATTTGTTCAAAATTAAAATATTATTGCTCCGTAAAATAATACTAACCAATCGAAGCACGTACTAACCTTTTTTCTCTTGATCTAAGCTGAAAATAAAAATTCTTTGCACATGCATGCGAACTACAGTTCTTTCTAAACTGTAAAGGTGGAATCTCGATCAAACCTGGAATGCATAGGCAACACTTAAAATAAACCAAAAACAATAATAAAAAGAACAAGAAAAATCCTGAAAAGAAATGCTGTCAATATGAATATATGTCCCACTGACATAGCGGTGGACTGGTCGTTAAGTTAGTTTGAAGTCAAGGCAAGGTACGTTATCATTAAACTATATATTCGATTCTTTTTGTTTTGTTTGTTTCTCTGTTTGTTTAATTAATTAATTAGTTAATTAACGACAAAATTAAATTTAAAATAAATAAAAGACTGCTTAAAGTGTTTTGTAGTTTACTGAAACTTTGCTTATTTTTCTAAAATGGTTTTCATCTCGCATGGAGACACCATCTAGTCGGTTCAATTTTAATATTTGCAAGTTGAAGCTTAATGTATTTAATCATGCACGCTCTCTGGATATAAAGTTATATGGTAATGACCCTTTTGGACTGAAAGTTTGAGGCATACTCAAACCCTATTTTTTTTTTTTTTTCAAAGGAGGTAGGTTGGAGAAAGTGACCCTTTAAAAGTTGAAATGACCACTTTTATTATTATAATAACAAATGTTGATAATAATATGTGGACCACTGGCTTTGACCATGAATTGTGGTCCGTCGAAATGATTAGCTATAATGAGCTCATTGGGCACAGTAAGCTCTTTCAAATAAGACCGAGACTCACAGCTGGCCATCGGAAACTCTTAATTTAATAATATACAATGTTACATTTTAACATTTAATTTAAAACTGTAGAATAAAAATATTATATACGAAGTATAATTAATAGAATGATGAGTCAATTTTATTTAAGATTAATATTATCAAATAATTTTCAACTTTTACTCAAAAATACCACAATTCAAAACAAAAACTTTGTGGTAATCTCACCTCTCCTCCCTAGCAAAAATAGTAATTTTGGATAACTTCCTGAAAATCATTTTCATTAACATAATTTTGAGCATGAGCATTTTCACAACAATAATATAGAGATTAAAAATATTTTATTTATTATAAACATGAATTCTTAAAAAAAATATATCATAATTATATGTATTTAAACTCGCACTTTAATTCTTAGAAAAATAATTCAATTAATTTGACTTTTTGCCTTAAAATAAAAACGTTAAGAAATTAATTTCTTTTATCCTATCTTTAAATAAAAAATGAATAAACCTTCAAGACGGAATAATGTAAAATGGAGTGGAGGGTAGTACTTATTGAAAAAAATAAAAATAACCTCCTTTCCCTTTCCACCCCCAAAAGTTATGGATCACGATTGTGTTTTATGTGCCTATGACATATTTGGGCTTGAAATTCTTATGAATAAGCTGTACCTAATCTCCTTCTCCTGGTGTAAAGATTTAAGAAATTTTTTTTTTTTTTTTTTGGTTCTATTGTGATAGTATCTATATATCATTAATTTTCTTTTCTAGTTTGATGTCAGTATCCGATCATTTTCAAAGAACGAAGATTTGTTCTCAAGCAACATTGTCTTTTAGTAGATATAAATATTTATGCTAAATATTAGTGGTGGGGATAGTTCGGAGTTCTTGTAGTGGAATTGGGATTTATCTGTCCCGAAAAAATTCTCTCAAGGATCTGGATAACATCACATAACATCGGCCTAATTGAAGTTGAACAATCTCACCAAACCTTCCGAGTCTCCGGTTGCCTCTAATTAGGACTTGGCTACTAGACACGATTTTATCAATGTCTTATGCGTACAAAGTTGGTGAACTCTTTCCACCAGTGAGTAGAAAACGTAGAAGCCCAAGCTCTACGGTATTTTTCACTAGAACGTGGTTAGCATGTTCACAAAATAAAGCCCAACTTCAAAACCTAAGAGAAAAAAACGGTGGTATTATTCTGTGTAATAGTGACAACACATCATTTAATTAATAAACTCTCAAAATTTTAAAAATTACAATATTTTATAAATTATTTTATATAATTAAAAAATAACTTTATTATTTATTAATTATATAACCTTTAAATGAAATTTAAAATGGTTGATTTTTTTAATATTTTATATCTTTTTAATATGTCATCGGATTCAAATATTTATCAATAAATTTATTAATATTTTTTTTAAAAATATATTATTAGCATATTTTCCACTTTAATTTTTATAGTACACAGTACTTATTAAATTTTTTTATAATTAATATGAATATTAATTAAATATTATCTATATTAATTTAAAAAAAATATATTTTTTAATACATATAATATCTTGAAGTGAAATATAAAGAATATTTAAGATAAAAAGGTAATTTTAAATTAGATTTATAATTACAAAATATACATAAAGATAGATAGATAGATAGATATTTAAATTGATGAAATATTTAATAAAATATAAAATATAAGCAATAATGGATTCCTTAACTTTTGTTTAAAAGTTCTATAATTAATAAAATATAAAAAAATTCTTCGCTTGATTAACAAATTTCTAAAAAATTTTGAAAAATTACAATATTCTTTATATTAATTCACATAATAAAAAAATTAATTACAGAATAATATTCTTATTTTTTATTAATTACATTACTGGTATGTACACTCAGGGTCAGAGACAAAGCTATGACACTGAAGATGTTGGTTCACAATCTTAGTGGGACTGAAGTAAAGGTAGCCCATAACATCATAGATTGGACCCTGCAAATTGGGTTATTAGTCTTTGAACTGGCTTGTTTGGTTGCATTTTAAGAAATGTTTTTTATTTCAAATAATAACATATAAAAACAATTTTCAAAGATGTTACCAAACACACTATATCTTCATCTTCTTAATTTAATAATAACATAAACAATTGTTCCTCCTACTAATTGTCATGGCAGTTGCAATATACCGATTGTTTGAATGATGTAATGCGTGGATTTCATTGTTACCATTTGACTTTAATATTATTGGAGTTCAACAAGAGCATGATGCAGACAATTTGAGTAGTTTTTAAATTTCATTTTCAAAATTTTGAAATTTAACATCCCTCTGAAATTCGATATAATTTGTTTGAATTTTTAGAAAACAAATAAATTCTTTCATTTTTTTAATACTTCGAAAGATAAATTATGTATTTACTTTTTCATGCCGCCCATAATCTCGATTTGTCAGTTGGTACAGTCTAAATTTCAATATTTTAACTGAAAAAAAAAAATCAATGATTCATTAATTTGCTCAGGGGACATGACCTGTCAAAATCAAACGGTAAATCATGTTGAAAAGTCTGCGCTATGCGGTTCCCGTTTTCGGTCCACGTTTATTTGAAATCATCGTATCTGATCGACCATACCTTTGTTAAGTCACTCCAACGGCCATGGACAAATGTACGGTACCACATTTCCAAAGCAGTTTCATCATCCGACGGTCATGATTATCACATTATAATTTGACGGTGGTTATTCAGCTAAAGATTAATAGGAATCTAGTTTGATGTGATAGCGCCGCCCGTCAATCATGCTCCTTTGTGCGCTAATTCATCATGCGCTTTTGCCCACCAATCAAATTGACGGGACTGTTGACCATATGAACAAAAGTCAAATTCGCCAAGAGATTTTTTTTACGCTTAGCGCGTGAGAATTTGGTTTTACAAGTTACGAAAAAACGTACGAAATGGTTGCACCTTTCTGAACGTAATATGTGTAAGAATCTTAGATATATTCCTGGCTACTATGATAAAATGAGGCGGCCCCGTTGGAGGCAGAACGAAATTTGTCAACGAACAAATTGAACTGAGACTTTCTCACAAAAGAAAAAACAATCGTATGAGTACTATTTTATTAACAATAGTTTTAAATTTAATAAGAATTATAAATTTTATATGTATTGAATTATTAAAAAAGTATTATTAAAATTATTTATCTTATTTAATTAATCATTTTCAAGCAAAATATTAATGGATTAACTGAATTTCCAATTACAACACAAAAAACTTGTAAATAGGATAGTCATAATTTATTGACTGCATGCCTAAATTTAAGATAGATATCTTACGAGAATAATGTTTGAAATTTAGATTATATTATAATTATTAAATTTTAAATAATATAACAACTGATATTATTTGATTTATTAAAAAACTTGTATTATATAAGTTTTTAGTAATAAAAATTATATCAAATCTAAAAATTAAAATATAATTTAAAATTATATCATCAGTCTATTTACGATATATTTTTAATTTACATTCTTCATATAAAATTTGAAAATAATTAAACAGTCTTTAGATCCCACCACTTAAATTCAAATGCAAAAGTAACAAAACTCTCTCAATATTAAATAAATTTAAAATTAAAAAATATAGTTGCACACAAAAGAATTTGCTCGAATATGATCGCAATACCTTATGATTATTACGATAAACATTATTGAACAAATATAACAAAATAAATAATATATACTCTATTAATACAGTGATTAAAATTTGATAAATCAACAAAAATTGTAATTTTATTTACTTGTTTATTGAATTTTTTATATTGGAGTCCTCGATTTTTTGGGTTTCTCGACTAACGTAATTATTTCTTATTTGGTGACTCCATCAGTTTAACTTTTGCTAATGTACCTCTAGTTACGGTAATGATTTTCAAATTCCAAAACTAACCCTCCGGGTTCACGGACAAAGACAGGCGTGACACGTTCTGTAGCCTTGAGTAGCGAGCCGGGCGGTGCGGTCAGGCTCAGACCAGAAAGCGCCAAGTTATTTTCATTTTGGCGCTCAAATTTCTTTCCAGCTGTCAACAGCTTTCGGTGCCACGGATAGTACGGTAACGTTTAAAAAGACTTTTACAGGACAATTTCTATCGCGACTCGTGCCCCGGTTACTAAATGCCCAGAAGGGATTGTCTCCTTCCGATTTTAATGGCCTAATTTAAAACTACGAACCTAAAGTCTTCGAATTTCTCTACAGCAACCAAACCACCCAAGTATTCTAATGAAATTACCTTCTAGTCCATTTGGTCTTCATATTTTAATCACTTTACTCCCTTCTAAGGCATGCTATTAATTGATTTATAATCGAGTAATACTGCATTTTCCAATAGATATCTCAGTATATTAATAATAATTTTTATATTTTTTTAAATATTTTATTATGTTATTTATGTCCATATGCACTCCTTCAAATGAAAATATTTTTAATTATAATATTACAAACAAAACAATTTTTGAATATAACAATATAAGATTAAGTTCAATGAGTAAAAGTAAATGTTATTCTTAATATATGAATGTAAAAATAAAAACATGCATTTTGCGTTGATATTTCAAATGAAACTATATACATTTACAAATGATAATTGTTTTATAAATTTATTCATTCCATACAAAAAATTATTATATTTGTTGAGGAGGAAAACTACTACTGCTAAATAATAAGGACAAGACCACGTCACGTGATAGGGAATTAACAAGCTTTGACCTAAAAATTAAGGCATAGATAAATTATAATTTTTAGTTAATGAAATAGGATATTTGTCTACGTCATTATCCTGATCACGTTATCAATATTTATACCATATGTTTAAGGCTATTACTCAAAATTTGCTATCACAGTTATTGTCAGGTTAGTCATTGTCAACATCATTAACCTTGATCTAAAGTTAAGAGCACCATTTAAATACTTAAGAGAAGGCTCTCATACTCAGAAGCATGCCTAGGCAAGGTCTCAAGATGTTTCTTTATGAACCAAAGGTTATCATTTCTCAGGTTATTTCCAACAGATATAGGTTGATGATATCAAAAGTGGAAATACTGTAAAGAAGGCCATGTATCAAGCTTTACATATGTTCTTCCTTTACTAATTCTGACACAACAAAGTTGTGTATTGGACCACTCTTTCCAAGTGTGTTATCAAGGCAAAAGGAGGCATAATGTAATGATTACAAGACAATCAATTGATCAAGCCTTGGATGCAACCTTTCTGCAGTAATCACTTGCCAATTCCCTTTTTCAAGAAACCGCATGGGAATACTTATAAGACAAGATAGTCATGTATATAAAAAGAGGCAAAATTCAACGAGAAATTAAGACAAACCAACCTATTATTCATCATCTTTTTCATTTCTATCTTTTTTTTTCCCCAAAATGAGAGTAGTAAATCCTTGAAAAATCTTATGGCTTCCTTTCTTTTCATCCTTGATTCTCCTATTCATTTTCTTTTGTCATGTTTTGACTTAAGCATTAAGGTTTTTTTACTATACAGTAGACATCACTTTAAACTTGTCTGTGTTTGTAGGTCTAGGGAAAGATTAGACCTTTCCATCCTCCTTGTATAATGCTTAAAGTCAGCCCTAGCACTATTAGATTAGTACAGTACTCATCAGATTTTATGCATCAATAGTTGGTGTCGTATACGAAAAACTTACAAAAAGCCATTCTCACCATAATTCCCAAAGGTCAAAAAGTGTGCTTTGAACTATTCTTGAGCTTTCAAGTGTTTTCGATAGATTTCTAGCACCCAAACACTCAAATCCATATTCAAAACACATGATAAGAAACAACAAGACTCGTTCCGGTTTAAGATTCCCTACAAATCAGAAAGACAACATCACAAAAATAGTGGATCAAGTTAATAATACAAAAACCTCCAACTCCAGTCATAAGAGCACTTATTGCAACACACTTGCCATATTGGTAGGTCAACTTACTATTATAATAGAGAGAAAGGAAAATGCTTTAATTGACAATAAAGCAACACCTAAAAAAACTAGCAAGCTTAATCATTGATTAATAGAATAGAGATGTTAGAGAGTAAAGTCTTAGAAACAAAGAAGTGGATTATATAAAGTTACAGGAGAGACACGATACAACAAGTGAGCCAAATGCTCAACTATAATCAAGAAGAGATTATGGTAGAATCTTTGACTACAAATCCTCGTCAAGAGAGGATAAAATTAACCGTTACCTAAAAAAAAGGGCAAGATGATAGAAAAACTAATAAAAGCTAAAACCTAATTGAGGAACCCCAATATGCCTTTTAGAATTTATGAAGCATAAGAACCTGAGATCGCTTATAATCTAAATAGTTGTGTTAAGAGAAGAATAC
>JAWDEX010000020.1:2365154-2377380 GCA_035221805.1 Trichilia hirta | reverse complement strand
GAATATTATATCTACTTGTGTTTCTATATTATTTCAACTCAGATCGGATATTTTATCTACTTATATTTCTACATTATTTTGACTCGGATCGAATATTTTATCTACTTACGTTTTTACATTAATTCGACTCGAATCGAATATTTTATCTACTTATGTTTCTACATTATTTTGACTCGAATCGCATATTTTATCTACTTATGTTTCTACATTATTTTGACTCGGATCAGATATGTTATCTACTTTGTGTTTCTACATTATTTCGACTCGAATCAGATATGTTGTCTACTTGTTTTTCTACGTAAATTCGACTTGGATCGGATAAGTTATCTACTTGCGTTTCTACGCTAATTCGGCTCGCATCGGTTAGTTTATCTACTCATCATTATATGGTGCAGATCGATAATCCCATTTGCTTAACACCGATCATGGTTTGATTTGAAATCTAGTAAAAATATTTATTCATTTGCTTACTGTTTTCATCAGTGTTACGTGAGTAAGATAGGTAATTAATATGCAAAGAGGTTTAAAAATGAACCATATGTTAATTGTTTACCACTGATTAAAACATCTGCACCGTTTATTAGACAAACTATTATAGATGCGAGAGAAAATCTTCCATTCACAAGTAAATAGTAACAACACTGAAAGTTAGAAATCAATTACATTGACTATCTTGTACACAGAAAAAAATAATGAAGTACATGCTAAAGAAGGAAAAAATATATATATGTTTATGATTGAGGCTCCGAGCATTTCTGACCCGAAGAGCCAGGATTCTCGTCGGCGCTAGACGATCCATCCATATTGCCTGAGCCCGAGAGCTGAATAGCTGTAAGAGAGGCTTGCGGCTCCTGGCCTGTTGGGGGATCACCAAAGACAGGTGGAGGCACATTGGTAGGACCCTGAGTTTGTGGCTCATTTCTTGTTGCCACAAGAGCCTCCGTGTTAGACTTGGCCTCCACATCAAAAATTTCACCATCGTGTGACCTCTCCACACCTAATTCTGCAAAGAGCCAGTTAAAGTCCACCTCAGGCAGACATTCCTCAATCAGTGCGCTTACGTTCCTAAGCTTGAATACTACGCCCTCTTCATATCGATCGCGAGCTCGATCATCTGCAGAGTGAAGGTTGGTCTAAAGTTTTCTCATTATAGCTTTTTCCTTCAGCAATTTCCTACTCCAAGAGGATGTTTTCGCTTTCAGCCTTTCAATTTTCTTGCAGAGTCCTTGCACGACATTTTCTCAGTTACAAAGAAGGTCGGTAGATTTGCTATTTATTTTCTTCAGTGAGCCCAAGTCATCCTTTAGTTACAGGATTTCTTAATTCAATTCTTTCATCTTGAACTCGGCAATCGCGACCCTTTTCTTAAGATCTCTCTAATCTTGGCCCAGCCTTGGTAATCCCTTTCCAACTTTTTATTGAGGCTGAGAATTTCCTTTTTCAATCGCTCGTTCTCCCAGCCTTTAGCAGTCGCACCCTGGATATAAGACTTTATCTGCTCCTGTTGCCAAGAGAGTATGTGGGCGATCTATATAGACAGTTGTTAGACATGCAAACCTAAGAAAAAGAGGGAAAAGTACAGGTTGGAAAGGACTTATCATGGCGGCAGAATCTCTCACGTAGTTTATCGCCGCCTCAAGGGTGAGATTTTCCACCTCCTCATCAATAGTCCTATCCACTAAGGGTACAGTGGCATTAATGAGGGGCAAGAGCCGTGCCACATCAGTCTCTTATCCTCGCCTATGTCGAATAGCTCTAACTCTGGCACTTAGGAGCAGAAAAGAGCGAGGTGATCAGGAATCGTTGGCACCTGAATCCTAAAAGGTAGGGCCAACGCCCATTGGCTAGAGTTCGAAGAGTCAGACGAGTCAGATCAATTGATGCGGGCGATAAATATAGCACTATTGAGCAATTTTTGTTGACCCTCCCCAATTCTGGGCCTCTTCCTTACTAATCAGAGAGGGCAGTTACTGCTATTGGACGTGTTTTGAGGCAGGACAAGAGCCTTGTCTTTGTCCTTCGGGGAAGCTCTAGGGGCTTTCTGTCAGTACGGGTAGGGGTGGAGGTGGCAGCTGACCTCTCCCTGTCCACCTTGTTCTCTTGGCCATCGCGAGTCGCTCTGAAATTGAAGGGGGCTAATCTTTTTTGGACATTATTACAAAATGAAAACAAAAAGAGTTAGTACCTTCGGCGTTAGAAGTCAGGCACCTTTGATGTCCTACCCTTCGTCTTAGATCGGTTCAGGACGACGAGCGAGACCTAGGAGGAGATCAGGTTCAATTCCATCAAGTTTTTCTCTTATAAGAGCTCCTTATGATCAGCGGCGATATCACCTAGGGAAGTCATTCTGCTTTTTGACTCCTAGTTCAGAGCAAGGCAACCCGACCACACTATCGCCGATCTGAACTTGCTTGAGATTTCTCCTCCTGCGGTGAGGTCTTATTCGTCTTTAATGTAAAATTATTTGTCCTTCCAATACTTGGTATTCGTAGGATTGCCCCTCATCGAATTTGGGATGCCTAACCTGATTTGTAGATAATACTATTTGGAACTCAATGTCAGATTTTTCCTTAAGGTGTATATATAGGCTACCTCGGGAATGGTTGGGGGCTCACCGAAGTACTGCTGCCATAATACGTATAACTCGATTAGGACCCTCCAACTGTTAGGGACAGGTGGAATTTAAAAATATGTGAGGACGCTGGAAAAAAAAAGGCTGGAGCAGTAGCCTCACCCCCAGTAAGAGTAGCTCCTTATTGAAGGCAATTTTATCTGGTGGAGGGCGGCTCGATAATTCTCTTCTTTTAGGGACCCTCATTGTCACCAGATTGTATACTTGAAACTCCTCTCGGTATACGTCAAGGTCACTAATGGTGACAATGGAGGAGAATCGATCGACCTCGAACTCGATCCTTGATTTGTGTATTGGGGTCGAGTCAGTTGTTAAACCCTTATCGTTGAAATTCGGGATAGAATCAAGTGTTGGGTCTCCCTCAGCAATTTCTCGAGGCGACGAATTTAGCGCCTTGGTATGATGGCTCTTACTGCTGCTGCTCATCTCTTACACGCAGAAAATAAGATGTCAGGTCGAAAATTTCGTGTAGAATCGTCATCCCCAGAAACCAAGAAAAGGGAAGGGGCTCGCGAGCACTTTCTCGCCTTGCCCACCTTTGTCGCCCAGACTACACGATGATTGTGAAGAACTTTGACCACAACACCGACTTTTAGCAACTGGTTCACAGCCCCTCTCCCCCCGAATCAGCAGACCTGCCAAAAATCACTGCAAGAATAGTAATAAAATGGGCAAAGTAAACATCTTACCGAATGAGTCAGTGACAGGCTGAAGACGGTGAGTTGCTAAAGACACGGAAGCTGGAACTGTTAAGAAATAAAGTTCGAATGACTGATGAACGGAAGATCGAATACCTAAAGTGCGAAACAGGAAGAGAAAAGAAAAGACAAATGGTGGGTATTTATAGGCAATCGCTCAGCACTCAAGCATCACGAGGCGTTCGAAGAGTCACAAGATAAACGGTCAGGGATGTGCTACGTCTTATAACATCAAAAAGGTATCCTCGAATACCGCACCCTCTTAGTAGTAGCCTCCAGAATGCCTACACGTAGCCATGCGATGCTTTACACGAAAATGGCACATTTAAGTCTGATCTTTTCGAGATACAGCTGGTCGAAATCGAAGCAACTGCATTCAATGAAGATCGTTGGTGACTAGTTGCATTATGATTCCCGGGTTAGAATTTTAAATTACCTCGGGAAGAACAATCACTTAAATTTCTACTTTTGTTTCGCGACAGCAGAAACTTAGGGGACTTATGTTGATAACATTTATCGATCCGAGACCTATTCTAACTAAAGCTTCCCGACCCCAAACTTCACTAAGCAGAAGGTCTAGCTCGGTTCTGATCGCCTCGGTATCTCGACACTCACTTCGATTATCGAGGCAAACCCTTCTTAATTACCAAGGTGACCTAATGCCTCTATTTCAAAAATTAGAGTTGTGGATGAGATCGACAAATACACTGTTTAAGTAACTGTTTAGATGTCCCATCACGTTAGGTTATGTTGTGCCCTATAAGTTGCAGGCACTCAATATTACACCAGAACTAACTTAAAGGAGTAGTAAAAAAATTGACCCAATCATCATATCTACTCTTGTCTAATCAAACTCCTGTTCTTTAATGCTCACACGTGCAGAGACTCTATAAAGAGTGAAAGCAATACATGGAGGAGGATTCTTTTTTGAGCGGGGATTCTTAGAGAGGGTCATCTTTGAGCGGTTAAGAAATAGATACTACATTTTAATATTTCTCAAGTCCAGCCTCCCGGATCAATAAAATACTCAAACTCATATATTTTTTTTTATTTAGTCTTATACTATTCACTGACTTGAGCATCGGAATTTATTCGTCGGTAATTCAGCTTCACTCCTAACTTATTTTTCTATAATTTTAGATAATCTCTGAAGAGATTTTACGTCGATCGCAATAATAAATTTGTGTAATGTACTGAATATTTTATTTTTTAAAAATTTTAACATCAATATTAATTATTTAAATATTATTATTTTTAAATTTATTTATTAAATTGAGTCGAATTAACATTCATGTGCATACAAGGTGATTTAAAAAATCTCACTCTCAAGAAATTGCGTCGATCCGTCTTTGACCGGACGGCTCGACGGTGATTGGGTGTAAGAGTTTCTTTCTGTTGAAAAAAAAAGAAGAAAAAATTGAGTCGAATTACTTATTTGTATGGCGCCGACCGAATAGTTTCCTGTTGAATCCTCGTAGATTCGACTTTGGGTTCCGTGGGTCGGTTTTTTATGAAATGACGAAGCTCATTGTGAAGGAAAAACGTGTAGTAATTTATTCATCAGGAAACCCAAGCAGATTGTGGCACGTGTTGGCCAAGTTTGGAGTCAAATTGTCAGGTGATTGTCTTTACTCCTTCAGCAGCACGTGAGGAAATCGGTTTTAGAAGTTATAAAAGAACGGACCCAGTGACTCTGCTTTTCTGAACGTAATCATGTATGAGGAATAATCTAGACAACTTCGAGCTACTATGATAAAATGAATCAACCACGTTGGCATATGCCCATTTGTTCCACGTTTCACATGCTCGTGATATTTATTATGGGCAAGATTAAAAATTTAAGTTGTATTTTAAATTTTGAATTTTAAGTATTATGTTAATTAAGTTGATAATGTTATGTTACTTCACTCATTATGAGTTCATAAAAGTTTATTAAAAATTCATATTTTTAATAAGTGAAGTAATATAATACCGTTAACTTAATTATCACATTATTTAAAATTTAAAAGTTGAGATACAATTAAAAATATTTATTATAATTCTATTTATTACATATTTACAATTGATATTTTTCATGTAAAATTTGACGACAATTAAATAGTCTTTAGATCCCATGACTTAAAATTTATATACAAAAGTAACAAAACTGTCTCAATATTAAATAAGATTTAAATTAATAAAAATTCAAAATTCAAAAAATATAGTTACAAGCAAATTCTTTTCCTTGATATGATTGTCATACTCTATGCTTATTATGTTAAATATTATTCATCGAATATAACAAACAATTTAATCCTTTATTTTCTTTTCATACAACGGAAAAATAAACGATATACTCTGTTTAATATCAATAAATGTATTTATTTGTTCATTTATTATTATTATTATTATTATTATTATTACAGTCTTCGACGTTTAGGGTTTCTCGACTGACGAACTATTTTTTTTTATTTTGGTGACTCCATCGCTATATCTTTTGCTAAGGTCCCTCTAATTACGGTGATGACTCAGAGTCCAAAACAACCCTCCAGGTTCCCGGACGAAGATAAGCGTGACACGGTCTTACTGTGCGGTCGGGTTCGGACCATATCGCGCCAAATTTATTTTCATTTTGGCGGCCACGAATAAAGGGCAGGGGCAAAACCGACTTTAACTGTGAAAAGTTCAGTCGTGAATCGTGCTCCAGTTGGTAAATGCACACAAGGGATTGTCCCCTTCGCATTTTAATGCACCGGTTTAAAACAACAAACGCTAATCCTTCGACTTTCTCTACAGCAACCAAAACACGTAGGATTCCTAGTAAATTACTATCTAGCCCACTTGGTTTTTATCATTTTAATCATCTTTGCTCCCTCGTAATTGCTCCCTCGTAAGACATGCAATTAATTGACTTATGATTGACCAATACTGCATTTTTGAAGTGAGATCTCAAATTTATTAATAATTTCTTTTTTTTTTTTGTATTTTAAAAAATAATTTATTCTGTTATTTATGCCCCCATGCACTTACTTTAAATGAAAATATTTTTAATAATACTTTCAGTTGTAATAGTATTGTTTTATTTATATTGCATAACAATATAAATTTTGAATAATTATACTATATATAATTTAACAATATAAGAATAAGTTCAATGAGTCAAAGATATTTGTATGTTAAAGGAAATATACGCCATAGTATAATTCCAAACATTTGAAACAAATTAATTCAATAATCTGCAAATAGTTTGTATTTTGTACATAATAAAAAATGATAATTCACCTTTTTCTTTTGTGTTTTATATAAAATCGTGTCCAAATAATAGTAGATAATGTTATACTTAATATATAAATAGCAAAATAAGGTAACAGTAACAATAGATGAAATTGTAAATATATAAATATAAAAATAAAATCAATGCATTTTGCATCGATGTTTTAAATAAAAATATTTTAAGACATATTTAAAAATTATTATTTTTTTATAAATTTATTAATTTTATACAAAAACTTATTATATTCAACAAACAATTTAAGCATAAATGATTTATTAATTTCTTATAAAAACTGATTATATTTAAAAATAATTTAAGCAAAAATGTAATATAAATTATTAATATTAATAGAGAAGCTCTTTAAAATGAATAAAGTAAAAAATTATTTATAATTTTAATTCAATTTTTTTGGTTGCTTCACAATGTCTTTTTTTTTTTTAAAATATTACACACGCAAATTTTGTTAAATTTACCGATTGATTATGATTCCATGATGTCCATGCGAGAGATTTATCTTCAAATAATTATGTATTAATTATTATAAAATGGGATTGTTTTATTTTGTTCGAAAGCTAGAGAATGGAAGGGATACCGTGGTAAAATTAAACCCTCTTGCTATTCTTTTTCTTCCTTGCTGGTTGGTTCCAACACTTGAAAAGGCCATTCATTCGCTTAGGGGGGCGGGCGCGCTTGAGTTCCAGGCGTCTTTCTTCATTTGAGGTGACGAAATCAAAACCTCAAAAAGTTCCTGAAAAAATGAGAATCAGATGGTTTGATCATTTGTCTGATGTGGAGTTACAAACCCTGACGACCACAGACATACAGCTGCTTTCTATGTTCTGCCACCGGTAACTCTATACTCTCCACTGCACTATCGCCTTATATTTTGCTTTCGATGTTTCCAAAAGCTTGTTTTCAAATGCACTATTTTACTTTTGCCTCATTTCGCCTCTCTCCTTTTATCATCGGTTCGATTATTTCATTTCCATATCTCATTTAGCCATTTTTGGAAAGTTATAGTACTTTATCTTTTTTTTCGTCTGGAGTATTATCTTGTTTTGCTTGCTCTTATTGTATAAAGTATCTTTTTTGCAGTTTTAGATTAATCGTTTATTTGTGGTGGGTTGGGATTTGTTCTAGTGATATACGAGTAACTAATAGGAAGACTTCGTTGAGCAATCTTTCGTTTTGGTTTTACCTGTTTTATGAGTAGCAGTTAGTGTACTTAAAAAAATATATAATTTTGGGAAGATTTTAGTGTTACTGTATTGTTGATATTTCAGTGATAACATAATAATGATGATAAAATTATGAGAATCATTTCCGAACTTCTGGGAAGGTCAAGTGCTTATTTAGTACTTAAATGCCTGTATTTAGTTTGGTATATTCAGTCCGTAATTACCATGTAACGCTATAAATGGTGGAAGTTCATTTAGCAATGTTGTGATAAGTAGCTACACCGGACTTGCGCTTCATATATTTATTTTGCTCTTGGCATTACTTTTCGTTCATTTTTCTTCGGGTCCTATTATGATTCTGTTGTTTTGGCTTTCTTTGGTTGCTGAGAAAATGGTAGACAAGAAAAAAACGAGCCCTTTATGCGATTTTGTATCTTCATTGAAGAAATACTCAATTTATTTTATTATTGCACAATAATATGAGTAAGCAGAGTTGAGTTTGAGTGTATGGCTTTTGTGGACCACAAATAACGGGAGATTTAGACTACTTTTAAGTGGATTTTGTTATGTAAATAATATTTTAAAATACCAATTGTCAACTCTGTTTGCCAACTAGCTGTACAGTTTTAAATCATTCTCACCTCTACTTTGTTGGCAGATGTGTTATGTTCAAGGAATCTTTTCACCCAGCTAAAGCATTCCTTGTTATTCTGGTCCTCTCGTGTACCCTTTTTTTCCTTGCTAGACGTGGCCCATGCTCTACCAATGGGATGCGGAAATCAGCAGAATATGGTGCTTGTGGGTCTTATGGGGATAATCAGAGAGCTGGTTTTCAAGATATTGCTGGTGGTGATGCTAGTTCATGTTTTACTGTGGGAAGTTCAATGACCCACCCAAATATTGAGAGTGTTTGTACCAGTTCAAATTTGCTTTGCTTTCCATCGACAATGCCTGGTTTTTTTCCGAAAGAGCATAATTTGGAAAGAGATGCTTTAGAAGTTTCTAGGATTCAGTTTGAAAGTCCATTGTCTATTGGAACAAATCAAGCTAACGGGGTGGCAAATAACTTAACCTGGTTATATCAAAATGGCATGTTTAAGTCATTAAATGGCAGGACTGTTTCATGTTTGTTGAATTCAGAGAAAAGAACCCTTGAGTTACCATCCTTTGGAACTGAAAGTAGTAATCAAAATGGTTCTCCTTCCTGTAGTCACACTTTACTAAGTAAGAATAGTAAAAATGTTAGGTTGAAGAACTATGAGATGAACAAACCAGATTCTTTTGGTGTCTCTTCATCACCTATAGTGGGGATAAGCCCTCCTATACTCGATTGGGGAAAGAACTTATTTTTTCCTTCAGTAGCTTTCTTAACTGTAGTGAATTCTCTTAGTGACAGCGTGTTGCATGTATATGAACCATTCAGTGCCAATACACAGATCTATCCCTGCAATTCTAGCAACACGCTGTGTTCCTTGGGTGGTGATGAAAAAGTGCCATCAGAGATCAAGGTATGTTGATATTAGTTTCTGTTTTCCTAACTGTGCTTGTTGATTGACATCGAATAAATGTGCAGTTTGGCATTTTATTAGCGTAGCAGTAGATTTTATTTCAGGTGAAGATAACTGTTTCTATGGTGCCTAAATTTGATATTATTTCCATAAAATTTGAAAATATTTACACATTGTATAATATATTACTAAAATTTATTCTAGTAGGCATGATGGTAGAGCCTTATGGAATAACATATTTTTCTGACTGCATTGGGACTGTTAACAGTTCATGAATGCTTGGACATGTTAGATGACAGAGAAGGAAATTATCCTTTTCAAACCAAAAGTTGAACCCGAGAGAGAAGTCAATGAATAAAACCAAGCTTCTAGTTAGTCATAGGCGTACGTATGCAATGAAAACTTTTTGGATGTTAACATGTAATGGTAAAATGAATTATTTTTGTCATATAATAATGAGCTTAGCTTATGTCTATATGATCCTGCTCTTGCATTGCTTATTATAGGGTTATAAATTATTTTCACATGCATGGTTTAATTTTGACCAAGTTTTTAGAATCTGTCAAGAATTTCTATATTTATACCCACAAATTTACCATATTGCCCCTTATGGGATATAAATTTAATTCGTTGGGTCTTAACTCGAGTCATATGCCGGGATTGTATTGGATATTCTGTGCTATATTCTAAAGTTTGCATTACTCTGTATGGTTTTATTCAGTTTTGTGGTTTTCACTTCATATGCTAAAATAGGTGGTCTGATTTTATGGGAAGTGAGAGTGAAAAGTAAGTGTCAACTTAACAGTTAAAAGGCAGAGAAGAATGCCTTTAGCCGTCCATTTGATTGTGTCTAACAACAATGAATTAGTTTTTCTAGTTCCAACTGTAATAGCATAAATACTGAGAGGGGATTGCCTTTACACAACTAGCGGAGAATAAAATATTATATGTTATGTGGTTCCTCATGTCTGTCATGCCTCTTTCTGCCTGGTATACATACAAAATAGCTAATATGCTTCACCGTATTGATTCATGCTTATCGTAACTAAGATACTTCTGTGAACATGTTTTGAAGGCTTTGAAGACAGCAGAAGCAGATAAATTGGTACTGGGGAACTGGAAATCTCAAGGCACGACAAGTGGCATGTCTGTGCTTGATGATTGTGAGGTACTGTTCCCAATGGTTCAGATTGGCTCTCACCATTCTAAATGGATCACTGTAAAGAATCCTAGCCAACAGCCAGTTGTAATGCAGCTTATTCTCAGCTCAGGTGAAATAGTTGATGAATGCAGGGATACAGATGGTTTTGTTGAGCCATCATGTGGTAGTTTGGTTCTTGGCGATTCTACCATACTGACAAGATATGGCTTCTCAATAGCAGAGAGTGCATTAACAGAGGCCTATGTTCATCCTCATGGTAGAGCATCTTTCGGCCCAATATTATTTCACCCGTCAAATCGATGTGTGTGGAGAAGTTCAGCTCTGTTCAGAAGCAACCTTTCTGGTGTGGAGCGGTTATCTTTGAGGGGATTTGGAGGTTCTCTTTCCCTTGTCCTGTTTGAGGGATCTGAGCTCATTGAGAGTGTGGAATTCAACCTCAACTTGCCAATTCCTCACGATGTCACTCCGGACATTTTCCTTCACGTGGAAGAGACTGCCTTGTTCTGTTCACAGCAGTTATCGAAAGAGCTGTATGCCAAGAATGTGGGAGACTTGCCACTTGAGGTGATAAGTATTGAAGTTTCTGGGGCAGGGTGTGAGCTGGATGAGTTTGTGGTACACAATGGTAAAGGATTTTCTCTTGATCCTGGGGAGACAACAAAGCTTCTTATATCATACCAGACTGATTTTTCTGCGGCTATGGTGCATAGGGATCTTGAACTGGCCTTGGCCTCTGACATTTTTGTGATACCCATGAAAGCAAATCTTCCAGTTTTCATGCTTAATCTCTGTAAGAAATCAGTTTTGTGGATGCCATTGGAGAAATTTGCTACAGTAATCGCCCTTCTTGTTTCGCTGGTATTTCTGGTCTTTTGTTTTGTTTGTGTCCAAATGATAACCTCAGGCTACCAATATTGCTTCTATAAGAATGAGAAAAGTTCTATTACCACAAAATCATCTCATTTGCACCGGAATCATAGAAACAGCAGAAGTTCAGTGCCTGGTGAAATGAATTGTTTATTAAGATCAATTGATGAAGCAAAAGCCTCTAAGCAAGCATCTAGAGGTAGGTGTCCAGATAGTCGAAAGGGGGTTCCAGTCAATATGACCACTCAACATGCAAAATTACTTCTGGAAAATCATTGGCATACTGATGGTTCCTCTTTTACTCTAAAGGAAAAGTCAATGCTGCGTCTGTCTTCAACATCTGTAGTAGTTGAGACTTCTGATAGAGTGGAAGCATCCCGCATTGATAACCTCACAGTTAGAGTGGGAAAGGATAAGGGAAGAAGGCGAAGGAAGAGAAAGGGTGGTGGTGCCACACTAACAGGAGTACTTGATGTTTCAAGTAGTCAAAAAGGAAATTCTACACCTTCATCTCCATTGTCTCCTGTTACAACTTTAACATTGAACCATGAATGCTTATTATCTCCTGATGTGGTTCAACTTAATGTGTCTAGGCATCCGTTTATCCAAACGGGCGACAGATGCTGTGAGAAAGGTACAGTTCGTGAACCTGCAGTCGAGCCAAAAGTATTGGAGCATCAGCTTCCTGCAAGGGCCCATATTAACAATCAATATTCTTCCTCCCCAGAGCATCCTTCAGTATCGAGAAAAACTGCTGGTAAACCTGTTTTATTGCCTTCTGCCACTTTCCCTTGTACTGGTAGGGCTGCCCCCAGTTTGTTGTGCTCTCCTTCGTTGGCTTCAAAATCTACAATTGCTCTTCATGCTCGAGCACCTGGGTCCAAACTTTACCAGAAAACTGTTACCGGAGAACAGGAGGGGTGTAGAG
>JAWDEX010000020.1:2317428-2330992 GCA_035221805.1 Trichilia hirta | reverse complement strand
AGTTGCAAAAGTATACTTTAGGATAATGTCAAAATATTATCATCCACGGTCACTGACTATGGCTGCAATGCATGGGATTTTGATACAGTCCTAATCCAATTAGATCCAATAATGGAAATTAAGTTTCAGTAAACCGATCTGTTTACTCCTATGTATACACAAGTGAGTGAGTGTTAATCTGTCAACCCTAATCTTATTGTTTTGCGAAGTAAGAAATTGAGTATAAATATATTGCACTGCAATTGAATAATGATCCAATTAGACTGAAACATTCATAAAGTAAAATACTAAGAAATGTTGAACAATTTGAGGTAGACCATTGTCGTTGTCTTTTTAACCCTTTTATTAATCTTTTATATTTAATAAATTTTTACAGAGCCAGTTTGGTTCCATGGTGGTAATTAATAAATCATAACCTCGTAAATCATAAATTTATAACCAAATCCTTTTTCAGCTTGAGTTTTAATGATCAGGAAAAAATAGTTTGATAAGCGTATCAATTACATATAAAATAAGCACATCATAATCATAGAGATTACAAATATATTTAGAACTTGAGTTACTCTAAATATAATATTTTTTTGCAAAGTGTAAAACCCTGTAAAATATGCATACATTTCTCTCTTTTTCCCAAATAGAAGTTATAAAATTACAGATAAGGTTTTCCCTTGAAACTATATTAGACTTTGATGCCTAATTAAATTTAATAATTTCCTCCATAAAAAAATCACTTAGTAGTAAATTAAGAAAATTAGAAGGAATGTGAACGCCAAATAAGCAGTCCAAATACCAATCAACCAAAAGAATTGGCTAATAGTCAAAACCAACAATGAACTCATACAACAATAGCAACCTAATTAACTTAAATGAAGAAGAACGGCGTGTTGCAAAATTAATGCAACCTAAAACATTAACAATATCCAATATTGAACTTTATAAATGCCCTAATGCCCTCAAGAATCCTCCTATTCCCTTTCTTTGAAACAATCCAAAAGTTAAACAACTTTAGCATTGCTCCCTTGAAAAGACTGCACCACAATCACAGAGCAAAGAAATGATAAAGGAACTGTTATCCATATTGTCAGCCATTTTCTCACCAAACATACTGACAGGAGATACCGATTTACTCATTTATGTGTATTCAAAATCTTGATTTTCCTCATCCATTATGCACAAAGATTGCATATTACATAACTTGAACAAGAACATAATCTTTATGTCTGCTGTTGAAGCTTGGAAGACCTTTGTTCGATTAATTACTAAAACTAAGAATAATATTAAGATAAGAAACCAATTTTACAAAGAAATGAAATTTGGATTACAATATTGTAGAATCAAAACTTGAAGGATTCTAATTTCTGATGGCCTCATTATTGCTTGAGAGGATCAAATTGGAAAAATTATTAATGACCAAGATCTGCATCCTCTCCATTTATTTTATGGCCCTATCAGTGACCAACACAAGTAAATAAACAAATCAAAAGCAATTAAAAATCTTACAAGGACAGGAAGGCGGGGATGGCAAGCAAGATTTACAATTGGTTTCTTCAAGTCTGTCTTAATTTTTGTAGGAGCCCTTCCACCTTCAACAGTTCCAACAACTTCAAGCACAATGGTTCAAGAACCAATCAGAATCAGCTATAGGACTGATGTATTGTTATGCACTAATGCAAGACGAGAAAATATCAAAACTGCAAAGTCTAAGTACTTGCTTTTTTATCTGAAATCCAAATGGATATCAAAATTCAATAGATCCAAATGCTTAAATATGAATGATGAGTTTGTTCTTCATTCAGAACATCTGAATATAAACCTCTGAAATTTGGTGTCCAGTCAAAAAAATAAACAAGCACTAAATCACAACCGTTATAATAAAAAATACAACCAAAGGACTAAAGAAAACTTACCTGTAACACTCATCCTCCGGTGGAAACCAAAAAATACAACAGCTTGGAGAGGCGTCAATGCAAGATGCACTTCTGTATCAACAGAAATTTGTTCCATCTTCTTTTCAGGTGAATGCAATACAAAAATCTGCTCGGTGTCGAAATTGCAAGAGCGAATTGTACAATCCTACAATGAGAATTTAAAACACAAATATTAACCTAAGCACATAAGAATTTCGTTCACACTGCATCCCAGAGCATCCTTAAGCAAGAGAAAGCTCCAAAATAAACTGAACAAATAGTAATGAACCAAATTTGTTTTATCCTGACATGTAAAATATATAGGTATGTCAAAAGGGAAAAAAAGTCAAGAAGAAATCTACAAAGCCACAAGAAATACACAAACATATATGAGCAACCAGCAAGGAAATAAACCAAGACATTACAGGACTTGAAGAAATCTACTGGGAATTTTTGTCAACACTTCCTCCTAACAATAACTGAATTTGTAGTACTCGTCACAATTAACAAACATCATGCAAAGAATACAGAGAAAGTATAAACATTGGCAACAAGTTGATATAAATGCAAAGCGGCTTCAACTAATAATACCTCCATGTATATCAGGCTACAACAATAATTCATATGTCAATATTTAATTACTCATCTTGAAAATGCAATTCTCGCTCTAGACTAGAATAGCAAACACATAGTTACCAACAACAGCTAGCGTAAGGATATGAGGTTATGACAGGAATGAATTCACTCTAAATTTACAAAGAAAAAACTGTTTTACAGATAATCAACAATTGTCAACTGTTTCAGCATTGAAAAAATTCGTATGATTAGTACCAACCTCAAGAATAGCGACAATAGCATGGCCACTGGTAGGACTATAAGCCACACGAACGACCGGTGAATTAATGTCAATAGAAGCAATCCTGCTTCCTGTTAAAGTATCAAATTCTGCACAAAGCGCAAAATTAAATATTACATAATTTGCCATAAGTTGCTAAATATTAAATACGAACGACCGGCTAATTAATTCAAAAACTATAAGTTGCTAAATGCATAAGAAACAACGAATCGATGAATGAAGTGGATTACTGATGACATAAGTTCCAATAGCCACGGCTATGAACGCCTGATTGGGGTGAAACGCCGTGGCATGGGGCTGCAGTGGTGTGTTATCGCCACGACCAATGTGCCGGAGATCCAGATGTTGTACTGTGGCCCACTCCATTCGTCCTCCTCTTCTGCTTCAGACTAAAAAAAAAAATTAACTCCGAAGCTAATTCGATCAAATCGATAAACGAATCTGATCTAGTTTGAAAAAATAAATATTTGTTGCTAATTGCTGTTTCTGTGGTTTTTTCTGACTCAGAAGTGAACTGTGTGAAATGAGATTTCATTGTATTTTGACAGAGAGGAGAAATAATGCCAAGAACTGCGAGGACTTTCGCAAAGGAAAGACCGGAGTTCAACGGCGATCGTTGAGCATCGAACATCGAACTCAGACTAATTCAAGACAAGTGAAGTTGATCTCGGGCTCTTTTGGGGCCTAACGAAATAATAAGCCCAAATCTGTTATTAAATACTAAAAATAGAAGGAAGCCCAAAACAGAATTGAGATTGAATCTAAATAGAACCTTGCCGTACTGACTTGAAAAACTTTCATGGCCTACTAGATTCTTATATAGTATGCCTAGTACAATCCACTAGTTTATTAAGTTAAAGTCAGTATTTTGTCATATTTGTATTGTGCTCCGGTATTTTTGTTTTTATTTTTTTAATAATTAAAATTGCTAAAAATATCATTTAATTGATGTTGATACAATTATTATTAGGTTATTGCTGATCTTTGAAATTTCTAAATTACTTTTTAAACATTAATTAAATATTTATTATACTTTTGTTTTAATTCGCTTTTTGGTCTATTGAGCTTTAGTGCCAACAATTTGAGTAGCAGATAAACCTATTCTATTTCACGATTTTTTTATTAATTAGATTATTTTTATAATTTTTAATGGTTTTGCTAAAATTTTATTTTATAAAAATGCAAAACAAAAAAAAAATTATAACAGAATTAAAAAAAAAAAAAAAAATTGGACGACCGTATAATCCATATCATTGTCCCCTATTAAATATTAACAATGCAAATAAATTACGGTAGATAAAGACCGATAATGAAAGTTGAAAGCTACTAGAATGCAATACCAATCTTAGACGGCTGTGATTGTATGTATAGCCTTCTAATTAATGTATTTGTCATTGCATTGGAATCACGTCGAAATGAAGAGAGTGGTCCTTGAAGGAGACTCCAAACGGGTATAAAATTCAAAACCTGAATTCAATTAATGAAATTGGATCTTTCGTGGACCTGCTTGGATTTAGTAGCCCCACTTCTTCAAATTTGCACTTCATTCCCTCAGCTAAGTAAAGAATGTACCATTGACCCTATCCGCGTATATACTTCACCTAATTAAGTTGATTCACCTTATCAAAAAAGTAATGAAATTGGAAAGTTTAAAAAATCTATTTGATTGGAGAATAAATATGAATGACTTATAATCGAGTAACTTCTTTATGTAGATGTTATATAAAACCGACCTTTTAATGAAGGGTGGGTCGGAGATCTAACTTTGATAAAATATGGCTCAAAATATGTGATTGAATTTCAATGGACTTGACATTGTTTTGATAGAGACATTATACTATACCCACAGATCCAAAAAGTTACGTCTTATTTATTTTCTGCAGATTCTTACCAAAACATTAATGTTTATAAAGAAAGTTGCATACGAGTAGTTTGGATTCCAATCATTTGCACGCCTCGATGAGGAGTCTAATTCATAATTGTGTGATGGGAACTGAGACTCGTATCAATTTATCAATATATAGATATGATACATTAATTGATACATTATTTATATATTTATATGCAATTAAGTAAAAATTGCAGGCAACCATTTTCGTTGGCTCAAATCCAAATTCAACCCGCGATTTAAAATTAGCGGACCATGCAATTTGAATAGCAACTATAAAAGCATTGCTGATCTTCATCCATTTCTTTATCATTTGGGATTGTCGGGTGATTTTGGTAAGAATGTGACATTTTTTTTTTAAAAGAGAATATTGGTATCATGAAGTTGAAATGACTATACTGTAAGCCTTTATATAAATATATTATTTCTGACAATTTTTTTCTTATTCCATTTTTTTTTTTTTTTTATAAATATTCTTTCTATCTTACCATTTCTTCTCGCCGAAGGAGGAGTACATTAAATGTCAGTAAAATCTTTTATTTTTTATTTTTGCTAAATAAAGACATATATTTATCTAAAATTTAGATTTACCCCATTTTAATTTTTTTTCTTTTTTTAACCTAGATCTTGATTTGTGGTGGTTATAACTATTAACTAGTTTTGTTGGTTTATTATATGAAAAAGTCTAAGTAGACCACCGAAAATGGAAAATATTATATAGTCCCCTTAATTCTACATTTATATTTATACAGATCTATGATGTTTTCCATGATTCCCGACCTGAATAAATACAAATGTAAACTCAGGAAATCTATACGACATTTTCCATGCATTTGTCTATTGCTTTCGGACTGATTAGACTTGCTTTTATTATTATTATATATTATGTTGCAGTTCTCTTCTGGGTTTGAAGACTTTAAGATTTAGATTTAAAAAATTTTAGTTTGTAAGAGATCGATTCCAAAATATCTGTTTTAATACCATTTACTAAAAGAAAGTAATTTGAAAGAGCCAAGAAAAAAGAAAAATCCTAATAGATCTCCCTTTTACTATATGCATTTTTTTATAAAGATAGTGTTTTTATTTGTATTTATGGTGTACTGTTTTCTCCTTATAAGACCAGTATATATTATTATTTCACTGATTGTATATTATTAATAGTTGTCTGTATATTAGATCTTGATATATGTCATGAATTTTATTGTTGTAATGTTTTATATTGAATATAAAAAAAATGTTTTTTGTTGTATATATATCAAAAATTAATATATAGCATCATGACGTTTAAAACATAATTAAACACAATGCTAAGATTGAGAATTAAGATTAAGAGGAAAAAATCAATCAACTTGAAATTTCAATTTAATCAACTCTCAATGTTCAAATAGGACTCAAGAATTAAGATTAGGAGTAAAAATTTGATCTTAAAACTTAATGAGACCCAATATTATGAATATATCAAAAAATAAAATTTAGTCTTAGCACGATATAATAGTTTTTAAACTATAATTATTATGAGATAAAAGTTTTAAATATTAAATATCTTTTTAATTTTATTTTCAAAGTTCAATAAAATCATTACGTTACCAAGTTCAATATCGAAAGTTTGGTAAGGAAATTGGAGCAAACTACCATAAGACGAGATTTTATTTCCAAAGCAATTCGATTTGAAACTATTATACGAGGGATATTGGTAATCATGAATTAACCCACAAATCCACCCATAAACTAACATTGATTATGTGCGACGACTGTTAATCTAGTACATTATAAAAAAGTTTTTATAAAATATGACCAGTATTATTAATATTCACTGGACAAAACTCCCTGGAAAGTTCTGAATAATTCTTGCCGATTGTTTTAAGCAGAATGAAGAGAATAATCCATAGTTCAGCAATATTATAGACATACTGTAATAATGGGAATGGGTTGTGCGTTGAGTAAAGAAGTCACAATCTCGAAAAGTTTTGTGATAATTCCATTTTCTGGTTCCGTAGTTAATGATTGAAAATCGAATCCTTATCTACAGAATTTTTTTTTTTTTTTAATTAAAGAGAAAATCTTCTGTAGCCAGTGAAACTTTATTTGCTTGCATGAACAAACGAATGGTAGATAGTTCAAAATATTTAAGTGGTGTATATGGCAGGACTGTCGGCAGAATATATAGTAAATCCACTGGTATAATGCAGCTGCTATTTTATGAACTTTTCCTGAATTGCATGTCCACAGTTCCATAGGATCCAAAGAGGACAAATATTCAAGATTCAGTATACCCACTATCTATTTATTATGCTCAAAAAAAAGATTTTGGGAATATTTTCAACCAAATTGGTCAAACGATGAAAAGAATCATGTGTTATTTAGCTACAAAATATTTCAGATTATAGGGTGTGTAAATTAAAATTATTTCTAATTGATGAATCAATAATAACAAAACTAAGATAATAATGATCCATGGATTGAATGTTAGGGAAAAACTGGAGTTTAGATATTGGAAAGCAGTGTTGTGTGCAATGAAAAATGAAAGTACAAAAAGGGGAGTCAAACTATGTAAAACATAAAGTGAAGGATGAATTATAGATTATACAAATTGATATTTTACCTAATTGAAGAGAGAGCTAAGGGATCAAAACTCTTCATTCTTCCTTCGCCGCAAAAGACATTGAGGCCCAAATCAATTACCAGTTATCCCTAAATTGTGGCAATTTTGAGACCATAATTCGATGCAAGTTGTGTGATTGACTGATTGGATTACACTGCTGATTCCGCGTAGCCAAGTTTGGAAAAAGTATGACCTAAGATTAGAAACCCATAAAAGCTAAGGTGGAAAACAAAAGTTCAGAGCCTCACAAAGCATTTACTTGCAATGTCTTATCACTCATTTCCCATGAAACGATTGGATGACCCGAAACCAATCTCAAATCCAATGATTCCTTCAATCCAAAAATATGGTAATTAAGCGCCGGTGAATATTATTTGTCATTTGATGCTTTTACATAACCAAAAAATAAAAAAATAAAAATTATATTTTCAGAGTTTAAGAAAATGTTTAATAACATTTTTTATCCATGCATTTTAAAAATAAAAAATGTGAAATATATTCATTCTTATTTTTTAAAATTTTATTTATGAAACATTATGTAAATAAATAATAATTTAATTATATAATTTAATTTTGATTGTTTAAAAAATAAAATATAAAAGTAAAATTTTATAATTATGTAAAATATGTTGAATATAAATAAAATAATACTTAAAAAATATAATTTGTATGTTTTAACTAAATCAAATTCTTTAATAATTATCTCTTAAAAAAATAAAAAGTCTTTCTTTTTATTAAATTTTATATATTTTTAAAAGGTTAACATAAGATAAAATAAAAAAGAGTTATCTGATAAAAATAAAAATAAAAACAATAAAATTTTATCTCATGAAAGTATTAATAAAGAATAAAATAATATAAGTGTCTAAGAATATTATTAGAATAAATTATTTTATTTTTTGATTATAATATTATTAAATATACCAATAATATAATTATTTTTATAAACGAGTAATGTGTTATCATGATGAGTGCTTGACAGCTTACGTTATTCTACAAAATAAAAAAATAATAATAAAAGATTATTTTCAACATTCCTTTTATATACAATAAAAAGGTATTTTATGTATTTTATAAAATAATTCCCAACAAGAATTATACCGTTTTCAAATTCTAAAATAAAAAACGATCACCGCAAAATGATGCCGACCGAGCGCCTTAAGGTTCAACGACTCCTTTATCAAGCTAGTAATAAGATTTTAAGGTTAAAGTCTTCCGATTTTTATAGATAGGGTAACTAAAATATTCGTTAAAAGACATGGTGAAGCGAAAAACTTACGGCAACTTGCCCTAAATTGTTTTAGAATTTTTCCGGTGAACAAAGCCCTAAAATTATGCAGTATGATCATCGTCTTAATTTACTGGACACAAATATTCTCCAACCCATTCATATATTTTGATACGAAGCAAAACCAACTGAATTGGTCTTCCTACTCGTAATTTCTACTGGCATCGATTTCTCACCTACCAAAATTCTACGGGGAAAATGATTTGAATGATGTATCTAATTTTTTTTTTCCCAGCAGCCAACCATATTAAAACAGTGATCTATTTAAGCTAGCTAGCCTTGGTCCACAGATAAATTGAGCCATCAGCAGGCACATTTCTGCATATATAAGAATATCTACGTAACCTAATAGGAGTAAATGAGCCCTATAAGCTAATATAAACCGTAAAAGAAGTAGTGCAAAAGTCGTCTAAAATCTAGACAAGTAAACCTATATCTGTATCTTTTTTCATTGATATTAGTGATGTATGTCCTGTGTAGAGTGTAGAGTGTAGAGTGTGGAGCGTAGAGTGTAAACACATCTTCTTCCTAATATGGTCTGGAGCAGTCCTACCTTGAAAAGAAAGTGGTGCTTTATCTTTTTCTGAACTTCAATGGTTGCCCTTTTATTAAAAAAAAAACTACAATGGTAGCAATTTGTGCAAATGTCTATTATAATAAAAGCAGGGATCAAATCGATCAAGCAAATCATTATGATATCAAGGAGATTTGCTTGGTCAATAACATCTATAATCCCCCTAAACTCAAGATTGTGTAGTGAAACTAGCTCGAATTTAGATATAAATTTACGAAATCTGTTAGGATGATGATATTTTGTGAATATATCCGTCGGTTGATTAGAGGAAGAGATCGAACAAAATGTAATCGTGGCCGGAGTGGTGTGCTAATGAATAAATTAACAACAAATTTTAATATGTTTGATGTATTTATGAAAAACAACATTACGAGCAATTTGAATATTACTATGATTGTTAAGAAAAAAAATAGATACATAGGTATTATGAATACTATTACATGTCATTAGTTATGTACAACTTTGACATATTGACATTATGGGTACTTCAATTTAAAGGTCAATTTTTTCTACCATTACGGTGTACTTAAGTAATTTCATCCTACTTTGGGTTAATTAGGAGGACAACTCGAATCTCCAACTAGCTTATATGCGAGACAAATCTTCATTTGTCATATGTACTCAACTGTTCTTAAATTAGAAGCTCTGAATACTTAAACCACCCCAATTTAGCATATTTCAATAATTAAGGGTGTGACAAATTATCGCTATTTAAAATCATGAACTTTCTCTTGTATAGGCTAAAATGATTCTCTCTCTCCTATTTATTGTGTTTTGGTATTTCTTGCACTTTTCGCTCATTGAGTTGCCAGAAAAATTTTTTTACCCCACCTACTACTTCCAAACCCAATTCTTGAATAACTCGCTTCCCTAGCAAAGTCCATTTTTACTCCCTTAAAGATATTTTTCATTTATAGTGGTATTTTCAAGTAATTTTATCTGATCTCAACACTTGACTTAGAGAATTTTAGCAATTTTATACTATTTTGTATTTTATAATTAAGGGGAGAGTTTTCCAACAATATGCGAAAATTCAATATACACTCCTTTAATGTCTCCCACTATAGCTCTAACACCAATATTATAGGTCATCAATTATGCAGAGCATTGGTTTGCTAACACTTTGAGTGCTTCCACCCAAAGGTCTACTTTCTCGTACCATCACGATGCATTTTGTTAGTTTATCCCTATCTTGAGCTAACCAAGAGGAAGGCATTAGTCCTCAACTAGCTTGTATAGTAAGATAAATCCTCATTTGTCACCTGCACTCAATCGTTACTAAATTAGAAGTCCTCAATGAATAATTAAACTATCCTAACTTAGCATATTTTGACAATTGAGAGTGTGACAAATACATATATCAATAAGCAATAATTAAATAATCTTTTGAATAGTAACACTTATGTCATGATTCAGTACTAGATCACATAATAATATTTTGTTTTAATCAATGAAATCACTAACTTAATTTGTATTACAGTAATACGTAACTTAAGAGATGAGTGTACTATGAATGAAGCTTTGAACATATTGAATGAAATTACAATATTAAAGCTTTTTTTTATCTGATTTGATTTTTTATTTCAACTTGTTGATGGTTTCACTAATCCTATACATCTCGACCCCGTTGTTGTTTAGCAGGCGACCTGACCCGACTTCAGTAGCCTCGACATCCTGACCTTCATCTTGATTACTGAGGAGGCCCAATCCCTTTATCTCAAAAATAGAAGTTCGAATGGGACATACAAATATATTTTTCAAAAATCAGTTCAAGCATCCCATCGCGTTAAAGGGCGTCATGTCCTACAAGTTGCAAGCACTCATTGCGGCCCCAAACCTAACATAAGAAAATGGTAAAAAGACCTAACAAATAATCATATCTAATCAAGCTCCCATTCTCCGATACTCACACGTGTAGAGGCCTTATAAATGATAAAATTGCTACATGAAAACGATTGGATTCTTTTGGGGACCATTTTCAATAGTAGAGAGAAAGTATTTGCATTCATAAGTATTTTTCAAGCCTAGCCTCCCGGGTCGATAATACTCAAACACTCATAATTTATCTCTCTTTTTAACTTGGCTTTAGATAATCGACTGACTTAAGCGTCAAAATTTATTCGTAGGTAATCTGACTTCACTCCTAACTTGTTTTTCTGTGATTTTAGGTAGTCCCTGAAGGCCCTTATTAGGAGGTTCTACATCGACTGCAACAGTAAAATTTGTGCGGTATGTTAAGTTTTTTGTCCTAAAAAATTTAGGCACCAATAGTTTGCGTCGTTTGTGAGAGGCGAGCTAAAAGCCTAAACGAGAAGTTTGGAAAGTATTTTGTGCAAACATGGAAGGGAATACTCGCAATCATGTCTTTAAGAAAGTGCAGAAAGAAAAAGTCGAGAATCCTCTAAATACTAGCAAAAAAAGAACCACTACAAAATTGTCCGACAAAAATAAAGTACAGGATCACTATACTGATGGTCTAACCAATCAAGCTATTGTTAAAACTGAGGGGTGAGAGCCTTGGCAAATGGAAGGGGGGCCAACGGAGCATTGAAGTGTAAGAGAGACTAATAATAGAAAGATTCTTAAACTGAAATACAAAAACCAACAATTAAAAAAGAAAGCTACAAGGCTAAGGGTATTAATTCAGCAATAAAAATACAAAGATAAGGGTCGACTATCCTCCAGGGGAGAGGGATTGAAAAGCCTAATACCCAACTAGGGGAGTTGCTACTAAGAACGCTCGCTTCACCAGTCTGCAGAAAAGAAAGGGCAAGGCTGATGCCCATAACAGAACAAAAATAAATGGTGGCAATGAACCAATGATATCTGCTACTCTATGTAGTCTCAAAATAGACCCAAGAATCACCATCAGGCCAAGGCATACCATAGTAGACCTGCAGTCTCAACTCGACGAGATCATGTCCCGAGATTACAGTGCTTGACTTGCGAACTTGCAGATGATAAAAACTTGTGTCAGAAGAATACTAAAAAAAATTAGGATTTAGGAAACAAAGGCTAGTTTATCGAGGAGCGCAGACAAAAAATTCAAGACAAAAAAATACAAGAATTCCCCTTTTACCAAGAATATACTAAAATTGACCGTCCCTAGAAAGTTTAAAATGCCGCAAATCACACCTTGTACTAGAAAGGTCAACCCTACACTGCATCTAGACACCTTCAGAAAAATGATGCATATTCAAGGCTTGAGCGAGCTCCAAATGTGCCGAATATTCCCATTGACGTTGGAAGGACAACCCAAAATATGATTCAGAAGCCTCCTAAAAGGTACTATTATGAGATTTTGGCAATTAAGTCAAAGTTTTGTGAAAGAGTTTCGAGGTATCGTGGAGATCATCTATAGTACAAGCGCCCTCCTCTTATTACGACAGGGCTCCATTGAGAGTCTTCAGAGTTTTATGTCAAGATATCAGGAGAAGGTGATATAATTGAGGGCTTTCTACCACCTATTCGCATTGAAAGGATTGAGGAGAGGGCTCTGAGTGGAGAGAAAATAGTATGCGATTAACAAGCGATCGGTTACTACATATAAGACTGTCCGAAGGAAGTTGTTTGACAAAATAGACATAGAGAACCAAGTATTCCTGAGAAAGCAAGAAAAAAAGATGAACTGCCCCGAGTGAAACGATAGAGAACCTTTTCGAAGGGGAGATTTGAGAAAATATGCACGTGCTAACTGGAAAGACAGAGGCGACAGGTACTCACGATAGCCCCGACAAAAAGATTTAGTAAAAAAGCCAGCCTCGAATAGAGAGCAACATCAAGTGGCTCAAGTGGGTGAAAAGAATTTCGTTCAGTTAAATATTTTTGTCTCACAAGCTCTGCGCTATACAAAAGATAATGGGCTCTACGTGACAGAGTCGATCTCGATCAGGTCCAAAAGGACTAATATTTTAGGCAGCTAATTTTGTGATTATCATGGATGTTATGGGCATAGCACTGATAATTATTTTTATTTAAGGGAATAAATTAATTTGTTAGCAAAAAATCGATACTTAAATCAATTGCTAGCCAATCCCGAAGATGAGAAGCCCCACTCGACCAAAAAGCACCAAACTATAATGATATTAGGCGGGCATACCGTGGTAGGAAATTTAAATCAATCCAAAAAAAGTTATTTAAGATACTTACTGCTAAACCCCAATAACAATTTTCATATCATGAATGTTCAAGAGATAAAGAAGTAGAGAGTCTCATTGGTGCCAATAATATTTATTGATATAGACGAGATATGCGTATATTATCTTTACTACGATGCCTTGATAGTGACAATTAGAGTAAAAAGAAAGAAAGTCAGTCAATTTCTCATTGATACAGAAAGTTCTGCTGACATCATTTTTAAGGACATCTTAGATGCGTTGGACATAAGGCTAAAGGATTCAAAATTCGCCTTACATAATTTTGGAGAATTTTGTATCACGTCTCTAAGTA
>JAWDEX010000020.1:2288491-2317328 GCA_035221805.1 Trichilia hirta | reverse complement strand
GCATGAGGGATCGAACACAGGACCTCGCAAAGCAAAGACCCACGCCCGAGCCACCCAAGCCGCACCCACGGGTGGTATATTTCAACACCTTGTTACGTGCACTATTTGACAATCAAAGTTTAATCATTACACGCATCATATTTAAGCATTATATGCAACGCATCATTTGAGTGATTTTAATTACATAAATTTAACATTTATTTGGTCACACCTATAATTAAAAATAAAAATAAAAATAAAAAAAAAGAAGAAAAAGAAAAAAGAAGAAGAAATTTTTTTGGTGTAACATATGCAACCATAGACAAAACTGCCACGATATGTGCAGGTATTGCCAAATGGAGATGGCCTACATGGCGCTTGAGGACATAATCTCAGCCTGACTTTAAGTCTTTTAAAGTTGAGCAGTATCCGACTTCAAAAGACTTGTCACCTACAAACTTCAAACCTTGACATTTATAATTACAACTATTAGCTACTACGAGTCAATAGATAGCTGATCATTAATTAAGGGGTCGTCATGCGAAAAGAGAAAGAACAAAAGGTAGCTAGTTTAATGTTGATGATAAAATGCCTCTTGCTGAGGAGGCAACCACTCAGACAGTGACGGAGGAGAGCATGGAGAGCCAGTAGCCACAGTCTCATCCACCATCTCACCTTTTCAACTGAAAAATCTTTCTCAATTGTACATATTCTCTTAGAAATTAACGGGAAATTATAATAATTGATAACAATAACTTAAGTGTGCGTGTCTGTGCTGAGCTGTTCACCGCATCGATCTGTGTGAGAACAAAGCAGAGTTAGCAAAGCAAGCAAAGATGCGCAGCATGGCAAGTTCTTCCTCTTGCAGAAGCATCGCTGCCATTGTTGGTGTCGGCCCAAAACTGGGTCGATCCATAGCCCGTAAGTTTGCCCATGAAGGCTACACTGTCGCCATGCTTGCCCGAGACCTAGGTATACTCTCTCCCTCTCTCTCTCTCTCTCTCTCTCTCTCTCTCTCTCTCCACTCCGCTTGGTTCCGAGGAAAATGGAAAATATTCTCCACCGTGATTACTGATCTCATTATCTCTGCTTTGTTATTTGTTGGAATTCTTACTCCATTTTCTCCGTTTTATAACAATTGAATTCGACCACTATTAGAAAACTATTTATTTCTCTTAATTATCTAGGATTTGTCAATATTTATATGGCGGTTAATGCTCCGTGAATTAATGAAATATATCCTTACAGGGAGACTATCGAGATTTGCAGACGAGATAGCAAGGGAGGAGAAAGCTCAAGTATTTGCGATAAGAATCGACTGCTCGGACTCAAGGAGCGTGAGAGAGGCATTTGAAGGAGTTCTTTCTCTGGGATTCGTTGAAGTGCTGGTATACAATGCTTACCAGCCAGTTTCTTGGCAATCCACAAACTTCGCTGAAATTCGCGCCGATTCCTTCGAGAAATCCGTCTCTATCTCGTCGGTCGGTGCTTTTCTTTGTGCTCAACAGGTTCTTTTTCATTCTTCAAGTGGCCGTGCCAGCTTCTAATTGGGCTAGTAGCTGTTTTTTTTTTTTTTTTTTTTTTTTATATCGTTTGGTTACAGTTGAGAAATTGGAATACCGGAACTTTTAACTTGAGATATCATTGCAGTGGATTTTGTGCATGCTCGAAAGTATTAAAAAAACGTGAATTTTGTTTAGTGTTTATGCTTGTTTAATGCTTTTTAAAAAAATAATTAGCATTTAATTAATAAATATAAAAATATTTGTATATTAATTTAAATGTTAAATTGACTATTTGTATATATTTTAATTACTTATATATTAATTTAATTTTGATAATCAATTTTTTTTTTTTTTTTATTTTCAAACGCATTCGTTAATACTGCTTTCCTTACTTGTTATTGGTATTTGGGGAGAACCTGACATCCCTTATCATCGTACTTGATGATTAATTATGAAATGAAATCAATTGATACACTGAGAAGTAACGCCAGAAGCATATAATAATTTCCCTTTAAGCTATAAGCACTCTCCGATAATTTGTTCTCTATTTTTGTATATTTTTTTTCTTCATCCCTCACTGCACTTGTACAATTGGTCTCACCAATTTCCCTTGTTAATAAAAATAAAGTGAAAAGCATACATTAATATCTTTGGTGCAGTGTATTACAGAGATAGTGGCTAAATTGGGAATTTTATATATGATTCGTTTGAATATTGCTTAAAAATATGCAAGGTACTTCCTGGCATGGTGGAAAGAGGAAAGGGTACCATTCTCTTCACTGGCTGTTCAGCTTCTCTGAACGGTGTTGCCGGTTTCTCTGAACTATGTAAATCAATCTCTCTCTCTATCGATTCTGCAAATGAAATATTCACTAGAAGAAAATATATAGTTCCATGTGTACATATCTTGATGCATATATATATATATATATACACAGTGGGTGTGATTCTATTTTCCATATGAGACGACAGGCTGTGCAAAATTCGCATTGAGAGCCCTATCGCAGTGCCTGGCAAGAGAGTTCCAACCCCTTGGTGTTCACGTCGCGCATGTCGTCATTGATGGCGTTGTTGGCCCACCGAGGTAAATAAATTACTTTCAACGGGAATCGTAATCATCACATTATTAATATATATTTTAAAAAATAATTATTTTTCCCTAGGCAAACTATCCATTCTATCTGTACCACAGTATTCATTCATTCACGCTGCGTTGGATGTTAATATTTACAAGATTCCAATTTTCGTTTCCTTTTTCTCCTTCAATTTTGTTTCTTGTCAACCAAATTGACGATATAGTGTTGATAAAAAAAAGGTAGGTGTTAAAGAAGCAATAAAATTAAATGCAGGGGACCAATTGCATCACCAAGCCCGTTGGTTGGGGAGCAACAACATAGCGGAGGCGGACGAGGAGGAGACGGTGACGGGTCCATCTTGATGATGGATCCAAACTCGCTGGCTCAGACCTACTGGCACCTGCATGTTCAAGACCGGACCGCTTGGACCCAGGAGATCGACCTTCGGCCTTCATGGCCCGGATTATTCTACTAGCTTCCTTTTTCATATTCCAAAATGGTTACCACTATTATTATTATTTTCACTCGTCAAGTGTCCGTACGCATAATGATTAGCACTTCATGCATTACTTCGTAAATTGATTCAAAAATTTTATTTTTTATTTCCTTTTATCCTCATCAGATTAAACTTGGTTTTATTTAATTAAATGTTACTCTGGTGTGGGTTTGTGTATATAAATAATGTGCGATTATGTGATTAAGGAAATGATTTCTGGGTATTTTTTTTTTCTTTATGCTTTGTAATAAAATAATATATCCTGTGATTGCATCAATGTAGGATACAGTGACAAAAAAGTCGAGTTAGGCCTCTGGTAAAGATGACTAGGATTAGTGTTTTTATGGACAACGAAGGACTTCGTGTCCTAATTTGGGACACACAAGCCTAGCTTTTTTCTCCAATTCCCTTCTAAAGTTGTAATGTGTTTTTTCCTATGAATAGTTTAAATATTTTAAATTTATATTAAATATTGGAAATTTTACGTTATAAAAGCAATATATAAAGATACATTTAACATACGACAGCTAAATAATAATAATTATTTATTAGAGTAGCGCTTAAAACGAGCCATTTTATTGGAGGAGGCGTCATTTGGTGGGGTAGAGCCAGAGTCTTCATATGTTAATACAGTCAACAATTGGCTGACGCAACCCATGGTCCCGCGTCAATCATCGAACCGCACTCACTTGTGACTTGTCCAATCAACGAAAGTTAAAATAGTGCCGATCTTTCCACGTCAGTCAAGTAATTTTCTCTCAATTAATGCTCTTAGTGACGCCAACCAGCCCGAGCCTCTCCAAATTGGAACCTCCAATTTGGAAGTTCATGCTTTAGTCCCTGCTTCATTCACCCCATCTTGCTTGCTGCAGGGTGAACTTTCATAATAAAACTTTACTATTAAAATTCCCGTTTTTCACAGATGCCTGATTTTATATTAATATAAAACATTTTAAATGACAATCAGAGTTATTTGTTTTACGCCACCTGCCAACCAAAACATACTCTCTTTCTCTCACATGTCTTCATAATTTATACGAGCGAGAAATTTAAATTTGGCAGGCTACTAAAGTATTCATTCCTGCTCTTAATTGTGAATCTAACTGTAGTTTTACAATATCAGCTGGCGACCAGTGCAATGTCATCAAATCAAAGGCACATGCCAGCTGAAAGAAATTATTGTACAAGTGACTCGTACCAGAAAATCAGGAAGTGCAATTGGAGAATAAGGCCTCACTCCCCCGGATAACCAGAGCATTCCCAACAGAAGCGCATTTACATCCAAAGCAAGACATCCAATCCACAAACAGATCAATTATCATTCTTCCTCTGTCCACTTGCCTCAGTTTCAAAGGGAGATCGGTGTGAAGATCTCTCGACAGTCATCAACTCAGGCAAGTGGCTTGAACTCCTAAAGTCAAAGCCATAGTTGGGAATTGAGCAGGCTTGGTGGCTGTAATTATGATGATGGAGCCTGTTATATTGCGAAGTAGGCACTACAGACTTACCAGAGTCACGCTTGAAATGTGGCAAACTTATCATAGTGGAAGCATGGCTCATGTCATGACTAGAGAAATGAAATCGGACATTCCTCTGGTGAAACTCCATTTGAGAAGGGTGACTAATGTCATGACCAGAGAAATGGAATGGGGTCTTCCTCTGATGAAACTCTATTTGAGATGGGCAAGGACTTTGGTGACGTGTGCATGACTGAAAATTTGGACCAATATTGTCATTTAATTGATGGAAATTCTCCCGCCTCTGAGAAAATTGCGAACCCACTGACCTTGAATTTTGCTCAGTGTTCCAGCCTGTTGGTGGAGGCATCTCTTGGTGATAATCGTTAAATTTTGCATGTTGCCAAGGGTTGACCTTTCCAAATCCAAAACACTTCACCTTTTCTGGTTCAGCAGTCTTCCTCTTCTGAGACAATCTTGTGTGATGGAAATGCTTCCAAAATTTTGTACCTAATAATCATTGGAGGATAAGCAACCCAGGGACTTCGACATGTAAGAACAAAATATATAAAAGCAGACATACATAAATCTCTCTTGATACCTCTAGCTGCAGACGGTGTCTTATTTGTTTTCCTCATTGCTCTAACAAATCTTGCTTCTGTACCTCGTTTGTGCTTCTCCGCAAGCACTTGCAGCCTTTCTGATTCATCATTCCATTGCTAAAATGTGGACAAGAAGGTATAATAAACCAAAAAGTTAATGGGATGCTACTAGAGCATTGGTAAGTCAAGTAGGTATAGCACTTGCCTGCCTATATGTTTTCAATTTATAGAGGTTACGGCCCTTCACAAGCAAAGGAAAAAGTGGATGCAATTTGTTGATTCCTTTGCTCCACAATACTTCAATCTTTCACACCGCAAACATGTACCCAGCAGATGAAGCGTTAGACAGTTAAATTTCATAAGGAATAATAGCAAAATAAGTAGCAGGAGGCTGGTTATCATCTATTCAAAATGGTCATGCAGTGGTTAAGTTCACTCATTCCAGACTTCCAGTCAAAAGTACAAAACTTTGAAGCAGGTTGTCCTGGTAGACCATAATCAACATAATTTTCCACCAAATATAACAATTCTTGGCCTTACTGTGAAGGTATGTTGTTGTTTGGCTGCACCGTAGCTTTCACTGACAACCCTCCCAGCTACAGTTCTCTTTCCCAGAAGCCTCCCGTGCCTCGTCACTTTGTCAAACCTGTTTAAAATAAAGGATTTTCATGCTAAAAGAATTCAGGGCCTGGAGGATAAACTACTATAAGCAAAGGACTAATAAAAAAGAAAAGGATACTTCTTGTAAACTTTCTGCATGAAAAGAACAACGTCACCCTGGCAGACATCACCTGTGTTTAGCGATGAAATTCTCAATTGCCCCCAATATGCCTCAGAAGCAAAATAAATTAGCAGATGAATGGAAAATACCTACCAGTACAATTGATGACAAAGGACGATTTTGGGTAGAGTGCTTCACCATTTCCATCTTTAATTCTGATAAGTATAAATAACATTCCCAATCATTAAGTTTCTAAATTGCAGAATATCACTGAAAAGTATTGTCCCCCCAACATAGTGTTCTTTTTCCTTTTCTTTCCCCCCACATCAATTTTATAAAGAAACACGCAAAATTTGCGGTTTTTTTTTTTTTTTTCCATATTCAAGCGTTTAATATCTTGACATCTGAACCACGTTTCAGAATCCATTTTGCATTATCTAATAATTTAGATGATTTCTAAAAGCCAGACTTGCCATTAACACCTTGATTTCGGGCTTCAGACTAGTAGGAAGAATTACTAACTATAATATTCAGCTTGTTAGAGCTGAATGATGGCAATCAGCTTGTTATACTCGGGCATATACCTATTAACTTAAACTTTCAGGTCAAACAGTAATTAAGACATCTCAAGGGATCGTGAGCAGAAGCATGAGTAATATCCCACAACCATTTCACAAATATTGACGTAGAAAGAGTGAATCTGAAGCACCAAATAAACCTCACATATTAAGCTCAAGTCAATAACACTTCAAAACACAAATATGCCTTTCCAGTATTTTTATATGATTTAGAAACTTCGGCCAACATCGGCCCTTGATGTACTTGTGAAATTTGATTCAAGTTCCCAGTAAAATCTTTTTTAGACCTTAATAACATAAAATTTTTTTAATTGAGATACTAAAATTTCAGGAAGTTGTCAAATTGACCTAGTATTTGAATTATTTAATTTTAAAAAAATGTATTGAAAGCTAAAGAGTTGGTACTAAATAATTAAAACCATAATATGTCCATTTTTTTACAAGTTTTTTAAATAATTTTCTTTATTTTTTAACTTTTTACATAATACCCTTTTTTTGTCTCTCAATAAACATTTTAAATTAAGGACAAATTTCCTCATTCTCATTTTCAGATTTTGCTTATATCAGCTTCATTAGATAAAAAAATTAAGCTGAGTGAATTAATGAAATTAATAGTCTATTTGCATCTTTTTCATACATTTTTTGTTTCATTTAACTTTATTGAACATGTATAACAGAATCAATATCAAAATTTATTGCATCATAGAAATTATTTCTAATAAATCTTAAATTTATTTTTTCAGAAAAAATTAAATTGGTGTGAAATAGTTAACAATTTTCTACGCAATCCAAAACTTTTAAATTATCTCGAAAAATGTACTGATTAACCAACTTACAAACAATCTTATTTTTAAAACAAATAAAAATATACTGAGAATACTAGTGAATAAATAAGAAAATCGAAGAAGTTAATTTGACATTTATTTATTCCTTACCTTTATTAAAAATTTAATATATTATTTTTCTTCTTCTTCTTCTTCTTCTTCTTCTTCTTATTATTATTATTATTATTATTATTATTATTATTATTATTATTATTATTATTATTATTATTATTATCACAAATAGTCCCTTCTAAAATTTTCTACAAGGTCCCTCATTGGGTCCAATCATATCAGAAGTCTGGGAACTTCAATGCAACCTAGATTCGTGCCACATTCCAAAACCTATGTAGAGAAATTAATTGAACATCATATTTGCCATAGAATTTACCAACTTTAGATCCAACAGCAAATATATAGTCTTTGAATAATAGAATAAGTTCAACAGTATTTATGAATTATAAATATCAACAATATATCTATAATTCTTATCACTTAACAAATAATAATGGTATTAACCTGTAGAAAACAGCATAAAGACTAAACAAAAATGGTATTTACATAGGCTAGAGCCACTTACCTCCAGTGTTCTTTAATTCTCTGTATACAGACAGTCTTAGTACCAGACAATCTCAGGCCATGCCTGCGTAAATATGCTTTGCACCTATTGAGATTTAATGCTCCTACATCACCTCCTTCTACAAAACACAGAGATTCCAAATTTACCAGTCTACAAGAAACATTAGACCAGTGATCTCCAAAGTTTCCATCACACTTGTCAAACATGTAAGGTGGTTGGCACACATATTGTGTTTGTAGAACTTTTACAGAAAGCAGTTTCAAGCGAACAGTTTTCTACAAAACCACTTCAAGAGCTCTCCGGAAAGTAACTATCAAGTGTTTCTCCAAAAGCAATTCAAATGTTTTCCCCGAAAAAGCACTTTTTGAAACAATTCCTATCAAATGCTTCTCTAAAAAGAACTCCTAAGTGCCTTTTGTTCACCAAAAACAGTTTTGTTTATTTCAATCAACTACTAAATGCAAAAACACCTTTGGCTATTTAAAAGAGCTTTTCACAATAACAAAAACATTCCAGAAGAAACTAATTATATCCATACCCTAACAAACAACAATTTACTACTTAGGCACGTTTATCTTTAATAAAACAACTTTGTTGAGAACTGATTAATTAGAATGTACTTACACCCTAAATTCCTAGCAAACAATAAAATAAAATGGAAAATGAGTTCATTTTAGGTTAATTTTATTCATCCACATAAAATGTATTCACAATTCTTGATTCTCCAAACCTCTATCAGGTTAATTCTCCATTGAATATATAAAGAAATTAAAATAATGATTCATAGTTTATAGCATCCTAGGGATTAAGGAAATTAATAAATTAATTCGATAAATGCAACTTAGATAGCAATCAAAGAAACCTTTAAGAAGGCAAATCACTCTGTTGCAGCGAGATTCCTCATCACCGTCACTATCATCTGATTGGCTATCCTCCTCCTCTTCCTCGTCATCAATCCCATCCGCACTATCAAAACATACAATACGAATAGTGGACGGCACAAAAACGAAATTACTCGCCGTCGTCAAAAAAAAAAATACAAATACCTAAAGGTGTATTCACCGGCTTCCTCGTCTTCTTCATCATCATCAACTTCTTCTGAAGAAAGACACATCAAAGCGCGTTTGTTCTTATTTGTCTCCCACATGTCATCATCTTCTTCTTCTTCCGAATCTCCATCTTCTTCTGAAGAGAGACAAATCAAAGTGCTTTTGTTCTTATTTCTCTCCGCCATGTCATGCGGCAAACTAGGGAAAGTGACAAAAGCGGATATTTCATTGGCTCTCTCGACTCCAGGGAAACCACTCGCCTTCATTCACATCACCCCAATAAAATCTCGACACGTTGAGAGTGCTCTCTTTCCTACTATGAAAATGGGTTGCTCGAGGTGCCGATACATTTCATCGTGTGGACTCTCTATGGTCTATCAAATTTGCTAAGTTTATTGCAGATTATGGTATAGCGCATTTAACTATTTTTAAAGCTTTTAAAAGCATAACGAAAAATTAAGAAATATAACCAAAATAATTAAAAATTTATTAGTCATATAATTAAATAATTATTAGATTAATTTTTTTAATAGTTCAGATTTTACAAAGGTATTAATTTAATTACACTTGAAACTCAATTTTATTAATTAAAAGTATAATAATCATATAATTAAAAATTATGTTATAATTTGTGTAAAGAGTTTTGCCAATGAAAAATTAGTAATTTTTGTTGGGATTGTTTGTCTTAAAGACAATTTTGTTTACTTATTTCAATCAAACACTGTAAAAATTATTATTATTATTATTATTATTATTATTATTATTATTATTATTATTATTATTATTATTATTATTATTTAATTTATCTTTTTACTATCCTTTTAAAAAATAAAAAATAGTGACAATCATTGATTCACTATAACATCAATTTCTATTATTAAGTATGTATACTTAACAATACTATAAAATAAATGTAAAGACTTCTTTTTAATTTTGAACTAATTCAGGATTCTGTTTAAGCATAAATTTTTAATAGTTTTTGTTTCATACTTAATGAAGCGCTATTCTTTTTAGGAATTTCTTGTTTTCTTCATTTTGAAAAAATTAAAAAGGCTAATTCAAATTCTACAACAAATGACCAATAAAATTATACTACTATTTATGATTTTTTTTTTTTTTTAAACTATGCTGCCTATAATGATTTAAATTTTAATGGATCATTCAACGAGTTTTATGATCGTATTCCAAAATTAATTCCGTAAGGTTATAGGCTTATTTAAACTATATGCCTTGTATTAAAGTATTATCATATGTACAAATTATTATAATAATGTTATATTAATACTACATATCTTATAGTTTAATAAAAAGATACAACCTATAGGAAATGTTTATGTAAATAGAACCCACTAGTATTTACATTACTAGAGCGTCTTAAATTTAATTTAATTAACACTTTATATATATATATATATATATATGATAAAATTACTTCTTAAAATTAAATTTTGAAAAATATTTTTATTTTTTGTTTTCAAAATCTTTTTCCAACTTGCTGATTTTATGAAAAATAATTTTAACAAAAATTGCAAATGGTGCCTTAGTAAAATAAAATAAAACATGATAACTTGTCCTTCCATTTTCGATCATGTATTAGATCGCAACACCATTCGTCCATCACAGAAAAAGGAATCCTAATTTAATTCTCATTAGTCAGCGCGCGCGTATGTAATTTAAGATATTAATGTTGCAGATACTCCATATTCTAAATTCTAAAAATAATGGTCTGTCAACCTACTGGAATCTGATTCCGTGCAAGAATCAGAATAAATCACGAGAACAATGTCAATTGGCATCAAACAGGATCAGAAACAGGAACAGATTCTGATGGAAATGTACCTAGACCGAGAAGTTAAATACCACTGCTATCTGCTACAACATCCACCCAATGACGGTTGAAATTATTATTTAAAAAAAAAAAAAAAAAAAAAGGGTAAAAATGTCATGTGAGAATATGATACAGCCGGTCCCAAAGTGTTAAGCAAGGGATAAGCTAAGGTTTGGATGCCTTGTCTACGGTCATTCTAAAGTAAAGGCAAAGCAGGTTTCCGTATCCTGAGTGAAATAACTTTTGATTGCAAAGTACAGACCACGGGATATTTCAATTCAATCTTAGATGTGTTGGCAGTACATTACAATAGGTCAGAACATCAAATATTAGATATCCAGCTGAGAAATATTCTCAACTGCAATGGAACACGGAACTACGGATTTACGGTGGAAAAAATAATTGCCTTGGATTCACAGCTTCAATCGAAGTAGCTATTGATGTCACCACTTCACTCCCAAAAATCTAAAAGCTTGGGATAGGAAGATGGAAGTAATTCCTCCTCCCAAGCAAAATCTACTGGGCCATGATTGCAGCGGCAAAGACCACTTTCAAGTAAGACCACCTGCCAACTGTTTTTTATTTTGGCCAAACCAGCTGTAGGGCTAAATGGACTCCTTGGAGATTCCATTCTGGCTACATAACTTCTATAGAACTTTTGCAAGGGACCGACTAGACACGCCATGCAGTAATTTGACGAAACCTAGGAAGCTTAGCTTCCCATCAGTGTGCCTAATCCAATCGTGGAGAACAGCATGAACAGGGACTGACGGGCCAAGGCCCAGTTCCTGAAACAACAATTCACAAGTTGCATTAGATCAGAGTAGAAATTGGAGTTTTCTTAACATGCTAAAAGTTGTGTGTTGATATGAAATTTTTGATCTTCAGCTACGTTTAGAATTTATGTACTGTGGCTTTAAAACTACAGTTGTGTGGGATAAACTCTATAAATGTTAAATGTTAGTTAAAAAATTGAGTGGGCTTACTAAAAGTTAGTGTTATACATCACTTCGGCAACTTTGTTTCCAAAGTTAAGTGGGAGCCAATAGTACTAAACGGAATTTAATGTCCAGCCAGCCAACAACGGATGTCGATGACTGTTGAAAAAATTGTTTCTAACATTTGTTATATAACTTCTGGATACATATAAAGGTTAGAAAATCATGTTTAAACTAAGACATCATTAAGTTCTGTTTATATAAGATTAAAAAAACAATATGTGCCTTGACAAGAAAGTAGAAAGAATTTAAATGCCAGCCAAAGACAAAATCCCCCACAGACACAAATCACCATCATATTTCAGAATGACTTTCTTTTTTAAAAAAAAATTATTATCCCCCGAGAACAACTCTTTGCCAAACTATTCTATAACCAGACATTATTCCCACAAACATGCATCCAGAAAATTTTCTTTTTATGTCGAAAGAAAAGAAAACTAACATACCGAAGCTAATTCCTCAATAACAATTGCTCTATTTCCATCTTTTTCAAAAAGTTCATAGGCACAACGAGCATGTTGTTCCCATCGATCAAGAGCCTCTAACTGATGCACACTTAGAGCAGCTGCACAGAACTCATCAAAATCCATTCTTCTGTATTGAAGAGCATTAAGCTGCCACAAACAAAAGAAAATAAAGTTTCTAATAAAAATTTAGGACACACTAAAATCTTCCGACTGCAACTCCATCATGAACATACCGATGATAGAAAATCAGGAATGCGTGACTCCTTCATAGCATCTGTTGAATTTTTCATCAAGGCCTAATCAATGTAAACCATGTAAGAGAGTTATTCTCAGTAATATTGATTTAAGGAATTTAGGAATTCGGAAAGAAACTAACTGCTTTCATATTTTCCAAGCTTATAGTGCCGTTTTTGTTCGGTTCCAATAATGTGAACTGCTCCCTCAGATAAAATAACTCATCCACAGTCAACGTCTTAGACAGAGCCTGCAACAGTACCAACAAACAGTGAGAAATAAGTTGCTAGATAAATTGAGAATTTGAGACAATAAAAAGTCTACACGCTAAATATTGATAAGACGTGCCAGAACAATGTTTCCAAAATAAAGGTCCCCATTGGTTGGTAGGATACATTTTCAAGACTACTCTATTTCTTTGGCAACAGTGTGTTGACACTGTTTTGAGATAAAGTAATGCTACTGCCCAGTTCTCATGATATAATTCAGGCAACCTTAAAAATTCATTATTTCCAGCATAAAAATAGGTACCCAACATTCCAGCATGAAATTGGCAATTGTTTTCAAGCAAACTGTATGGCAACTTGTTACATAGTCAGACATGAATTACAACTGAAATACGATGGTCAGTACAACCCATCTCCTTTATTTGGTTTCAAATTCACCTTATTATGTTACAACCTATATAGCTTTTTCAAATTGAGCCAGGATATAGGACTCATCAAAGGGTACTCCTAGCCATATCTACCACTCGATTACAGAGACATATAGCTGACGATCTGGTTGATAGGAGGAAAAAAAGATGAGCCATAATTTGGAAGTTTATAAGATTAGGCCATCAAGACCCTGCTTTCTCGAACCTCTTTGTAAACAACTATTTTTTTTCTTTTTAATTCACAAGTATATTAAAAAATTAGCATTAATATATTTCTCCATAGGATGAAATCGACATGAAAAGCATAAAATCTACAGACATCAGAATCCCAAAGGTCAATGTTGATATAAGGTAAAGAACCTTGTTAAATAGTTCTCTTCTATGACCGATTATAAGTATTCTCATGGATATAAAGCAATTAAAACTTTACATAAATGATTTAGTAAGGAAGGTCTGATCATGTTGGCTGCATTAACCCCCTGCCAACACTCATATCTACAAATACTCAACTCAAACGTCTGCACTGTGATAAAAGAAAAAGCTATACTCAATGCACATGTAGTACAGCACTGCAAAAAGTAATCACAAAAATAACATCATACACGCACCCTTAAAGCAGCTTTTCGAAGAGATGAAGAGCGCATGTAAACCTTCATAAGTTTTAATATTAGAACATCCAGAGGAACTACAACAACATTGGAGTTTTTAATCCAGGGATGACCTGCAATAAAAATTGTTAAGAGCAACACTTCAGGAATATTAAGTCTGCAACAACAGAGAATTCTGACAGAAGAAGAGGCACTCACATAAAGCTTGAGCAGCAGTCAATCTTTTCCGTGGGTCTTTATTTAGCAGACGTTTGACAAAGTCTCTTGACTCAGAGGACAGAGTAGGCCAAGGCGATTCATCAAAACTTGGATCAGCTTTTAGAACTGCCCGAAAGATCCCAGACTCAGTCCGAGCCCAAAAAGGACGGCTGCCGCACAACAAAATATATGCAATCACACCTATACTCCACACATCAGCTTCTGTACCGTAAGATCTATGCAGAACCTCAGGTGCCACATAGTATGCACTGCCAACAATGTCATTTAGTCTTTCATCTGCGAGTCAATTCAAACATAAGAAACAGTTAAGAATATGTGAAGCTATGGCAGCAGCTAACAATAAGGCCCAAGGAAAAAAAAATGGACAGACCTGGTTTAACGAAATCTGACAGGCCAAAATCTATGGCCTTCAAGACCGAATTTTCATCCTTAGTTGTAAATAAGAAATTCTGGTACAGCAAGCAGCTACACTTAGAATATATAAATGAAAAAAATATATATAAATATATATATGCATGTGTGTGTGTGTGTGTGTGTGTGTGTTGTCAAATATGTTGCAGTCAATGTCAACAATATTGCTAACAGCAAATGTCTGCTTGAATATCCAACCGCCAAACCAAATGAAACATATATTCAATCACTGAATTGGCAGCTCCACCACCAACGTTCCAAAGGAGAGAAGGAAGAAGGAAAAGAAAAATAGTTATAGAAAATTGAGACTGTAATTCACCTCAGGTTTAAGATCCCGGTGCACCACACCCTGAAGATGGCAAAAAGCAACAACATGCAATATATGTATCATGACAGCCTTTGCATCATCCTCTGTGTATTTTCCACCCCTGTAGAAACATAAATGCTGCTCATAAGCAATAAAATTCTGTCTAACTATTATCTTCACATACCCCACCATAAACAGCATCCAAATTCACAAAAGAAGAATGAATGTTGAATTTGGAAGAAGGTAAAACTCAAAAATTACCTTGAAAGAATTCTATCTAAGAGCTCCCCTCCTTCACATAACCTGAAAGATGAACGTTACTTTAACAAGATTGGGAGGATAAGGCCCAACTAATAGCAATCAAAGATAATTCAGACCAACATTCCAATCGTAATAACACAACAACAGCGCGTGCCATTCATAGAAAATGCAGCAAACAGAACTTACTCCATTACGATATAGACATTATCATTGTCTTCATAAGCATCATAGAATTTTACTAGATTGTTATGTCCAGTCAAAGCTCTCAATATCTTCACCTCCCTTCTTACGTCCTCAATTGCAATTGCTGTAGTCATCTAACAGTAAAAATAGTAAACAAAAATAAAAACGCACTATTAGCAAGTACGTACCATTAATACGTTCCAAAATTACCATCCCACTAAATTATTTAATTAAAACAAACTAATCTCACAATATAACATTCCACTGCTTAATAAGAATAAAAAACGTAGATACAGTAGCAAAACCAGCACGTTGTTCTGTGTTAACAGCCTTAACATATATGAACCTACAGATCTGTACTTCTATAATGTAAATTGCACAAAATAACTACTAAAAAATGAACATAATTGAAGTCATCTACACACCTTGGCTTTGGGTATAACTTTCACAGCAACCTGCTGTCCTTTAAGCTCGCCCTTCTTAAACTTGGCAGAACAAGTGTAGCCGAAATGTCCTCGCCCGACCTCCTCCCCGAATTCATATTTGTTTCCAAAATGCTTCGAGAATCCAAAATTCTTGTCGAGACCCGTTGCCGGCTCTGCTTCACTTCCCTCCGGAATCGCGGCTTCATTAGGCTTAACCGAGCCATGTCGTCGTGCCAAAACAGCCTTTATGTGTTTGGCCGGAGACGGCGGCGGGAATGGCCTCTTGAAGAACCTTTTCGGAGTGGAGTTGGCCGAAGATCTCGCCGGAGACGACTTTTTGGAGAAGAAGTAGTAAGCTGGACTCGGACTGTAGAACGGGAAAAATGGGGACCTTTTCCCTTCATTGACTGAGCTGTCCTTGTTTTGCCCGTCCTCATTGCTAGGGTTATTGGTTTCCCCATTGGCTGAAATTGTAGTCGGAATAGGCTTATCCTTAGATAGAATAGGTTTGTTCTTGGCTGTGATTGCAGAGTTCGCAGCCGGAACAGTGTCGGATTTGGGCGAGTCTAAATTTGGGGAGGGTTTAGAGTTGCACAGACCCATTTGAAAAGAGGGTTCCTCCCCAAACACAGAGAGTAAATTGAATTTAAATCCTACGGCTAAATCATAAATGGATTATCAATTAATCTTGAATTTGAATTGAAAATTTATATAACCCTTTTTTTTTTCTTTTTTCTTTTTTTACTTTTAAAAAGAAAAGGCAGTAATTAAATGAGAAATAAATTTTGTATCTGCTGATTGGAGTGTTTAGAATTTAGAATGAAGATAGAGATCTATAGTATAGAACTATAGATGGTGATAAAAGGGAAACGACGGAGAGTTTACTTTTGTTATAAAAGTACTAAACGTATATTAATTAGGAAATTAGTAAATAATGGACTAATTTAAAAATTAGCAAAGAGGATCGGATTGCTTTTCGTTACGGTGGTTAGTGGGGCCAGTACAGTAAGTAAAATTGGATTTTATCTGCCACGTGGCGAGAATCCGGTGTAGTCGTGCTTAATATAGTGTGGTTTCCGTTGCTTAATTCTTGACGTTGATCCGAAGGAGTGGGGATGAAATTTCCTTTTTTGGTTCCGCTCAGCTTTTCTTACTATACAAGTTATTAAACTTATGTTCTGAGAGAATATTTTTTTGGAAAAATAAAAAAATATTGTAATACCTGTCATTTATTGATTCATTATTTGATACACTATATTTTATTATAAAAGTAATGTTGTGTATTCTATATTCAATCTCATAATTTTTCTAAATAATGGAACGTTTTATTTAATATAAAAATATGTTTTTAACTTTTAAAATTATTTAAATGAATATATTTTTATAATTTTTTAAAATTATGTTTTGCAGCATTAATAAAGTCAATAAAATATTTTTATAATTTTGTAAATTTTTTATTATATTATATTACAAATATATTGTAAAATTTTTTTATTTTTTATTTTTTTATTATAAATTACAACTTTTTATTATAATTCGTAATTTTTTTTTACCGTAATTTAGTGAGTTAAAATTTTTAACAAAAAAAATATTACGTCTACAAAAATAATAATTAAAAACTGGTGTGTTTTGGTACATTCGTATACGGAATAGACATGCTGTTAATAAAACTGGCTTTGGTCAAATGAAATATTGACACTGACGAGACGTGTTTTTTTTTTTTATTTCCTGACATTGCAATGCAATCCATGCATAAGTACAAACTATGAAATAAATTGAGTAGACAGATTTTTATAAAACTGTTTTTCATTTTTTATTTTAAGAATTATAAAAATGAAAAAACTTGTTTTCAAAAAGGATAAAAAGATGTTTAAATATTTAAATTTTCTTAAAAAATAATTTAATTTTATTAAATATTTATTTTCATTCTTTTTTATTTTAAACGTTTTTTAATGTAATCAATTTAATTTTCATCAATATTATCAAATTCTAAATTTTGTTATTTACTCAATAGTTTAATTTTTATAATAATCAAAAAAATATTTAAAATAAATAAAAGTGAAATTAAATATTTTTTACTTAATTGAATGAAAATATCTTTTAATTAATTTTTAAAATTTTAAATATTATTTTTTAAAATAACTTTTCTAAAACAAAAGAAATTAAATTAAATTGCAAAGACAAAAAGAATTGTGTTGTGTATTTATTTCTTTATCCATGGGAAAAGAAACTTGACTTGAGATATTAATTGGAGTCATGTTAAGCCCTTGTCGAGTTCTAGAAAACACATAAATTTGTCTAATAGCTATTAAAAAAGTATATCCATCATACATGATAATATTTTTATTATTTTTTAACTTTTAAATATGTTTATTTAAATTAAAATTTTACATACATCAAAATTGACTAGCAATTAAAATTTTAAAATAAGCTAATAGAATAAAATAATGGAAAACATTTTCAATGAACATTAAAGAATATTTAAGAGTTTTAATAACATTTTTAAAAATAAAATATCGAATTCACTTTATAAACTATATTAATTTAATTTATAAAATACCATTCTTTTTTAATGTTAATTGTTGTCCTATGTTGACAGGCCTAGGATTCTCGTTCATTGTATGATGGAATCCTTGATTGATGTCTAATTGTGTTTAAGCTATAATATTCCCACGTAAAAGCAATGCCTACCTAACAATTCGGTAATTTCCTTTTGGCCAACTCTTGGACATTTTCTTTGTTGATTATATAATTTATAGTTTTTTGTTCTAAAAACCTTGCTGCCCACTCGAGTCTCATAATCACATTAATATAATTGACCTCTCCCAAAACAGGCAACAACACAAAACACGTATATTTATGGGATAATATCAATGACGTCCCTTGAATTTATTATAATTTTCATAATAAAAATATATCAAATCTCTTGTCGTTGTTAAAATAATTAAAACACCTAAAATCATTTACTCTTACATTGTGATGGTTTAAATTCTACGCAATAAAAAAATAATTTGATTGCTTCAGTGAAACACAAAAACTTATTTAATATAAATAAATACATAAATTATATTTTTATAAAAATTAAAACTTTTCCTTCATATTTTTGTTGAGTTAGTAAGATAGATAGTTCAATTGCTTAATTTTTTCGATCATTGTTTTAATTAAAGAGAAAGCTAATGAAGACGTGGCGTCTTTTAAATTTGATTATGATTTTGATTGAGTTATTTATCACTTATTTCTCTTGAGTTTTGAATTTTTATCACTTAGATAATATTTTTTAAAAATTATCACATATCTACCTGTCTATCTTCTTTAATAAGAAAATATATAATAACTTTTATTTTATTATCATTTACAAATAATATATTTTCAACTAATAACATTTAAATGGATTTTATAAAAAATAAATTAAAACTCATCGAATTAATTTATAAATTATCAGTAATACTTAATAAAATAAAAAGATTTTCATTAGATAAATAATCTCTCTCGCTCTCTATATACGATTTATCTAGTCTACAAATTTGCAATTTTTTAAATATAAATTCGCCAAAAAATAATATAATCATTTATCAAAAAGGCAATTTTTAAAAATTAATTTCTTGTAAAGTTACTAATATTCTAACTTAAAAATTTCTATATGTGTTACTGTTACATTTTGTGTAAAATTTACAATGACTCTGCATGATTGCATGATAAGCATGAAGTGAAATCTATATTGAAAAATCAACACATATTGCTGACGTCAAATTATAATGGATTTGTTTCTAACTAACAATTTTTGTCGGGTGTGATCAACAGAATTTGCACTAATCACCGTCACCTTGGAGCTTTGACTTGCAGAGGATTATAATGATTGACGATGATGATGATAATGATGGTTGCTTTTTCTAAATTTGGCGCCAATCTAAAACGCATAGTTTAAGGTTAGTAGTTGGGTTTTGGATAATTATAATTTTTTATTTAGAAAAAAAACACACAAAGAAATCTCAACATACATATCATTTGAAAAGGAGATTAAAATGTACGTGACCAATGAAATCCTCGCTTTTGCATTAAGTAATAAATATTAAATTAAATTTAAGATTTTTTAAATTTTAATACTGATACTAAATTAGAAGAGTATTTAAATAAAAAAATTTATTTAAAAAATATTTATATTATAACAAATTTTTTATGTTTGAATTTCAATAAAATGTCCACTTACGTAGGGAATAAAAGTTTTAGTTTAACTTGTTTGGCAGTATCCTCTACATATTTCTTGTTATAAAATCATTTCAGAACACTTAATTAGACCACCCAAAATAACTACTCACCGTTATTATAAATTAAAAAAAAAAAAGAAAAAAGAAGAAGCTAAATTAATGGAGAAGTCAAAAGGAATAATTAATTGGAACCAAGTAAAAAAAAAAAAAAAAAATTGTTAAAGAAAAGAAGAAAAGAGAAAGCTTAAGAAATCACTACTAACAAAAGAAAAGTTGTCCGCTGAACTGGATGATGATGACAACTGCACTCATTCAAGCTCACAGACTTTGCATTTGCATTATAATACGTGCGACATTTGAACATGATGGAACAACCCTTTTTCTTTGGGCCCTTTGAAAATTGTGGTCATATCTTTCCTAACGAATTGATGAAAATTGTGCTCATTTCAATTTCATATTCAGTATTCTCACTCCCACACCTGTGTCTCTGTCCGTGGGTTGAAAGCACTGAATTTATCACGCTTGCAATGAATTACATTCTGTTTGCAATAATCAAAACAGAAATGATTAAATTCATAAAATTGTATAAGATGGAACTTTGTATCGATGGAAGGTAATAAAATCGATTTCAAATAATTGAAAATGAAAAAAAAAAAAAAAAAAAAGAAGAGATTTTTGTCAGATACTTTTTTAGATTTTCCTTTTGTGAGCTATGCTTAACCCAACTTATCCATGAATAAACGGTTAAATTCTTCTTCATTAAACTAGGAAATTTAATAAACCCTTCATCGATTTAAAAACTTTGAATCGGTGTGAAGTCTGAACTAAAAACGGTTATTGGGGGGAGAAATTCAGTCAATTGTTGAATGAGACAAGCCATTGGAATGGTCTGCAAGACAGTTCCTTTACATCAACTTTACTCGTACAAACAGGTTTACAATTGATGATAACCAACGATGGTGAAACTGAAAACTATTGCACACCTTTTTCAAATTGAATCTTCTCACCAGGAACAGTCTGAAGCTTGTACGCATCGCACTCAATATATTAAGTGATGTTTCGGTAATAGGCCATATCTTGTGCTTGAAACGAACATCAACCATTAATACCACATGGTAGCAGGTAATACGTCCTTGTCATATCACCTTCAAACGATTATTACTGCTTTTAAAAAGTTAAAAATCGGTTACTCCTGAATTTTAGAAATATGATACTGAAATAAGGTTGCTTCTGGATATGGATTGATACTAGTAAACTAATATAAGATGTTGATTAGCAAGAATAGCAATTAACTCAGGTGAACCTATCTGAAGTAAAGAGTTCAAACAACTTTCTCATCATTATGGGATGAGGCAGATAGTTGGAAACAATCTTGAACCTAGTAGTATGAATCTGCTTTTTCGATATGAAAAGAAGAAGAAGAAGAAGAAGAAGAAGAACAAATAAAATGTTGTTCCAGCCGTTTAATGAAAGAATTCCCCCATCACATTAGAGAATATACAAAGTATATTTTACCTCCATTAGGGTTTCTGCATGCCAATGGCTGAAATAAGTGGTGACAGAACGCCAGAAGAATGACGTACAATTAACCAGAAGTTGAGTTCCCACCAAAACCAGATTTCAGAAGTCCTGTTTGGTTGAGATGATTAGCATCAACCAAGGTTTTTATCTCCCACTTGTTTTTGTCGGTTAATTGAAATATGTTGATAGATGTATTCACAACCCTTCCTTCAGCCTTTTGGCATCTGTTGATAGATGTATTCAGAAACTTTCCTTCAAGCTTTTGGTTTGGGCAAGCCCGCTCAAAGAGTGATCTTATCACACGACCATGAATCACGACATCGACTCGCTCCCCTGTACTTGAAGCAAACGGCAATGCAGACATTTAGATTCAAAGCTGGCCATTGCACTATAGAATGGAATATCCAAATGTTTATCAATGAAGAGATTATAGTTGCGAACAATATGTTTTAAAGTTATTTTAATGGTTAGAAATAGCATGAAGCAGTGTCTTGTAACAATGTAGAAGTCACAGAAACTAAAATCATAAATGAGACTGTACATATACGCTTCCTACCAATCCTCTGCAGTGCAGATGTGCAGCGTGATAAAGTCGATCAATACTTTCTCCACCAACCTGCAGATATGGTCAATGAAGATAAAATGCTAGGCTAATAACAGCAACTGATTAAGAGAAATTAATTCTCCTGAATAATTTTAACGTGCTTTTTCATTTTTTCTTGAAACATGGTATACACCATTCAATAATATGATACTCGTTTGTTTTATAATGTTGATTGCATTTTTGTCTTCGAAGAATGGTCACTTCAAGAAGGTAAAATACGTTAGGTAGATAGTCTGAGAGTTATCCTTTTCAATACGAGCATGTTGACCACACATCCAATGGTTGCAATTACCAACCAGGGAATTGTTGAGGCCTTTTCCTCAGAAATCCCCAGCTTATGGCCCACCAGCCAAGGTGGATCTATGGGATATTTGAAGCTCAGGCTGGGATGCTGCCAACCCAAATTGCAGATTTAAATTTAAAAAAAAAAAAAAAAATCACATTATTTGACCAGAAATCTAGATTTTAATTCTCTGGATTTGAAAGCCATCACTTACGCAGAATTGTTTAAGAATCCACAAGGTTATGGCAACCAAACAAATGCCTGCAACCATTTACAGCCAACTTTACTGTCTTAATAGTCTAATCAATTTTCCTGTGCTTACACATGTAAACAACAGCTCTCCAGCTACTCTAGCTGATCAAGGCCAATTCAGACTAATTTTAGAGTCTGTTTGTTACAACTTTTCAATTGAAGCTTTGTAGCGTAGACCTTTTACAACTAGAGCTTTTAACCAAAAAAAAATATTTGTTGTTTGGTTATCATGAATAGCTTCTAGTAAAAATTGTGTAATTATTTGAGTAGAAAAGGTTTTAAAAGTTATGATACGAAAGAAATAGGAAAAATTTTTGAAAATAAAATGAGAATATTTTAGACAATTGAACATTTCAAAAACAGCTAAAAAAAGCTCTACTTTCAGTTTCAAAAACAGCCAAAATTTTGGGCTCCTAGTAGAAGCAAAACAATATTTTTAATTATTCAAAACCCTTCTCTGATAACAACTAAACCAGCAGTTAGGCAGTTTTAAAATAAGGTATATGAAACCATTAGACAACCACTCCCGTGAGTTTTAAAATATATTGTACTTGTGGGAAAATAACCATTTACCGTGCCAACAAACTTCAAAGGACCGTTTGGTGTGCCAAATAAGATAGGATAAGTGAGATAGAATAAAATAGGATAGGATAAGATTATGAATAATACTATATTGTTTGTGTTTGGTGAAATATACGAGAAGTTTGGATATAAAATTTTATTTTAAAATTTATTAAAAATAATTAAGTATTTAAATATGAGTTTTGCTAATGAATGTCTATTAAGATTTTTATATTTGGTAAGTTAACATTTTCAATGTATTAAAATTCATTATTAAATATCTTATTATTTATCAAAAATTATTATAAATACTAAATATAGAAACCTTAACAAGTATTTTAAAGGTACTCATTAGCAAAATTCTGTAAATATTTATTTAATTAATAATATTTAAATTTGTTCAAATAAAAATTAATTAAATATTCAAATAATAATTTAAATTTAATTATTACAATTAATATGAAGTAATTAAACAATCAAATAATGATTTCAATATAATTATTATACAGTTACATAATTTTTTACATATAAATATATATTTTAAATTATTATTAATTTAAATAATATAAATAAAAATAATTATAAATTATAAATATTATATTAAGAAAAAACTGAATTTATCAAGGATTTTTATTATTTATAAAAATTGATAAAATATTTGTTGTAAATTATTTATTATAAATTTTGATATATAATTTAATTATTAAACAATATAAAATTTTAAAAATTAATTTAAATAAGTTAGGATAGCTTATCCCATAATTATAATGGGATAGGCTACCCCCTACTGGTTTAAGTCCCAAACCACTTATCCTAATCTTAGGATGCAGCTAAACATGGGGTTAGGTTAATTTTACCCCAATCTCAATTCTATGATGCGTACGAAACACCCTCCAAGGGTAGGCTAACTCACAGGGATATCTTGCTCTATCTTGTCAGATAAAAATGTTTGATATACATTAAGATCAAGACCTTGAAGTTCTCCGAGTTGCCTTTCCTGTAGGTCTGGATCTTCAGTGACCTGAAATTTAAAACCAATTGGAAAAAAGAAAGAGAATTTTGGTAGTACAAGGCCCGCATTTAACTCATAGACTTTCAAGAAGCTATTGAAGCAATAGGTAATATTACAAAATTTATAAGAGAAAATAACCAGAATTCAACTGTATAAAATTAATGTCATCACATCCAAAGCAGCAAAGTACTCTCCACTAACTGAAAAAATCAGAAAAGCAAAATAAAAATGTGCCACATTCAAATTGTCTTCATTAAAGTTTCACTACTATCATTCTCGATAATTTATTATGAGTGACAATTATGGTCAAGGCAATAGAAGGCCAAACAAGATGGTTTGACCATGCGACGAAAATCATCGGTAGTAAGAATCAGTGGTGTAGCTCAAGTTAACATTGCCCAAATATAGAAGGCAAGAGAAGAAGTGGAATGCCAAAGATATTTCAGTAGCCAACCCAAAATACTAAAATAGCTGGCAAAAGATACTTTGATGAATTATTTACTAAAGCAGTATCATACTTTTAGTTTAGCTGATTACCAAAATACAATCAATTTATTGTGTATAGCATCCATAATTTCTTAGAACTAATTCATATTTACCAGCACAAATACAAACACCAGAATGATTCCCCAGGATCAATTATTTAGTTTAACTAACATATTCTGAGTCCAGAACAAAAGCGCAGCAAACTCAGTGACTCACAATATTCAAAACACTCCCAAGAATTTAAGATGAAAACTTTATAGCTGTCAATACCTACTACCCAGTTGTTCCCAAATTGCTCAAAGTTAAAACTAACTGAAACTTTTCTTTTACTAAAAACTATACAAGTATACTGGGAGAGGCATAGGTAGATAATCATGTCACCCCAATTTATAAGAATGCAGAGAGTCGCTAGAATTACTTAACGAAGGGGAAAAATAGATGGTTTCATAGAAGCAATCATTATTGGACAAGTAATAGTCTTTGCAATGATGTTCAACATCATCATCTAGCATTATCTATAATTTAAATTATTGAAAATATATCTTAAAATCAATGTTTATTTTATTTAAAATATTATTTTATTATATATATAAATTTATAATTAATTTTAAATTTATTTATAATTAATAAAATAGTATTTTATTTATATTATTTTATACTTATTCAATTATTATATGTTTTTATAATTTAATTATTAATATAAAATGAGATCTCCTGATGTATTATATGTCAAGACTCTATCTACAATAAATTAAAATATGAGTATACAGTCTATAATTTAAATACATCCGAATAAATTTTCAATTAAGGCAATGTCATTAGGAATTATGATATTGCATGATTGGCATGTTTTGTTATTACTAATAATTAGTATTAGATGCTAATAATTGGGTGACGAGTCTCATATCACAAGAGTATAAATATGAGTATTATATTAGTGAATGTATTACTAAATATGACCAAATGCGATAAATCACATAGGTGATTATTCACAGTAAAAAATAATGCGTCGTACAATCGTACTAGTGTACCACTAGTCCTTTAACCTGAAATGTCACAGCTGCTCTCTACACTAATGCACATCATTCACTTGTGTATATTGTATTAGACTAGTCACGCCTGGTGAAAGAAGTTTATTGGTAATGTATTTTTATTATATGAGAACAGGTAATGATCAAGATGGAATCTGTTGGCTCAGATATTTGAGCTTCAGATCTTAGGAAGAGGTGTCATACACGAGAGTTAAAATCTCTGGCCAGAGTACGCACATTCAAAAATGAGTTTTGTGAATTAGCGGATCTCATATATAATATGAGTCTCTGATCCTACGATTAAGTTAGGGATTTAAAAATTCTATAATCCGCACTCAATCGGGAGTCTACAGTAGATGGACTTTACTTCATGAACGTATGACTACATGGGTTGATTTAAAATCTTCATTCATCATGTTTAGGGGTCATGATATCTTGTTAAAAGTTACTCATGATCATTGAGAACTTCGAGTACAATGTATTGTATTGAAATGATACGAAATATTCGTATATATTCATGTTTAGCTCACAGTGAAACTAGAAGTTACACACAATAGCCAAAAGTGATTGTCAATAGTTATAATATTTTTATATTGACGAAAATAAATATGATCTGATATAATGATCGGATTATATTATTAGTTCTTTAACATAAAGAATAAATTTTTCGACAATAACGCGCTAGCACCTGTACATTTAAAAAATGTTCCAAAGATTTAAGATATAAAAATATGATTTATTAATATATAGAAACCTAGAAAATATATTTACATATTAAGAATTTAATAAATAAATATATTTATTTATTATTAATTGAATAATTATTATTTAATTAAATTAAATCCTTAAATGACAAATAACATAATATGATTTTGTCAAATGTCAAATTTTTCTTAATTCTTAGTTAACCAAATATATGGTTAAGATTGATTCTTTAATTTGGTTAAAGAATTAAAGAAAAAAAAATTTAAATAAATATGTAAATATGAAAAAATATATATATGTATATTTAAAGTATATATATATTTAAGTCAAAATTTAAATTAGCCAAATTTTGATATTTGTATTAATATATGTATTTATATTATAATTATTATGATATATATATATACATATATCATAGTAGTTCTCTTTTTTTATTAATTAATTAATTAAGCATATGTGTTTTTATCTATTAATTATGATTAATAAAAATTGAATAATTTTTAAAATCCTAGTCTATTGTGTAATGATATGTATAAGGCTTGTTTTTTCCTTATTTTTATTTATTTATTAAACTAAAATGAACTAATTATATTTCTTGGAAGTGGAATACACGTGGGATTCAATTTGGAATGAATTGAAATTGAATTCATCTTCTTCCTTTAGAAAAAACTATGGTGAAAATAAGCAAGCAAGAAAAATATAGCATTTTCATTATTTTTCAAGAAAAAAAAAGAAGGAAAAGAAAGAGAGAAAAAGAGAAGAAAGGCTAGAAAAATTATCTTTTATAGTTTCTTCTCTTTCTTATCATTATCTGGTTGTTTTTTAAAGGTAGAAAATAAGGAGAAAAGCTTGGTGAAGCTTTAATGGTGAGTTAGGTTTTCATAAGCATTATTTAAAATCACTGATATTTAATTGGTGTGTGCAAGCTTTTGAAACAAGTGGGAGACCATTTGTTGCGTTCTAAAAAAAGCCTATAATGTAAATTTATTATCTTAATTGATTAAATTATTTAATCAATTAAGACAATAAATTATTTAATCATATGAAAAAATTTGAAAAAGCATGTATAACTTACCATAGTATGCCATAATTGATCCTGGGATGCTCATGCATGTTCTAGCAACTTTCAAATGGTATCAGAGCCTAAATTTTTGGTTTTAATGCATGTTTTGATGTTAAGAGATGATGATATGTTCATATGAGTTGAATGGTGGCTTGGTTGGTTGTGGTTTTGTTGAAAGATTTGATAAAATTCTATGTTGATATTTAGATACCAATATGAAATTTTGATGGATAAAAATAGTTTATGAATTTATGTATAATAAGCATGTTAAGTGTTTTAATGTGGATTAATATGTGTTAATATATTAAGTATGCAAATGGAGAGTTTTTGAAACTTTTAGCATATGATTTTGATATAAAAAATACTTAGATCCTAAAGTTGTCCATAAAATGGTTCATTGCATATCATATAAATTTCATGTTAATTCAATAGTTTTTGATTAATTATAGAGATGTTTAAATGTATGTGATACATTATGAAATGTGTGGGAGAAGTGTTGGATAAGTTTTTGAAGTGTTTTGGTTTGAAAAATGTGAAAAAATACCAAATAAATTGTATAAATGACCTTAAACCCGAGAGCAGGGAAGGCTATATGGGCTGCTTGGCGCACGTGTAACACATGCACTAGCAAGCCCGTTAGCAGGGGCGCGAGTGGCGTATAGTGATGCGAGCACGTGCACCACACATCGTCCACCAGCCCACCAACCGCAGCCCACCCTATGTTTTCTTACTGCAACATGTTTTCGACCTTCTTGAACACATTTCAACTCGATTTCTTAAGTGATTTTGATCCTTATTTATCGAGTTTTATGTGTTTGACATGTTTAAAAACTCATCAACCAAAATTGTTCATGAGGGGTATTTTGATAATTTGCCCCACAAGGGACCAAAATGCAAAATTTTAAAAAGTTTAAAATTTTTTAAATATATTTAATAATTGTTATTAATATATATCCTAGCCACAAGTCTTATTTACTAATAATAAGATTAGTATTTTCTATTTCTGAAAATTAATTTACTGAAGTTAAATTTTCAGACTCTAACATACTCTAATTGAACAGAAAATTAGTCCAGATTAAAATTAAATACAATAATAATTTTAATTAATTTTTTAATTATTTTAGAATTAACATAATTTTAGTGAGAGTAAATCAATGAACATAAGTCATCATCAGAGATAATTAATTAATTGTTAATCATTGATCTCTTAATAATAAATTACGTGCTAATTTATTAAAATAATTTGATCATTTAATGAATGATAAGGGTTTAAACTTGATATTTAATATAGAATTTGAATCTTATCAATAAAATAAAATGAGACCTGAATTAAAATCTCTCTTAATAAAATATTAGGTTTAAACCTTTTAATACAGTTAATAGGTTATAGGCATTCTGATGGAGTAACCCAAGAACTGTCAGGTAAGGGTCTTCATAGGGTGCTATAATTTATTTGACCTGTTTCTTTATAGGATACATTAGACTTTTAATAATTGTCAGGTAAGAGGTTTGATTACATCCCTATTTATGAAAGAACAGTGGGTCTAGCCTAACTAGGTTAAGGTATCAATAACTGTCAGGTAAAGTGTCGAGATCTGGAGATCGTATGATCATATCTTATAATAAGTTACAAATAGAAATGTGTTTCTAATTT
>JAWDEX010000020.1:2265925-2280787 GCA_035221805.1 Trichilia hirta | reverse complement strand
GACTACCTCTTATGTGTGTCTTAATAAGATAAAGATAATACAAATTAATAATTATAGTGTAATCAATTAATTAAGCCTTTCACATAATCCTCCTGCAGAGATACTAGTCAAACTCATTTCTCTAATAATTACATAAATATGCTTAAGAAAAGGAAAAAGAGGGAATAAGGAATAAGGAACTCAGAGTAAGAGTCGATGAGTAAGAATAGGTTTTGGAGGAGTTGTTTTGAGTTATTACTAATAGGAAGTTGTTGAGTTGTTGTTAGGTAGTTGAATTGGATATTCTTGGGGTTGAGACATGGTAACTATTCTCATAAAAGGGGGTTAAATTTGACTGTAAGAGAGTTATCTTTCTTAATATAAGAATGATATTATTCATTATTTTTTTTACTGTAGAAACTCATAATAAACATTTAGAGGATAAAATAATAAACATATGCTAACCTTCAACTTTTTGTTCTTCTATTTATTGCCCTATCTTATTATTTGTTATTGACTTTAAGTATTGGAATTTTTTTGTCAGACTATTGGCATTACTCTAAGTTTTGTTGTGTTTGTAAATATCCAACAAACGGGTATAATTATCATAGTCTTATTGTGTGATGTCTAGAGTCACCCTTACTACATTCTAGTTAAAATAATATTAGATATATTTCGTGGATCAATAGTGACCGCCCCTTCCTCAAGTTGTGACCCCTTCTTTATATGAAGTGTAGACCATACATACACTCGAGAAAAAAAGAAAAGAAAAAACAAATGGAAAATCTCGTGCTTTGCCTTTCTCTCCACCCCCTGAATTGGAAACCAATCAACGCCATTGACGCCTTCCTTTTTTGTGCACAGAAACAAGCATCCTTCTTTCTGCCATTTCCTTTCCTTCGGTAGTCAAGAAATAATCCAAATGAGTTTACGAGCATTTTGCAATTTTCTTTTTTCCTGGCCTTAACAACTTCTTTCCACTTTTCTCCACCGTATATGCATGGACGCAAAAAAATTTTGATCACAATTAAAATTTTACATTTATGATTTTGTCAAATTAATCCTTTAAATTCCATAATCAAAATTCAACTTTAGAAACTTTGCAACAAAGTCCATCTTTCATTAAAATCCTTTAAATTTTATTAATTTTAAAATTCTTGATAATTTATTTTGAAACAACTAATTTTTGAAATTAATAAATTAAATTTTCTTGGGTAATAACAATGTTTTTATTAAAAAAGAATTTTTCTCTCTATATATGATTTATTCTGTCCACACATCTGTTATATTTTTAAAAAATAGATTCACAAAAAATTAACATAATTATTTATCAAAAAGACAATTTTAAAAAAATAATTTTTTACGAATTTTTATTTTAAAACTTTACTAATATTTTTAACTTAAAAGTTTCTTTCTGTGTTATTTTTGTGTAAAATTTATGATGACTTTGTATGATTGTTTGTTAAGCCTAAGGTGAAATCTATATTTAAAATAAAGACAAATTACTTAATCAAATAATAATAGAAGAATTTTCCTTTTAAGCATTTTTAGGGCAATTTTTAAGATTTTTATATTTATTATTAATAATAATTTTTGATATTTAATATAATAAATAATGAATACATTTTATGAATTTTAATGTATTAAAAATTATAATTTATTAAATATAAACATTTTAACAAATAACGCACTCATAGATAAAATTCACGATAGATTTGTTTCTAATTTACAATTTTTGTGGATTGTGATTAGCAGGATTTGCCACTAATCACCGTAATGTGGGAGTTTTGACTTGCAGAATATTATAATGATATGATAATGATGGATGCCTTTTCTAAATTTGGCGGGCATAGTTTAGTTTAGTTAGTTGGGTTTTGGACTTTTGAATAATTATTTAAAAAAAAAAAAATCTTACCCTATACATGGCTTGAAAAGAATATCAAAATGCATGCAACCAATAAAATATTTGACTTTGCATAAGTCTTAAATATCAAATTAAATTAAAATTTTTTAAAATTTTCAATACAGATGCTAATATTAAAAAAATTATTTACAAATTACTCCTATTGGAACCAATTTTTTATGTTTGAATTTCAATAAAATGCCGGCTTATGTGGAAAAAAAATTTGTATTTAAAAATTAAAGTTTTAGATTTAATTGTTTGGCAGTATCCTTCTACATATATTTCTTGTTATAAAATCATTTCAGAACATCTAATTTGACCACCCAAATGGCCACTCAATATTATTATATAATAAAAAATGTTAAATCAATGGAGAAGTCAAAAGGGATAATTGATTGGAACCAAGTGAAAGAAAATTTTAAAAGAAAGCCCAACAAATCACTACCAACGACAAAAGAACAGTTGTCTACTGAACTGGATGATGATGAATGACAACTGCACTAAATGCTCGCGGAATTTGCGTTTTCATTGTCATATGTGTAACATTTGATGCGTTGATCATTATGGAACAAAACTTTTGCTGTCGGCCCCTTGAAAATTGTGGCCCATGTAGTTCCTAACGAATTGCTGAAAAGTGTGCTCGGTTCAATTGCACATTCTCACTCCTGGGTCTCTTTCTGTGGAATTAACCCACGAGTCCCATGGAAGCCACTGATTTATCACGCTTATAAAGAATCACATCCTGTTTGCAATTATCAAAACAGAAATGATTAAATTCATAAAATTGCTTAAGATGGCAAAAGTTTAAATTTGAATTGTGCGTCGATGCAAGGTAATAAAATTGATTTCAACTAATTGAAAAGAACAAAAAAGGGCGATTTTTTGTCACATAATCTTTTTAGATTCTCTTTTGTGTGAACTATACTTAACCAACCCGACTCATCCATCAATAAGTGATTAAATTCTTCTTCATTAAGCTACGAACTTAGATAAATTCTTCATCAATTTAAAACCTTTAGACAGATGTGAAGTCTGAAAAAAAAATGGGGTTGGGTAGTAGAATTCAATCAATTGTTGAATGAAACAAGGCATTGGAATTATTTGCAAGAAAGTTCCATTACATCAATTTCACTCGTACAAACTGGATAACAAATGATAACCACCGAGTGAAAAGTGTTGCACACTTTTTTTTCAAATTGAAGCTTGTCAATAAGAACAGTCTGCATCTTGGACCCATCACTCTCAATGAGTGATGCATCAGTAATCGGCCATATCTTATGCCTGAAGGGAACTTCAGTCACTAATACCACTTGATAGCTGGTAATGTGTCCGTGTTATATCAACTTCAAACAATTATTACTGCATTTAAACTTAAAAACGGTTAATCCTTCATTTTAGAAACATGGTGCTAAAATAAGGTTGATTCTGGATATGGATTAATGATACTAAACAACTTGCAAGAACAGCAATTAACTCAGGAGAATCAATTTGAAGTAAAGAGCTTTATTGTCATTAATGGATGAAGCTGATATTTGGAAACAATCTTGAACCTAGTCGTATGAATCTGCTTTTTTGATATAAAAAGAAGAAAAAACAAATAAAAAGTTGTTACAGCCATTTAATGAAATAATTCTCCCATCACCTTAGAGAATAACAGAGTATATTTTTCCTCCATTAGGATTCCTGCATACCAATGGCTGAAATAAGTGGCAGCAGAATGCCAGAAGAATGACGTACAACTAACCAGAAGTGGAGTCCCCACCAAAACCAGATTTCAGAAATCCTGTTTGGTTGAGATGATTAACATCGCACCAGGTTTTTATTGTCCACTTGTTTTTGTCAGTCAATTGAAATATGTTGATAGATGTATTCAGCACCTTTCCTTCAAGCTTTTTGTTTGGGCAAGCCCGCTTAAAGAGTGATCTTATGACACCCCCATGAGTCACAACTACTACTCGCTCTCCTGCAATTGAAGCAAACGGCAATACAGACATTTACATTCCAAACTAGCCATTTTGCACTATAGAAATTAGAATGTAACATCCAAATGGTTATCACTCAAAAGACTATAATTGTGAACAATACGTTTCAAAGCTATTTCAGTGGTTAGTCAGAAACAGCACAAAGCACAGCCTTGTTAACAATGTTAAGTCACAAAACTAAAATCATAAATGAGACTGTACCTATATGCTTCCTACTAATCCTCTGCAGTGCAGATGTGCAGCGTTGATAAAGTTGATCAATACTTTCTCCACCACCCTGCAGATATGGTCAATCAAGATAAATGCTAGGCTAGTAACAGCAAACGATTGAGAGCAATTAATTCTCCTGAATAATTTCAACAGTATGCATACTCATTTGTTTCATAATTTTGATTGCATTTTCATCTTCAAAGGAGGGGATTCACTTCTAGAAGGTCAAATACATTAGGTACATAGTTTGAGACTTATTGTTTTCAAAGTATGAAAATGTTGATCAGACATCCAATGGTAGCAACTACCAACCAGGGGACCATTAGGGCCATTACTGAAACCTTTTACTAAAAAATGGTACGTCTTCAGAGGAATCAGAACTAATGGACCACCTTTAAGAAACTCGCTGTCTAGGCGAGATTGAGACCCAAAGTTATAACCAAAATTCAGTTGGTGGTCAACAATGCCAACTGAAGTTAATTCCTGAACTAATTCATAGCAAACTGGAAGAGTCAAGGAAGATACTGAAATTTTGGAACAAAGTTTCAATTTGCTTTTGCCATTCTAGAAGGTCTATGTGGTTCTGCCATAATTAATTCCACAAGGAAGAGAGGAGATGCATCCAAATCCCACTTGCTTGTATTGAAATCTCACAATCTCATCATATCAAAACTAAGAACTTAAAATCAACTTGCCAATAAGATCACATAAACTTGTATCATCTAAACTTTATACTCTCCTAAAAGCTAAGATGTGTGCTAGGGTGGACGAAACTAGGAGTTTGTTTGGTATTGTAATGATTCTTTTGTATTTTGAAAGCAAAGCTAAAAATGTATTTGATAAGACTAATTCTTGGTACAACTCACACATTTTATGTTGATATTTTGACATAGAGCTTTCATCCCACAACAATCATGACTTAAAAGCCACTAGACCACAATACCAAATAGACCCTAATTAGAAGAAGAATAAAACCCCAGCTTAAGGCGTTTCACGAAAATAACCATTTACTATGCCAACAAACTTGAAAGGTAAACTAACTCACAGGAATATCTTCATCTGTTTTGTGAGATAAAAATGCTTGATATGCATTATTATTAAGTCTGGCAGCTTCACGAAAAACAAGACCTTGAAGTTCTCCAAGATGCCTTTCCCGTAGCTCCAGATCTTCAATGACCTGAAATTTGAAATCAATTAAAAGAGAGAGAGTGTGCATTGTGTGTGTGTGTGTGTGTGAGAGAGAGAGAGAGAGAGAGAGACTACATATGACTGGTTGACTTTCACGCAACCCTTAAAGCAATATGTAAATATTCCCAATTTTTTATGAGCAAAATAACCAGAAATTCAACTGTACAAAAGTTAAAAGTCATCTCATCCAAGATAGGAAAGTACTCTAAACTAGTTGCAAAAAATGAGAAATGCAAAATGAAAATCTGCTACCTTCAAATTGCCTTCATTAGAGTTTTGCCCTATCATTCTCGAGAATTTATTATGAGTGACATTTATGGTCAAGGCAATAAAAGGTTAAATAAGATGATTTGACCTTGCAACAAAAACCATCAATAATAGAACGAGTGGTGTAGTTCAAGTTAACATTGCTCAAATCCAAAAGGCAAGGGAGGAAAAAGTGGAATACCAAAGATATTTCAGTAGCCAACCCAAAATACTAAAATAGTTGGCAATAGATTCTTTGTTGAATTATTTACCAAAACAGTATCATACTATTCACTTAGCTGATTACCAACATACACCCAATTTATTCTGTGCAGTTTCCACATGTTTGTAGTAACTCACAATATCCAAAACAAATACAACGATGTAAGATTCAAAATAAATAGCTCAATACCTAGCATGATCATTACTAACCAACTGTTCCCAAACCGCTCTCAAACTTTGACATTCAAAAGTTAAAACCAATTGAAACTTTCTTTTACTGAAACACATAATAATTATGCAAGTCCAACAGTACATACTGAGGCATATGTAGATAATCATATCACTCCAGCATATAATAATGCAGAGAGTTGCTAGAGTAAGCAGAACAAATAGGGAAAATAGATGGGTTTCATACAAGCCATCATTGAACAAGTAATAGTCATTGTAATGGCATTCAACATCATCATCTTGCTTTCTCTATAGTCTCAATTATCCAGGACTAAAATTTCAACAAAGTTGCTTCCAAGATCTAAATCCATACATGTAGCACACCACATTTGTTTGCAATTGTCTGTGCGGTCTCAACTGCTCGCTTCAAGTCTGAAGAGTATACTGCAGATATTTTATAATCCTTTGCAAGCCGGTTGGCCACCTTTATGGAATGAAATAATTGTCATACATTTGAAGAAAAATAAAGATATGTTGAGAATTGTCTTTGTAAAAGAGATTTCAAGTAAAAGCATTTAAGCCAAAGCACTCGGAAGCATTTTCAAGTAAAAAGCTTTTTGCCAAAGCACATGAAAATGCTTTTTCAGATAATTCATATCAATTGCTTTTTCAAAAAGTATTTCAAGTGTTTTTCTAATTCAGAAAAGTGCCTCCAGAACAGCACGTCGTCAGCGCTCCTTTAAATTCAGTTCCAAGCGTTTTTCTTTTCTAATCTCAATAAACATTTTACTCAATTTCAACCTATCAATTAAACAAAGACACTATCAAAAAGCTCAGTGCTGGCTTAGGCTATAAGAATATAATTAAGCTGCAACTTACCCAAAATGCTTGCTCTCTCCCAACTTCATTTAATTCAACATCTAAATGCCCCTATTCAAATAATTAGCAGATCAATAACTACACGATTAAATAAACAAATAAAGTAAGAATTACCACAGTTCAAATTGTATTAAGCAATTCGATTTTCCATTGCCTCAAAAGTAGTAAAACCTACGAAAAGAAAAAGAGAAAATAAACCTGTATTCTTCCCTCCAAATTCCACGCCGTTTCTCCATGACGCACGACAATGATCTCACAATAATCAGGCCCAACAGAACTGTATTTACAATCACGTTTATTTGGTTTAAACATAAAGAACAATCATGGCCAAAGTTCGTAATGAAAATGGGATCGAAGTATCGAACCTAGAATCGGACCCGTTCATTGTGGGTGGAGACTCCGGCGACTGCGCCACGTTGATTGGGTGACTCGACCGGCGAGTCAAGATTCCGTTCCCAGCGAAAATGTCTGTTAGTTCTATGCGATTATTAAACTCACGAGACAGAGGAAAACAAAAGATAGCGGCCAGAGCAAATGGACAGCGAACGACGGGGCGGTTTTACAGGGCGCCAAGTGTGCAACACGTCATATTCCCGAATAGAAAGTAGAATCTTTTATAGAGTTGGGCCTTCACATTGGACTTTATGTTAAATTTAATGACATAAGTGGTCCAATACAAGTGGTTGTTTTATTTAATTGGCCCTTGTATATGGTCCGAGGCTTTTGTTCGATAGTTGAATGATGCAAGGATGATGGCGAAATTTGAAGCTGAAAAATTCTGGAAAGCAAATTGCAGTGGATGGGTATAGAATGAATGGCACAACCCACACCATTTGGGGTTGTAAGCAGTATCTGGACAGTTATGGTTTGAATAAACAATGAATGAATTTATCACCCTCATTCTTTAATGACAATATTATTTTTGTTAAAATAGTCTTAAATTTAGACATAAATTTGCATCTATTAATTTACATAATCTACTGATAAATATGATTATTAAGTTGTGTAATTTATCAATTTTGAATTTAATAATTAAATTAATTTTTAAAAACTTGTGTTTAAATTTAAATTTAAATTTAAATTTTTAAAAGTTAGTGAATTTAGCATTGGGCAATATGAAATTTAAGACTTTTGTAACAGAGATTTAATCTTATGTAAAATAAATTAAATGTTTGAAACATTAATTTTTGGCTAAAGTAAATTGAAAATCATACGAAAAAGTTTGCGGCAATGAGTTCAAGATATATTAATTAATGATTCGTAAATATGTTGAGTTTAAGATTTTGACCTTTTTTAACTTTTATTTGATTAAGATTAAATGACGAAAATATTTATTTACATAGTACATATAATTTTAAATAAATTTGTTAAAATATTGTTTTATTGTGATTTATGAATTATAATATATTATTAAATATTAATTATAATCATTAAGATTATAAATAACCTTGTGAAAGAATTTGAAATTTGCTCATGACTAATCCACAACAAATTTACATGATCACATCAATTATCTTATATATTAAAAAAAGTTAGAGAGAGAAAAAAAGTATTATCTATAAAAAATTTACATGACTAATCCACAACAAATTTACATGATCACATCAATTATCTTATATATTAAAAAAAGTTAAAGAGAGAAAAAAAGTATTATCTATAAAAAAATTAGTACTTTTCAAAATAATATAGGGCCAAATAATATATATACTTGTGTGTGTTATATATATTCATAATTTTTTACAATGTCAAAGAATTTTTGTGTGTGTATAAAATTTAATACAAGTTACATTACTTGTTAAAAATATAAATTATTAAAGAACTTAAAAAATATATTTTTAAAGTTAAAGAATCAAATTTAAATTAAAAAAATTAATTTGAAAAATCTGGCAAAAGTTATTATTTGCCAAAATGTTCTTAGTTGATATTTATTTGATATTTTGTTTAATGATTAAGTAACTATTATTTTGGATAAATATTATATTTAATTATTAAATAATTAATATTTGTAGAATAAATATAAAATTAAGAGAAAATATATATATATACATTTTATTTTATTTTTTTTCATTTTAGAATGATAAAGATGAAAAATTTTTAAATCTCTCTCTCTCAAGCTTAAAGGTTCAACCATCTCTTCTCTTTGATAAAATGGTGCAAAAGTTTGGAGGCATCATATATTTGAAGTTTTCTTCATCAATCCGAAGTTAAGAAGAAGGTATATGATTCTTTTCCTAAATGTATTTCATGCATATATATATATATATTGAATTGAAGTGGGAGATACTTGTCTAATCTACCGTCACAAATGTTTTTGCCTGATTTCAACTTAATAATCCTACAAAATTAGTACTTTATCTAATGTTCAAAACAAGTCAATCAAAATTTTCTACTTTTTTATGTTTAAAATAAACAATGCAATAATTTTCTTCTACTAAAAATGTTGTTAATGTATATAAGAATCCTTTATTAATAAATAGTTAACTATTCATTCCTCTTAAATAATTAATAACAATTTCGTCTAATCCCACAAGTTGTTTTGAAACAAAATGGCGATTAGTTCTACAAAGATCAATGTTATTATTAAAAGATATCTTTATGATCAGTTGCAAAAACTTGTTGAGTCCCAATGAACTGCGCTGGGACCAAAATATGATGGGAAATACTTACGGACGGTCATTAACCAGCCACAGCTAACGAGGTCATACCAGCTTTTGACATCAAGCTCCTTCAGCCAGTCATATTTTCAACCAATGATGTATGAGATCCAAGCATATAAATATAATGACATATATGTAACTTAATCATTTTCAGAATACGATGAATGATCATGGACTTATAACGAATTGTCGATAGGTTCATAGAACAAGATTAAAATAAAAAACATTCAAGGTTTAATTTGTATCAACATAAAAAAGTCTTGCAAAAAATTCTTAAAATTATTGCTATATGTATAAATTAAACAATTGTATAAATATACTATATCCGATGTAATTACAGGGAAAAGAAAATGTATTGAAGAATGCTCGACTGATTGATATAGCTGCCCCAACCTTCTTCCCAGATAACTAAATCTGCAGACACTAATGGCTATAAGCCATATTTCGAAGGAGATAATGAAGCAGAACCCTCAATTTACTGACATAAAACCACTGGACAGCAGAAATATGCTGGTGCTATCACTCGGCACAGGTGCAGCCAAGCAATAGTTCGAGACAGTGCAGTTGCAGCCTCCAAATGGGGATTGTTTGACTGGATCTATGAGAATGGAAAAACATCCATGCTTGATATTTTTTCCGATGCAGGATCTGATATGGTTGACTTTCATGTTTTCACATTCTGTCAATCCCTTGGTAACAAAGGAAACTATCTTCGAATTCCAATCTCCAATGATCAGCGATGCTGCATCTGTCGATATATCATCTAATGAGAATGTGCAAACGCTTACGGAAATTGGAACGAGGTTACTAAAGGATCCAGTGTCAAGGATGAATTTGGAGACTGGCAGGTTTGACAAAATTGAGGGAGAGGATAGCTATGAAGAATCTCTGACCCGTTTTGCAAAATTACTCTCAGAAGAAATTTAGAGAAGAATAATTTGTTTATAATTTCTTATCATTCAATAAGAGAAATAATAAGAAACTAAAGGGTCGATAAGGGTCGATAACAATTATGCTACGATTTTCGTTGGATTTATTCTTTTGTAGATTTGATTGTTCTCTGAAGACATGCTGATAATGCTACCCCAAAACATCTAAATCTTCATCCTAATAGTTGACGTAATATTAAAAATAGGTACGAAGTAGTTATAATTTCTCAAAAGTCAACTTTTACATATGTATTTCTAGTTATAACTTGGGAGTCCTTTGTGAAAATGAAAATATGCTGGCAATCAGATCATTGCATTAGCTGAAGCGTTTTTCTTCTGCAATTAAGGTTCTTATCTAATCCCACTAGTATAACATTAGACTATACCCCTAACTTGTGAGAACTGCGACAGCACGTTATTTTTTATCCCCATCCGGTTCCCTGCCGCACAATCTTTCCCGCAAAACCAACAAACAGAACAATTTCTATGCAGACAAGCCGGTGATAACAAAGCTTGCTTCGGAATTTAAATTGAAATTTTCAATCAAACATAGACACAGTACATCTAAATTTATCTTAAATAATCGATTGGATTAACCATCGAAGTCAAACAGGAATAAAATGGATTACGAAAAGATTTTAGCAGCTTCCGTGAAATATTCTCAAGTTCCGTTTTCCGGCACCAAACAAATGGAATCAGATGATGAAGAAAGAAAAGAGGGCAATCTTAACAAATTAAGAGGATCAAAAGAAAATCCTGCCAATTCACTGGAGGCCAAGGTGGAAGAATTGGTGAAGACAAAGGAAGAACTGAAGAGAGCCAAAGAATCCGCTATGCATTCATGGTTGGACTCCAAACCTCTCATTCCCGGGCTTGAAAAGCTAAAAGCAGGCCTTGCAACAGCTAAGAACCGTTATTCTATTTATAATGTTGTAGTTTCAGAGCTTGAATCAGAACTTGAGACAACTGCCAAATCCATCATGTCCAAAAGGGAACTCAAAGGCACCAAGATGATCAATGTACTAAAATGGCTTGAGATGAAACGACGGAAGAGTTGGAAACCCTCAAGATGGCTACCAATGAAAAAAGGAGAGCAAGATCAGAACTGAAACAAGGTTAACGGTTGAAGAAACAAATCTCAGCTAACACTTCAAGCTGCCAGGAAAGAGTTGGAAGGCTTTTGGGGCATCGGCTGCTGAAGCACTTCGCCCCATCAAAAGTTCAGAACTGGACCTTACTACTGTTCAACTGACCAATGAAGAACATTATGCCCTTAAAAGAAGAGCTAAAGAAGAAGCATCACTTGCAGATTGGCTGATTTCTGTGTCGCTGGAACAGAATAAAGCAGCCGAGGTAAGCCGAAATTTTGCTTTATCAAGATTGAAAGAATTAAACTCTACAATAGTCTGAGGAGAACAAGAATGAGGGTGGCAAAGACATTTGAACGAGAAGAAACAGCAAGAGAGATGGCAAAAGAAGAAGATTTAAACGTCAAGGTAGAAGCCCGAGAGAAGAGAGAAGTTTTTCCCAAGGCCAAACCCGAAGCGATTGGTGCGTCCAATGGGGGAAACAGACTACAGAGGATAAGATCAAAGAGAAATAAAAATAAACGATTGGTAAAAAAAGAAATCAACAATTTTTCATCAGATAAAAAGCTTCGTTGTACGAAGCATCGCGAGATTGTTAAGATGATTTCAGATGAATGTACAGTGGCAATCAAGCTTCACTGTTTCAGCATACAACAAAGTGATACAATTTTTATGAAGGAATTAGATGATACATCTAGATTTGGCAAAGATGAGAGCTTAATTGTGCAAAATTAAAATGGGCCTTCTGATGCGTGCAATCGTTTCTGAATGGACTTGATCATTATTTGTTTTACAGCTTTCCCCCTAATAATCCTACTCAAACGCTTGTCAAAATATGTCCCATAGTTAATTTCTCATTGTGAGAGACAGACGACAATGTCAAGAACTTCTGGTTCGCTACTCAGTAATTCCTAGATCGCACTCTCTTCAATGAAGTGAATTCATTTCAACGATGGAAACTGCGTATCGTTGCAGAGAATCTCATCAATTAAATGCTAATGACAGAAATTGTTGCAGCACTTCTGTTATTAATTGAATCATATCCATCAATGTTTTCCAAACTTTAGTTTCTTACATGCAAAAGACATAAAAATAACTGTGTTCTGCTGCTCAATTAGACATGATTGTGGTCAGTTGGTCACTTTGTACTAATGGATTGGACAAATGTTTTGTTTTCTACTGTATATATATATGATACCACGTTTAATCTCATAAAATTTTGTCAATTTGTTCTTTTTGATTAGGCAACTGTTGGGTAGACTTTATTCTTCCTATATAAATGAAAAGTTATATAATAAGTGTGTTTGTTTCTTTTTTAATTGTAACACCTTTGTTATTTTGTTTAATTATTTTTTTATTTTTTATTTTTTTAATATTGTAATATTATTAAAAGGAGTGTAAAAGAATGTGAAAGAGAGAGGGTGTGAAAATTTAAGACGAAAAAAACATACTAGAGAAGATAGAAAAAAAAACAAAAAAATTTTCATTTTCTTTTTATTGTGCAGTTTTGATCAAACATCTTTTTCGGTAAAATTAACCATTAGATTAGGCTAAAATTTGATTTGATAGTTTTTGAGATCGTTTTTTATGATTTCAACGGTAAAGATGGGTTTCTCTATTCTGTAGCATTAGTTTTGAATCGTGAATAGTAGTTGACAATGTGTAGATTTTGTTTCACTACACAGTCTTCATCAAACTTTCGATTCGAACTTGATAATCATTGAATTGTCATAAAATTTAGATAAAGTCTTCTAAAGATCTAGTTATATAATCTGAACGGTGAGATGATGTTTTATTAACTGTAACTTTAGTTTTTAAGCAGAGAACAGAATCTCGATTTAGGGTGAATTCTCTCCATACTTTTTCAATTTGTTGTTCCTTTTGTTATTAGTTATTTCTCTTTATTTGGAATTTGATTAGTGACTATTTAAGAGGGAATTTTGTAAGATTCTATTGATATAGTAGAGTTTTTTTAATGGACTTAAGGTCTCGTGATTTTTACTTTTGATTAGAAGAGATTTTTCAAGTAAAAATTTTGATGTCTCTAGTTAATTTGTGTTGATTGATTTATATTTTTTTGCCTATTATACTTGCTATCACACATCATCATTATGCTAGAGTTTACATGCTCCTAACATATTCAAGTAAAGAAAAAAGTTTAGACTGAATTTTTATTCTGTTGTATTATTCGATCTTGTATTATTTTAGTGTTTCATTTCTAACAGTGTGGTATCAGAGCTTACTGGTTGAATATTCGTGATTTCTTCATTTAAATGATAGAGGTAAATATTAGCAAAATGGTGTGTTTAAATGATAGTAATTATCACAAATAGAAGGGTAAAATAAAAAAAATTTTATTTGTGAAAAGGATGCATTTACTTGTGTTTGCTACTCAAAAGCCTAAATCTATGTCTGATGAGGATTAAAAATTTAAACATCAGCAAGTTTGTGGTTATATTAGGCAATGGATAGAAGATAATGCTCTTAATCACATTGTTAATGAGACATATGCTATAACTTTGTAGGATAAGCTTGAGATACTTTATACTTTGAAGACTGGCAATAATAAGCTATTTTTACTTAAATAGCTAATGAATTTGAAATATAAAGAAGGCAGGTTTATTTTAGATTATTTAAATAATTTTCAAAGTGTTCTTGATCAGTTGTCTGGAATAGGTGTAGAATTTGATGACGAGATACAGAGCCTTTGATTGCTTAATACTTTGCCTGATTCTTAAAAAAATTTTTGTGTTTCTTTGACCAATTTTGCTCCTTGTGGTACAGTAACTATGAAATATGTTAAGAGTAGTGTTTTGAATTAAGAAGTGAGAAGAAGATCTCAGGGTTCATCTTCATCATCTTCATTCTCAGATGTTCTAGTTAATGAAGATAAAAGAAGAAGTAAATTTAGAGAATAGAGAGGTAGAGATAAAAGTAAAAACAAGTCAAAATACAAGTACAAGAATGCCACTTGTGATACTATGGTAAAACAAGACATATTAAAAGTTCTGTTTCAAGCTGAAAAGAGAGATGAGACAGAAAAAAAAAGACGATAATAATAAAAATTGTGTTGCTACTACTATTGATAGTAATCTTCTTGTTGCTTGTGATAAAAGTGTCATCAATTTGGTATACTATAAGACAAATTGAATGATAGATACTAATGCTTCTTATCATGTCGCTCCAAGAAACAAATTCTTTACTTCTTATATGCCTAGTGACTTTGCGGTATTAAAGATGAAAAATGATGACAAGATAAATGGAATTGGCAGAGGAACAGTTTGTTTAAAAACTAACAATGGTTCAAGATTAGTTTTTAATCACATGAAGCATGCACTTGACATCTGCTTGAATTTGATCTTTACAAAAAAGCTTGATGATGATGGTATTATAATGTCTTTAGAGATAGAC
>JAWDEX010000020.1:2237743-2265825 GCA_035221805.1 Trichilia hirta | reverse complement strand
ATATTTTTTGAGCCTAACCTCCCAGGTCGGTAAAATACTCAAACACAAGTATTTTCTCTTTTCTTTTAGCCCTGCACTATTTTGCTAACTTGAGCATCGGACTTTATTCGCAGGTAATCCGGCTTCACTCCTAATTCGTTTTTCTGTGATTTCAGGTAGTCCTCGAGGAGATTTTACATCGATTGCAACAATAAATTTGTATGATGTGCTGAATCTTTCGTCTCTGAAAAATTTGGGCATCAATAACAACTTTTTTTATTTCTTTTATCCATCGTTATAAATGAATGAAAAATTAATTTTAATTTAAAATATACGTAATAATATTAAAAAATAAATAAAAGCCTTCTTTTATATAGAATAAAAGATTTCTTCAAGTAGACATTTTGTTTAGTTAATTACCTAATTCTTTAATGATTGAAACTTTAACATCGAATAGTTTATATCTTAAGATTAAACAGTTAGGTATTTAGTAAACTATGTTATTGAAAATATTATAAATATAAAAAAATTATGTATAAATATTTCATAAATTTTAATATTAAAACATTATAATAATGTATAATTATTATAATAGATATATGATTAAATTATTTATGTTTATTTTTATTAAATATAAATTTAATTTAAAATTATAAAATAAAATTACTTATTACCTTTTATGAGAGACTCGTATTTCAATTTAGCGGTATTTTTATTTTCACCTACGGATATTTTTATTATTTTCATCATGCGAGTTTATAGATGTAGTTTATGTGTAGATGTTATGATTTTGAGAATTACATAAACAGGAGGGTAAGAATTTACGAGTAGCGAACATTTAAAGGAAATTGAAAATAGGCAATAGGTAGAAAAACATTCGATTGAATGAATTCAGTGATTCGTTTTCAAGGGCATTTGATTAAACAAACGAGGATACTCATTCGACTGAATTGACAAGGGAGAATTCATTTAAACGAATGATGATAATTATTTGACTGAATTCATGCACATAAATATTCTAGGGAATAAACAAAATCTTGATCGAACAAATCGAGACATTCATTATATCGAAATATTGTAAGGTAGAACTTATACAAGAGATATAAGATCTTTCGATCAAATAAATAAAGGACTTCATTCGACTGATTGAAATTGAAAATGATTCGTTCAAACGAATCAGAAGATTTATTCAATTAAATTTAAGACTACATGGATTTCAAAGAACCCTATAAACTTTGATTGAATGAATTGAAAAATTAGTTTGACCAAATCACCCATAAATTGACTGATTTTACCCTCTTTCAAAATTTTTTCCTTCTCAATACTTTAGGGCATTTTGTTCATTTCTTAACCTATTATCTATACCCCCCAACACTCCAAGTCCTTCATTTCTTCCTCTTCTCTTCTCTTCTCTTTCACATTTTCTCCCTCTCCTTTTCTCTTGAATTCAAAACCCATATCCTTAATCTTTGTAATTCTTTCAATTTTTCAATTAAAACAACTTCAAATAATTGTTCTAAATTTACTACTATGGTTATTTTCATGATTTGAACAAGAATATGACTTATGAAAAATCTAAGGTTTTGAGTTCAAATTGGAGTTTTCTGAAATGAAAGAAGAAATCGGCTTCCTTAAATTCTAATTGATATCTAAGTAAGATTTCTAGTATGATTTAAGTGTTAAATTATAAAAATGAATTTAGAATTTAAAGTTTATTGTACATTTAATAAATTTAAAAAATCAAGTTTGATTTCGACAAATTAGGTATAAAATTAAAGAATTTGATTAGATAATATTGAATTAAAAGTTAGAAGGGCTTAAATTGAAATTTTGATAGAAATTGAATAGAGGGTTACTCATCACAAATACTGTTTATCTAAATCGAGTAGAGAATTATCAATGACTTTTTTGAAATCATATATAGATACATACGCACGCACGCACGTATTAAAGATATCTGTTGTATCAATGATTTTTCGAAGGCTAGCAAACAAATGTAATTGTTTTTTTTTTTTGCCGAATAACGCAACTATCTAACAAAATGACCCATTTCATCTAAATATGCAGACTCTACTGGCTATAAGCTATATCCCGAAGGAGATCTTGAAACAAAGCCCTGAATTCTCTTGAGAAAAACCAATGGACCATGGAGAGATGCTGGTGCCATCACTAGGCACGGGTGCAGCTAAGAATGAGTTTAAGTATTGTGCCCAAACAGCCTCTCAGTGGGGCATGTTGTAGTGGATCCACGAGAATGGGAAGACGCCAACAATCGATGTTTATTCTGATGCAAGCTCTGATCTTGTTGATTTTCATGTTTCTGCTCTCTTTAATTCCTCTGGTTGCAAGGACAACTACCTTCGAATTCGCGTAATCGCTCTGACAATATTAGCCATTGTTAATTAAGAAATTTATTTATAACAACAATGTTGTTACTGTGTATAAGGACTCTTTATGCAAATAATGCTAACGTAGTTCTAACCGATATATATGCATAATTCTCCTTGCTATGCTATACATATACGAAGGATGGCATGTTGACTGGTACTGCTGCATCGGTTGATATTGCAACTAAGTAAAATATGCAAAAGCTTGTTGAGATTGGCACCGAGTTGTGGAAAAAGCATGTGTCAAGGGCCAATTTGGAAACTGGCAGGTTTGAGAAGATCGAAGGAAAGTGTACAAATGAGGAAGCTCTTTCTCAATTTGCTACATCAATCTCACAAGAACGTAAACTCTGGATTCATCTCAACTGATCCAAGGAATAAGGAGTCGAGCCTAATAAATAATAATATGTCTTTGTGTGCATTTGAAAATAATAAAACTGGTTGTAGCAATACTAGTTGTTGGAATCAGATGGCTGTGGGAGTGTTATTTTATTTATTTGTCATTGTTAGACTTGCACCAGTTGCACTTTGTATTAATTGAGTGGTATTGGGTCATTTATAGTTTCATTAGAATTGTGTTTTACCATCAGTTTAAAGAGTCACAATGGAACTATAAGATTATGTTGTACGTCAATAAGATATACTTTTCTATTGTGTGATAACTGAACGGCTAGGGAGTTCTACAAAGTAGGCTAGTATTTAATTGAAAATGAAAGAATATGATTTATTTTCATATGGGCCGATATATTTGGGTTGTTTTACAGAGTTGGGCCAGATATGTGGGAGAGACTTTGGGCTCGTAATTCAGTGGTAAGTGCAGCATAATAGTGAAATTGGAAAGCTTGGTAATAGATCCACACTTGTTTTGTAATCATCCGTTTCTCTTTTAATCAGGATATTGTTTCAGTAAAATAGGGTACAATTACATTTTAAAAAAATTGTTTAAATTTATTATTAGATTTATAATGTGGGGGCGGTTTCACATGGTCTGATTTGAAATTCAAGGCTTTTGCAAGGTACCGAGGAATGTTAAATTCACTCCTCCTTTTCCTAAGTTACGTTCATCATTAAATGCAATAATATTGTAAATATTCATATTCTTATATGTCTTCTTCTCTATACTTTTAATAGCGTGAGACAGGTTTCGAAGCATTCCCTTCCAATATATTTAAACGAGTGATGATATATCCATTGACTGTTGATGCTGCTACCAGGGAGAATATGCCAAAGCTTGTTGAGATTGGCAACAAGTTGTTGAATAGGCAAGTGTTAAAGGCCAATTTGGAGACTGGAAAGTCTGAGAAGATAGAAGGAGAGGGCATTATTTTATTTTACGTCATGTCATCAGTTAAAAGGGTTACCAGGGAACAATGAGATTATCCTTGCCCTTTTCACTCACTCATATTAAGTTTTAGAGAATCCCTGGGCTAGATTTAGTCTATGTCTAAAAAAAATTAATCGTTAAAAATTGAAAAACATAAATAAAAGAAGAATAACGTGTTTAGTTAAAAGATTTTTTTTGAATATCGAAATACTTATCAGTAACAATTAAAAGATTTAATTGACAAAAGAATAGCTTATAGTTATTATTTTGATTTTGATTATTTTGTTAACCCCTGCCCACTTATTTTTCCAATTAATGTTGAAAAAGACGTTGGTTGTTATCAGGACATTGACATGGGAGCTACTCTACTTGTCGCAGAGGGATGATAAATTAACACACCAAAAATCTTTTCAACTAATAGAATGGTAGGCAAAATGTATAAATCAACTATCAAACAATTCGACCAATTATATATGGGATATATAGAGTTCAAAATACTATCGTTAAGATTTATTAAATTCTTAATAATTTGGTATTGATATGATTAAGATTTTCTTAGGACATATATACACTTGGATTAACCATATTTTACCTTCCTTAATTTTTAAAGATTCCATACTGTATGACAAAAAATTATATAAATAAACACATGATAAATAATTGAACTACTTCTTTACACATCCATCTCAAAACAAAAAGACCTTGAATCCTTCTTAAAAATTGTTTCTATGCATTATATCTTTTAAAAAAAATTATTTGTATATTGTTAAGACAAAAACTTGGTAGGTGGGTAATCAGTTTCTAAGCACAAATAAAATATTTAATCCTCAAAAGGCTTTGATTTAAATGTTAAAGTCTAACACGAACTTGGGATGCAATTGGATATTGAATTCAATTATCGTTCTATTAATAATTAAAAGTACTTTTTAGATAGAAAAATAATGTTAGGAACATATATATGTTTGTAAAATTTAAAGGTATTTATTATCCCTTTCGTAGGGACTTCTACATAATATGTCATTGAAGATTGAAGAGATAAAGAGTCGAGAATTTTTTATTTAGTTGGAAGTCGTAATTTAAGACTACAACTATTATAGCTGGGAGCCTTGACAAATTCAAAACATGTGTACATACATATGACAGGAATCGAAAGAGACAAGTTTTAAATTTATATGATGCAAAGTAATTTTTTTTTTTTTTTTGTTTCTATTGAGAGACTTTCAATTATTACTGTTTCTTATTTAAATTCATCTTATTATTATTATGAGTAACCATCGACGTTCATTATCTTTCTTATGCTTCCCCCTCAATCCTCAACTATATATTATAGCGGATGCCAATTATAGTTATTGCATGCTAGATAATATATATATTTTAATTTAATCCCACAAGTTGTTTTGAAACAAAATGGCGATGAGTTCTGCAATAGGCAACAACATAACAGTTTTGAGCATTGATGGAGGTGGAATTCGAGGCGTTATTCCTGCAACTATTTTGACCTCTCTTGAATCCAAACTTCAGGTTCTTCGCCGAACGATATTTTTTCTCCTTTTCTATTAATATTCGAATTTTTTTGTTCTTATAATCTTGTCTTGTGTAACAATCTCTCTCTCTTGATAGATTTTGGATGGAACAAATGCAAGAATTGCAGATTATTTTGATATAATAGCAGGAACAAGTACTGGTGGGTTGATAGCCACCATGCTTACAGCACCCTTCAAAGAAGGTAGACCAATGTTTGCAGCAAAGGATATCGACAACTTTTATCTTGAGCATGGTCCTAAAATTTTCCCTCAAAATAGGTAATTAACTTAATAAATGGAAAATATACCTTAACGGCCTTCTTAATTTTAGTATTATCACTGAAAGATACTGGCTAAGTATTATGGATGATATAAGTCAAACATAGATTTTTTCCCTGATAATCTTTGTATTTTGTTAAGATTCAAAACAAAAAATAAAATCTATTTGTGAAAAGATTAAAATTTTGTGACTTTTGAAATAAAAAAGAATTACAGAACCAAATGCATCCAAATAGACAATTAATTTGTTTTGGCACCTAAAAGTTCTTAGATCAACGCTATCATTAACTTTACCATTTTTTTAATGTATATAAAATTCATAGGATTCTAAGAAATTAAAAGTGAGAACAGTATTTATTTATTTTTTAATTTTTGTTTCTCAATTTAATGATAACTAAAAAAGATAAATGTTATTAAATATTTTTCTTTTTTTTTTATGACCAGTCGCAAAAACTTGTTAAGTCCGATCACAAGCCTAATCGGAAGTGTGATGGGACCAAAATATGATGGGAAATACTTAAGAACACTCGTTAACCAGCTATTAGGAGATACTACAGTCAAGGAGACCATCACCAATGTGCTCATACCAGCTTTTGACATCAAGCTACTTCAGCCAGTCATTTTTTCGACCAACGATGTATGAGATCCAAATATATATATATAATAGCATATACAAATTCAAAATACGGTGGATTATAGACCATTGATTTAAACGAATTGTTGATAGTTTCATAGAACAAGATTTAAAGAAAAAGATTCTTTGTTTGTGCCAGAGTTTGGTTTATTTAAATTTAAATTAATAATTCAACAAAAAACTGGCAAAAATTCTTAAAATTATTACTATATGTATAAATGTATTATATCCTATCACAGGGAAAAGAAAATCCGTTGAAAAATGCTCGACTGGCTGATATATGCGTCAGCACTTCTGCTGCTCCCACCTTCTTCCCAGCTAACCATTTCGAGATTAAGGATAGTGCCACTGGCAGAAGCCGCAGTTTTGATCTCAATGATGGTGCAGTTGCTGCAAACAATCCTGTATGTATTAGCTTAATCCATCTCTGGCGTTGTTCTACTACCATAATCCAATTACTATTAAATTAAAATGACGAATTCATTCAAATTAAATCTGCAGGCACTAATGGCTATAAGCTACATTTCAAAGGAGATAATGAAGCAGAACCCTCAGTTTGTTGACATGAAACCAATGGACAGCAGAAATATGCTGGTGCTATCACTCGGCACAGGTGCAGCCAAGCAGGAGTTCAAGTACAGTGCAGTCGCAGCGGCCAAATGTGGATTTTTTGATTGGATCTATGACAATGGAAAAACACCAATGCTCGATATTTTTCTGATGCAGGATCTGACATGGTTGATTTTCATGTTTCCACATTCTTTCAATCCTTCGGTAACAAAGGAAACTATCTTCGAATTCAGGTACCATTCTATTAAATTCGAAAATTGAATTGCTAATGATCGTATGCGTTGCGTTTATGATTGTTGACATATAACGTAGATATATATATTTATGCAGGATGACACGTTGTCTGGTGATACTGCATCTGTTGATATATCAACTAAGGAGAATATGCAAACGCTTGTGGAAATTGGAACCAGGTTATTAAAGGATCCTGTGTCACGGGTGAATTTGGAGACGGGCAGGTTTGAGAAAATTGAGGGAGAGGATAGCAATGGAGAAACTCTGATCCGGTTTGCAAAATTACTATCAGAAGAACGTAAACTCCGGCTTCAACTCAATCAAAAATATGGGAAGGAGAATTTTAGAGAAGAATAATTTGTGTTTTAACTTATAATTTCCATCATTCAATAACAGAAATAATTGTAAATTAAAGGGTCGATTCTGGGTTCAGTTCATTCATGTCTGCACGTCTAAAAATAATCAAATTGAAAAAATTGTGATAAGAACAAATTTTTCTTTTTTAAAGTAATCATTTATAACAAATTTTGCTACAATTTTCATTAGATTTATCTTTTTGTAGATTCGACAATTATCTCTTAAGGAGAAATGTGCTAGAACTACAGCAATAATGCTACCTTAAAACATCTAAATCTTCCCCCTAATAGTTGACCTAAGATTAAAATTGGTATGAGGTAGTTATAATTTCTCAAAGGCAACTTTTCACATGTATTGTTAGTTATAACATTTGAGTCCTTTGTAAAAATAAAAATATGCAGGCAATCCGATCATTGCTTTAGCCGAAGCACTTTTCTTCTGCATTTGTTGTGTATCCCTTATCCAACTTGTAAAACACTGAATTAAAAAGGGATACGCACCTAACTTGTGCAAAATGCGACAGCAAATTATTTTTTGTGCTAGCTGGTCCCCTGCCGCACAATCTTTCAAGAAAAACCAACAAACAGGACAATCTCTATGCAGACAAGCCGGTGATAGCAAAGCTTGCTTTGGAATTTCAATTAAATTTTCAAACATAAGACACAATACATCTAATTTTATCTTAAATAATTGATTGGATTAATCAACCAAGTCAAACAGAAATAAAATGGATTACGAAAACCTGTAAGCAGCTTCCCTGAATTATTCTCAAGTTTCGTTTTCCTGCAATGAACAAATGGAATCAGCCGATGAAGAAAGAAAAGAGAATAGCCTTTGCAAATCAAGAGGATCAAAAGAAAATCCTTCCAATTCATTGGAGGCCAAGATGGAAGAATTGGTGAAGATAAAGGAAGAACTGAAGAGAACCAAAGAATCTGCCATGCAGTCATGGTTGGACTCCAAACCTCTAATTGACGAGCTTGAAAGGCTAAAAGCAGGCCTTACAACCTCTAAGAACCGCTATTCTATGTCTAACGTTGTAGTTTCAGAGCTTGAATCGGAACTTGAGACAACTGCCAAATCCATCATGTCCAAAAAGGAAGAAGAACTCAAAGCCACAGCGATGATGAATGAACTAAGTCAGGCTTTGGATGAAATAAGGGAAGAGCTGGAAACCCTGAAGCTGGCTACCGATGAAAAGCGGAAAGCAAGATCAAAACTGAAACGAGGTTTGCGGCTGAAGAAACAGACGCTTCAAACATCGCAGCTAAAGCTTCGAGCTGCGGGGATAGAGTCGGAGGCTTTTGGGGCATCGGCTGCCGAAGCACTTCGTCACATCAGAAGTTCAGAAATGGACCTTGCTACTGTTCAACTGACTCATGAAGAATATCATGCCCTTAAAAGAAGAGCTAAAGAAGAAGCATCACTTGCAGATAGGCGGATTTCTGTTTCCCTGGAACAGAAGGAAGCGGCTAAGGCAAGGCGAAACTTTGCTTTATCAAGATTGAAAGAATTATACTCTGACAACAGATTGAGAAGAAGAAGAATGAGGGCTGCAAAGGCATTTGAAGGAGAAGAAAGAGCAAGATATATGGCAGAAGAAGAACTTTTAAACATCGAGGTAGAAGCCCAAGACAATAGAAAGGCTTTTCCCGAGGCCCAACCAGAAGCTAGTGGTGAGTCCAGTAGGGGAAACAGACTACAGAGAAGAAGATCAAGAAGCAATAACAATAAACGATTGGTAAAGAAAAAGAAAGCATCAATTTTTCATCAGATAAAAAGCTTCATTGTGCGAAGCATCGCGAGATTGTTTAGATGATTTCAGATGAATGTACAGTGGCAATCCATCTTCAGCATACAATAAAATGATGCGTTTTATTGTTGAAAGAACAAAATGATATATTCTTGATTTGGCAAATATGAGAGCTTTAATTGTGCTATATAAAAATGGACCTTCCCATGCTTTCTATCATCTTATTTTGTAGTGACTCCATCATTATTTGTTTTACAGCGTTCGCCTCAATAGTCCTATTGAAATGTCTGTCAAAATATGTCCTTTAGTTAATTTCTCATCATGAACTACTGACGACAATGTCAAGAATTTCTCGTTCGCGACTCGGTATTTCGGAGATCGCACTTTCTTATGAAGTGAATTCACTTCAATGATGGGAACTGCACACCGTTGCAGAGAATCTCTTCAAAAATGTGTAAATAACAGAAATTGTTGCAGCATTTCTGTTATTAATTGAATCATATACATCAATGTTTTCCAAACTTCAGTTTCTTACATTCAAAAGGCACAGGATATCTGTGTTCTGCTGTTCAATTAGAAATATTCGCTGAGTACTGCTCATGTTCATTGGGAAATGATTGTGGTTAGTTGTTCCCTTTGTAGTAATGAATTGGACAAATTGCTCTGTTTTCTACTAGGTACATGATACTACGTTCAATCCCATTAATCTTCTATCAGCTTGTTCTTCGTGGTGGAAGCCAACATTTGCCTAAAGCTTGTATAATTAGCCAATTATTTAAGACATTTTATATGTAAGCTCACAACAAATTACACCTGGACTTTATGACACCTAATATACTTAGTCAAGCATTGGCTTCATGTTACTTGCTGTGCTATAGACATCCATTTTCAACTTCATGACAGCAAATGATCATAGGGCTACTTACTTTACAAACCTGGAATTTTAATTCACCACCCGACAATTCTTCCTTATCTCCCCATTTTGTCCTGTTAGAACACCAATATTGGCCATCTTCACCATTGATGCACCAAAATCTTTGGAGAAATAGTAAGGGTACTTGCTATAGTATTGAACAATTGAAGCTCTTCTATTTTCCCCCATAAGAGCTTGATCTGACTGGAGTAGCCCAGAATTGTTCACTAGATTTTGGTAGTAATTGTTGTCAAACTTGTTGGTAGTGATAGAATCCAAAGCAACCAATTTGGCATCCGAATCAGCTTGGTTTGGGCACCGGGTTTGCAAACTTCGTAGTAATGATGCATCTAGTGTTGGATCAGGCTTACCGGAGCCACCAAAGTTGAATAGCCTTTGCTTGAATGTGAAGCAATGAGCGAAGCCAATAGTGTGTGCACCTGTTGTTTAGTAAACAAGACTTGGTGATAAATAACAATTTTTGCCCGTATGTCAGAAGTCTTTTTGTATGCATGGTAGAATAACTATAAACTGGATTAAACCTTTTTCTTCAGGCACAGAACCGGAAAATTGTTCGTGATATTAATTGCAAAATCCAGTTCAGATAAAATTGTTCATTTTTCTGTGATGCAGAGGGTTTACAGAAGTGATTGTCATATAGGAGGTAAACCTGAGAGCACAACCACATCTTTCAGATCAAGACTCTTTGCAGTGAATTTTGCAGTGATGTTCTCCAAAGGTTCAAAAGGACATGGCAAATTGTTAGCTTCCTTCTCGCTTGCTGTTAGGCCATCACGACGACCTAATGGTACAGTCCAATATGGACCTCCTGCCTGAGATAACATATGAAGAAAAGGCAAATATGAATTCGAGAACGATAATGACAGAACTATGTGTAGTAGTAGTTATTATGGGGAGGAGTTTCTCACCAGAAAAACAACGTCTCTTGCCGCAAGAGTTACAATATCAGTGCAAGAAACAGTAGCTGGACAAGCTGTCTCCAAATTAGCCTTAATAGCGTCAATGACCTCATAACCTCTGACCGAATTTTTATTAGGCAACGCATTTTTCTCCCCCTTAGTTGTGGTAGTCTCGTCAAGTAGTATTGACCCGTCACATCCCTGCATAGCAAAAGGTGAAAAAGAAAGAATGCTCTCTGCTTAGAAAATAATCATAACAGAATTTATGGAAAATATCTTATAGCTAAAATGGCTCGAGTGAAAAAGTATAATCTAATTGCGTTTGCAAAACAGTCATGGAAGTGAAGTCGCAAAAGAGAGGCTGCCATCCTGGTATCATTTGAAATAGCAGACCGAACGCCATATCCAACAATTCTTGCCGGGGTTGGGCAGGTGCTGTCATAAAATTTGTAATCAAGTTGACAGGACACAAGAGCACTGAGGAAAAAAAGGAAGAACAACTGAGGAAAGGAAAGTTTACTAGAGCTGTGCTCCATATATTCTCAGCAAATTGGTTGGCTTCCTTACTACTTCAATAGTGTTTATGAGTCAAGCAATCACAAGTAGTGGCAATTTATACACAAATGGATAATCTAGTGGCTAAATTTAATTGAGTTTTCTGAATTTGGAGAGTGACAGAGCCACTAAAGATGTCACTTTCAGTGAGTTTGGTACAATTACATACTTTTATGCAATTGGAGAAAGAATTCAGCTAACCCCACTTCATGGAGAATTAAAATAGCTCTAAGTGGCTTGATGATGTACTCCTCTAAGAAATCGACAACAATGGTAGCCTGAAACTACACTCTCAAGTTGACTTAATTCTTCACAGGTAAGAAAAACTGCACTCCAAACAGATGCGGCCACATTTTTTATTTTGTCTGGTACTTGAATCATTTGAGATAAGTCTTAGAAAGAAATGATTTTTTATATGTGATAAGTCTTATATATTTGCCGAAAAGTGATCTAGAAATGATATTATTAAGTAGTGGATTTTGCGCATGCATTAAAGGAAGATGGTAAGAAATATCAATCGAAGACTTAGATACAAGCCATTGCCATGAAAGAAAAGTGATGGATATTTAATTTCAAATGATAGAATGAAATAGAAATGCAAGCAAGCAAGCAAATGGGAAGTGGCAGTAGGTACTTGAACTTGGAAGAGTAATGGATTTACTTCTCTTTACGAAGCTAAGTAGACATTTCAACTTTTTCTATAACAGATATTCCTTAATCTCTGGATTAATTATTATGGACCAGTAGTGTCAGGATTTACAGGAAAGGTAGAAGACTAGTGGTCTTCTCTCTAATGCAAAACAGTCTTAGGTTTTAACTTGTGGAGGTATGTTTGATAACCTGAAACATTTTATTTTATTATTTCTTTTTGCATTTTAGATTAATATTCCATTGGAAAATGATGTATCTTGATGATATAGTTACAAGTTTTTGGCATGGTTCCAATCATCATTTCTTTCTTCTTTTGTCTCGAATGTTTTCACACACCTAAAGTCAAATTTAACCCATACACAAACACAAATTCGTAAAGAAATTTTTTCTCTACAATTAGTATAAATTAAGGGAGAGTAAGAAATTGAATCGACTAAGTCAATACTTTTAAATTTGTTTTCGGTGGTCCATGTTGTTTTGTATTTTATGAATTCTCCGAACTCTCCCTTTACTTCTAGGTATGTAAGTTGTCTTGTTTTCTAGTTGGATTCCTATCTGTACAAACACTGCGTGGTTCACAGAACAAACTTTTGTTTACGCACATTTTGGCAAAGTTAATTAAAAACAGGAAGTGTGCATGCCTTCTTTCTTTTATATACTTGCAGGAAACTATGATTTTGTTTTCAAGAAAAAGCATTGGGCACATGACAATTCTTTTTCACAATTAAAATATGATAAACTCCATCTGACCTATTGATAATTCGTGTTCCAGGAATATTTGGCAAAAGTAACAATATTACAGTCAAGCATTCAATTTTCACAAAATTTCTTTGGAAAATAATAGTATTTGTGAAGTCTGAAATGTTTCTAAAGAAGATTTTCATAAATCAACATTCAACAAGATAGAAACGACTTCGGTGGAGGAAGAAAATACTTGTGTTTACCCCTTCATAAAAGTGAAAAGGAGTTTGTTCCACGAGAATGGTACCAGAATTAACGTCCTCGACGAGAACGCTATAATATATGGACCTGTGAATAAGGATATGAATAAAAGGATGAAAGCAATCCTGCTTTTAAATCCGTCTCAACGAACTATACTTTCGTGCCTCTTTGTTCATTAATTTCATTTCTTGTGTCATATTTCGAAATTTCTAATTTTTAAGGTTATTTACTATTACCATTGTTTCACTTTCACAGAGCTGTGGAAGGAACTCTCTTGATTTCCAAAACATCAGGATTAATTGTTGAGATGAATCATTCCCGATTAGTGAAATAATTCTGGTTCATCCTAGAAATCAGAGTTCCTTCGTAGCCCAAATTTCAATACTTCCAAAGGTTTTAATTTATCAGATGAATTGTAAAAATAAAACAACGAAAAGGAAACGAGATTTTCATTGTTTTGTCATGCCATCATTAAAACCCGTTAAAGGTACTTCATGAAGTCGTGCTGCTAATGCAAGCATGAGCTTCCATGAGCCAAAAAGATAATTGCAGTTTTTGTGTTACATAACATTAGTTGGGTTCTGTGTCAGCAGACAGACAGTGTATGGACTTCTTCAAGTTCTATACAGATACAACTCACACCGATGAACTTTACCAATACCAATACTACCATCTCCATCTGGTTGATGTCACACTCTTCATGATTCTGCTCCTAATTTAATTTAGGAGAATTAATGTTGAATTGTACGACACACTCTTACAGTACAGTACTGCATCTGACAGAATATGGCAACTAAATAACCCAAGATAGAGTACAATATTTCTGAAATTTGAATTTTTATTATAAATTTTCCACGAAAATAATAATCCTCTTGATGCTTCTACAATACACCCATGACAATGACAGAGCTGAATCCATCAAAGAGGTCTTCTTTTCCATACAGTCTAACAGAGATTGTAACAGCATAAATAATCAAAGCAGTTCTCTGAGCAGTCATAACAGCAAGAACAACTGCATCTCGGAAAAATAAAATTAACATACATAGAACGTAAATGTTTCTTTGATATTTGTTAGCAAAGCTAAGAAATCATAATCTATATAGACAGATACATACATACCATTCGTTGATAGCTCTATCTTGTTCGTCTTCTTCGATTTGAAAGTTTTTGCTAATGTTTTGTGTCGCCGGGGGTTCCATTTTTCTTTCGCTTCAGAATATGTTTTATTGGGTCTAAGACGTTATGTAAAAGTTGAACAACAAAGCCAAGGGAGAACGTGGGTATGTAATCAGTAATCACGTGAATAGAGGCTAAAAAACAAGATTGGAAAGGGAAAGCGTAATTCTAATCTTCCTTATTTTTTTAATGGTTTAATTAGGGAAAAAGACAATTGGCATTTAAGATTCAGTCAATGGAATTACATTAAGTTTATTGAGTAATGGCATAACTGGTATTAAAATATTATGCTTATATAGTTATTTTTTATTTTATAAATATTATTGTGAGATAGAATAAAAAATGTTAAATGTTAATTAAAATATGAATAAATTTTATTAAAAATTAATATTATTAAATATATTTTATAATTTTATTTTTAAAATAAAATAAAAATCAATTATTCAAAGTGTGTTATTATTAGAAGACAAAATTTAATTATTTAAAAAATTAAATGAAAATAAATGAAGGTAAGCTAAGCTAGGCCCGCGCCCAGGGGATGTTTGCCCCTAATTATTCTTCCTTATTTATTCTTGGTCCTTGCGATTTGTCTTTAGTGTTTCAATAAAGATTTCGCCGCTCAATTCCCTAGTCTTTAATCCACTCAAGGATAGGTGGCATGTGGAAGACACATCACATCGACGACTTCCAATTAGCTAACGGAACCGTTAAGTCTTTTAGGTTACACGGTATCACTGGACCACACACCAAACAGATGATATAGGGACAAAGTTGGAATGGCGGAGGAATATCCTATTTTTGCCATTTGTATTTAACTGCTACTATTTATAATACCTCAATTTGAATGACTTTCTAATTTATGTTGGCAAAATATATATTATTCATATATAATATAGTATGTACATCACATCGATAAAATTTAAAATTTAAAAATTAAATTATCTCAATTTTTCACATATTTTAAAACAGAAAAAATACCATACAGTAGAAGTATATGTTACAACCTAAGATAAGTAATGATACTAGTCTCTCTTCTCAATTAGCTCATAATTCATATTATTTATTATTATAAAATAATAATTAGAATTATAATACTAAGTTAATCAAAGACAAAAATAAAAAACGATAGCACAAAAAAAATCGTTGAAACTATAATATTTCTTTTTTCATATATTCAGTCATCAAAAAGAGCGATCAACTAGCTACCGACTTTGGGTTTCGTGACATACTGGGTAATATATATCTAAAATCTACAAATTTTGTTTCGAATCCTTCAAATGTACATGGAGGTAAGCATAGAAAACAAAAATATACGTATAAAATCAACTTCCATACTTGCAGAAGATCATAATTAGTGAGTTGTATACAAAAAACTGCTCCTAAGTTTCCAGCTACCTAGATATTCTCCCAGGACGAAAAACGTTAGAAACTTCAAGAGCCTTTAATGAGCAAGATGACGATGCAGAGAGCTCACTCTAAGCTGCAAGTTACTTGAGACACCATTGACCAGTACCTAAAACGTGTTTTTAGAAGTATTTCCATGTCAGTCACAAACCCATTCCCTTGAAAAAACAAGCAGCAAAACTTCCGCTCCTCCCCTCCATTTTATCTGTTAATGAGATTCATTTTAGAACCACGACCAATACGGTCAAGGACAATTGTTGAAGTGCCGGAGTGATGTGAGCTGTGTCCTGAACGTGGAGGAGATAAACCAGGAACCTCGAGGGCAGAACGTGGGGAACAAAGAGATGTCACTGTTAAGTTGGAAGTTTCATGATGCCATGGTTGGCCGTTCTCACTGAAGAAAGAGAATAACACATGAATCTGAAGCTGGCAGTAACAAATTAACAATGGGAGAATGCACAAAAGTCAATTATTTCTATTTATAAAGAAGGTAAAAGAGATAATAAAGAAGAAAGCAACTACCACCTCTCCAGATTTGCCTTTTTGGTACTTTGTGAGTTTGGAGGAACTGAATCCTGATCAAATTTGCCGTCAGACCTCTCTCTTGGACTGTGAGGTTTCTCCTGCCAAGACAACGTAGAATAATATAAAATCACAGTAAAAGCTGAAGGAAAAAAAATTGTGGAATAGCATCTATAGCTTACACTCAATTTCATCCCGCTAAATGATTGGTAGTGGGATGGTACATCAAGTTTTTGCGAGTTTTTCAGGAATCGGTGTTCTAGTAACAAGCTAGCTGATGGCCTCTCTGCAGGATTTCTTCGAAAGCAGCATCTTAGAAAATCTTTACCCTCAGCTGACAAACTTTCGGGGATTGCTGGACTATCCCTCGTAACCTTGAACATAGCTGCAGCCTGCATTAATAAGAGAGAGCCTAAACAACTTTTCTGGGGCTAGATGGAAAGAAGAAAGACAAGTAGAAAGACAACTTAAAACAATCAATGCTTTTGATGCTGCACTGGTGCACAATTATGACCAAGAAAGTGAAAATAATTATTAATGCTAAAAAAAAAAAATAGAACTCTCTTCTCAGCAGGCAAAGAAGCATTTCAGCAGTAAATGCAAAGTGTAGATGGACTACAAACTACACGGCTCTTGGCAAGTTTAATGTGATTGATGGAAAACAAGAATAACTGATGCAAAGGATAGAACAAGAAAGATATTTAGCGAAGCAGATACAAGTTGTTCCAAAACTCTCTTTCAAAAAAAAAATTCCTTCAAAAATTCTGATTACTGTGCAGCAATGGTGAGTGCATAGCAACTTCATATGGTGAATTCTACATTGAGTACAAGGAGTGATGAATAAATACAGCAGATGCTCACCCCTTCATACTCACTCCAAGGAGGCTTCCCAGTTAACATTTCAATAATTGTACAACCCAAACTCCAGATATCAACAGCAAATGCAAGATCAGAATTGTTATCTTTCTGCATAACAGCCTTCATGAGCTGCAAGAAAACAATTATTCAGCACAGTCAAGCTCTAAGACAGAACATACCCATGCAGCAAAAGTAGATGTAGTGACAAATGGTACCTCTGGAGCCATCCAGTAAGGACTTCCCTTTAAAGAAAGATCAGCTACTTGCCCAGTAAGCTGAGAAACAGACGAGAACCATAATTCAAGCTCAACACGAAAATAAACCCATTAAATTCTAGATTATAAATTATTATGGCAAAAATAAATGTATGATGATGGCTCCATAATATAATAATTACGTTTGCAGCCAACAAAGTAATCATCTCCTAAATTATTTTGGCTCACTACCGGACCAGAAAGAATAATCACTGGGTTCGTGAAATAAATAATGCAACATTTCGTAACATGTAAAGCAATGCCCACACAAAAATATTTGACTAGTGATATAATAACGTCGAATGTAAGAAGGGACAAACCAAATCAAAATATAGCACCCACCAAACATATTTCATGGCACAAGACCTGTATCTACCAAGGACGTCATATTTTTGCTCAAGTAACGGTATACATTATGTCACCACAGAGACAGAAGAGGCAGATAGGCATTTCTTGGCACATATACTGCAGTTAGAGTCAATGAGATGAAATGCACACCCACCCATCCACCCATTAGAAGAAAAAGGTAAACAATCACATAAAAACAATTTGACAAATCCCAATGAATATAAATAAATTGTAAAGATCTCACAGGTACACACTCACAAGCACGTCTAAGCATGGAATACAAAAGTACGTTAAAAAAGTAACAAAAACTCACGTGTTTAGCCATTCCAAAGTCAGCAAGCTTAACAACTCCAGATGCATCAACAAGCAGATTAGCTCCTTTGATGTCCCTGTGTATGCCAGAAAAAATTATAACACTGAGCCTCTGAATAAACATGGTAAAATACCACCAAGATTACAGATCGTGCCATGCTTTAAATAAAACTAGCATATAGAGGTGTTAAACTTAAATTTGCCAAAGTGTAAGCTGAGGTAAATATCAACTTGTTGGTTGAATCATGACCTGGTACCTGTGGATTGTCTTTTTACTATGTAAATATGCCAGCCCACAAAGGATATGACGAGTAAAATTGCGAACAACAGATTCTGTAATGGCTTCACAATGTTCATGGATGTATTTATTAATTGATCCAGGATGAACATACTCTAGATATATACAGAATTTATCTTTAACCTGCATACATATAAAATTTAATTCTAAATTAGATGGGGTCTTAAGATATTCTCATAAAGTCCATTAAGCTAAGATACACAACATGCAAGTGGAAGAATACTCACTATTTCACTGCCGTAATACTGCACAATGTTTGGGTGCTTGAGTTGGCTCAGAACTTCAATTTCCTAAAAGAAATAGACAGATTAAATGAATGTTTAAGAGGTAAACCCAGAAAATCATATAAATATTTTCACCATGAACCAAAAGTATTGTCCATAGCTCAATAAAGCCAGACAAATGATGTTTAACATAAATGCATAAATGCACAAAACATCGAAAAAACCACAAAATGTTTCAGAGGCCCATTATTAGTGTACTAAAGGGCTCTCACTCCAAGGCATTCAGTAAATTAAGTCCATTAAAAATGAAATAATTCCAGAAAACAACCTGCTGCAGCTGCTTTATACACTCTGCAGATTTTGGGTCATCAGGAAACATTTCAACCTCCTTCATTACGCACAAAGCTCCAGTTTCTCTGTTAAAGAGGGCAGACCAAATTGAGTGTCTGTTGCTGTAATAGAAACAAGTATTGAGGATACACAGAACTTATATACCTGTTGCTGGCAGCATAAACACTTCCAAAGGTACCACGCCCAATAAGCTTTCCCTTTTGCCATTGACTATTCATTGGCAAAGATTCAGGTTTAGCCGAAACTTGGAGACTGGGAGCTGATGGTAAAAGTGTGCCTGCTCCCGGAGGAAGAGGTAACGGATAGACTTTAACAAGACCAGTACTCTCACGGGACAACTTGGAATGTATTGGGGATGAAGGTCCGCTAGGGCTTATGGTGCTTCTACATGGACTTCTACTTCGAGGGCTGTGAAAGGGAGAGCTTTCAGTGCTAACAGCAGTGTAATCAGTGAATGCTGGCGGAGGAATCCCAGGAATATCTAAGGCCCGCATCTCCAGGGCAGACAATCCCTGTTGACTTTCTTTAGGAACCTTATATTGAAACATCTCACCAACACTCCTTTGCGGGCTGAGTATAGGACTTGCGTATGGACTAGTAGGAGTACTCTTAGTAGGTATACTGATCCTGATATTTTCTCCAGATCTTTCTACACCATTCAGATCTTGATGCACTGTCCTAGGTGACCTCATGTCAGAGTACTCCGGTATGTTCTTCCCAATACGTCTAGAAAACACGTTGAAACAGGACAACAATTTAACAAATGTATATAATTGGCAAAATGCCAGAAAACAATTGCAGACGTAAAGCTCAATGAATGAAAATTCAAATAATCTAACGCATACAAATGTGTCTTCGGTGCCTGCAAATATAACGCAACAAAATTACAGTAAACTTGTTAAAAATCACATGAGAGCATGATAATTTCACAAATTAGCTATTAATCAATTTCCAACGTGATCATCCCTTCTTCTTCTTCTTCTTCTTCTTCTTCTTCATTTTTTTTTTTTATTTTTTTTTTTAAATAGACTTTCAAAACTCCTCCAACAAACAAGGTGTAGATTTTCAATAAAGAAGAACTAACGAAATTTTAAAATCACAAAAAAATAAAAAACTTTCTTTAAAAGAAACTAAAACAATCAAATAAAGAAGCTTAAAAAACATGAAACACGGCAACAAAAATTTTTTTGATTAGTGTACAATACACAATTGATTGTTCAATTGAATCAATATGGCAACAAAACAGATAAAGAAATAAGAGACAAAGTATAGAAAAGGGGAAAGAAAAATCACCTCCTTGTTGGTGAGTTAGAAGAAGAAACTCCCTCTCCAGTGGCATCTACTCTACCTCTAAACCCGTCACGCTCTCTCTCCTCCACGCCTCTTCCTCCGTTGTCTTCTGCCACAGGTAACGGTAACGGTAACGGCAACGGCAACGGAACAGGAGCAGACGTCGACTTCCTCAACGCGGCAGAGGAATGATCATTATCTCTCGGCCATCCCGACTCCCCCGTATCCGCATGAGCAATTTTTGCCCCTCCGACAATCTGCTGATCCCTCAAATGCCTTACCTTCTTCTGCCTCGTCAATCGAGGCCCTCGCAAATCCTTTTTATCATTATTGTTTGTGTTATTATTGTTACTACTCCTACTACTACTACAATTATTATTATTATTATTATTTCTGCTAATTCTTAAATTGGATAGTTTGTTGATATTCCCTTTTTGATTTCGAGAAGAATGAGCGGAGAAAGGAGAGGACGAGGAGGAGGAAGTAGTAGAGGATTGAGATTTGCTTTGAAGCCAACGCATGTTGCCGAGATACTATCATGATTCGACTACGGAGACAGAGGAAGCAAATAAAAGAAAATGAAATAAACAGGAAGGAAAGTAAGATGCATTGTAAGAATTGTAGGATGTTCTACAGGATGAAGGAGAGGAGAATAACGAAATAGGAGGAAGAAGAAGAAGACGACTGGTAGGACGTTTGATTTGAGTTTTTGCAACGCGTTTTACAACGTACTTCCACGCCAAACGGGGTGTCTGTCTATGTAGAGGTCAATGATAGCAAAAGACAAGCACCTCCCTTTCGCCCAATCTTTTCATTTTCTGTTTCTTTCTTTCTTTCCTTTTTTTAATAAATAAAAAAAAAAACACTTTTTTATTTTAACTTTTTTTTTTTTCTCTGAGTTCGTGGAGCGTGTGAGTTACGCTATTTCTACTCGCATTAGGTCACAACTGACGTGGCATTAATAAATTCTATTTTATTTTAAGATAATATTGAAAATCTTATTAAAATTATTAAATATCGATGTCACCACTGACGTGGCCATGGTGAATTTTTCAGATCTTTTTTAAAAGCAAATTACAACGTAAAACATCCCATTCAAGTATAGATTAATATCAACTAATTTGGAAGACTTTCAATCTAAAAGTCGGACTACTTTTTTTTTTTCGTTCTATCAAAATCGTATTACATTATGACTAATCACAACTCAAAACTGGTTGATCGTTCTACCAGAACTCGATTTACCTCGATAATTTTTTTCCTAATAAATTAGACTTTCAAATTAAATTCAACATTATTTATTGTCAATAGAATCAATTCGATTCAACCTAGTTCTAACAGTAGTATTGACCAAAATATAGAAGAGTAAAACAAGAAATAGTGTATTTGAGAAGCAAATAAGAAATATTTTATGTAGTATTTAAATTTTTTTTTATCTTTACTTCTGCGACAAATTATGTTTGGAAAGAATATAAGAATACAATGAGTTTACAATTTATCAAATTTTTATGTAAAATAATTAAATATTACTTTTTTTAAATTACTTTAAAAATTAAAATACAAAATATAAGATTTTAAAAAATCCGAGATATATATAATAAATGGTTGTATTTTTCAATCTACTTAGATTGTACTCTCCGATTCCGAGCATTCATATAAGATTGACTTTCAATTGTGTTTGCATATGATTGAGTCGGGCTAACTAAGATGAAAAAATTACTAAAAGAAGTTAGAAACCAAGCAAGTAAAATCGTAGCTGGAATTTCCATTTATTGGCGAAAACCGTAACTGACTTTTAGTTGGACTTGACCCTTTTTTCAACTTCTTTTCCATTATTGTTGCTTCTTGCTGCTGCCCTAATTTTCTAACGTCAATTGCGTCCTCATCACAATCTTTCTTTCCTTGTCTATGGTTACAGATCAGGTATTAAATCCATTAATCCTAATCAAGTTGTGAAAAATTTTATCAAACATTCATAGTGGTCAGAAATTACAGATTGCAATAATAATTATCTATCAATCTTTGAAAAATTAGTGTAGAATTTTGTAGGATACTTGATATAGCAGAACATGTAACCCCTGACTGAAATCGTTGAAAAGAATCAATAAGGAATGAGGCGATGAAGCATAATCTGTATTTATTGAATTAACTGGGTCCACAATTATTGATGCTTACGTATGTTGAAACGTACCCATAACATAACCAAGTGCAGTTCACAGGATCGATTCGTCGAATTGATTGCTTTACATTAAAAGATCATTTACGGATGTAGGACTACAGGTTTTACTTTTCACTGTCAAAATACAAATCCAATCGAATTCACTGGTTACTTTCCAACATTCAAGACCAGTCAAACACTGCGACTGCAGAGATCCAGAACAAATTCAACAGTCAAATGCGCCGTGGAAATTTTATATGTGAGGCACGTGGGCCATACAATTCACGGCTGCTGCTACAGAAACATGATAATTGGAAAACTTCAAAAGACCATGGGTCATTCTGTCACACAAAAGACTAAAAAATGCATATTGTTTCGTTCAAGTATGGCTAAAATTTTGACTGCGAGTATTGTTATAATCAAAATACAAGGAAATTCCGACTATAAATGGTACCTGAAAACCAAGCTTTTTTGTATATATGAGTTAACACCATCAATTTTCTGCTCATTTATGAAACTGAAGCCCGAACAGACTTATTCTTGAAATGCTTCTCATTTGGAGGAATGATCATAAAAGCTGCTACAAACCTTGCCCCAAGTTATCCTTCAGTGCCTACACTGCTGCAGGTTGTTGGTTTTCAGATTTAGTGGCCACAATCTTGCATATAGGCATGGTCTCATTCTTGCTAAGAAGCGTTAAGGATGAATGAACTTCAATGTCATGCATAAACACACGATCCCCAATATCAAGACTGCTCACGTCAACCTCAATTTTGGGAGGAATGTTTTCAGCTGGACACAGATATTTTAGAGAAGTTCTTATACTTTTCAGATAACCCCCTGTTTTGGAATGAAAATAGCATTAGGCTAGTATCTGAACAATGATGAAGTAGATTGAAACGAATTGCATGAATGATAATAACATGTCATGTTAGAAATGACAATAACAATCTTGTACTACAGTGGCAGACACCTTCAATCACCAAATCCCCCATATGCAACACACAGAATGAATGTCGATGACAAAGATTGCACATGTACATGCCATGATAAGGATGTGAAAACTGAATAATGACTAGTAATTTTCCTTCCATTGAATTCAGAACCAGGGATTTAAATGACATATAGCATTGCTTCATCTCTACCACTTCAAAAATCATGAACAAAAATATGCAGCAAAGCTGTCCTATTTATATCCCAGATTAGACATCTACATGTCAACAAAAAAGTTTTTGTTTTTCTAAAGGTTTACCTACATTACATACAATGTTATTGCTTTCTCGACATACTTTCAAGTCAAAAAGAGGTTTTCTGCTTTCTCTCATTAGCACTTTGAAGACAGGCTAGCAGTGCAGAGATTGGAGCTACTCTGACTAACTCCAAACTGTCATGCAAGAATAGGAAGTCAAGAAAACTTGGCTGAAAGAGAGGTCAGGACCAACACTCAGAACTAAGAGCCAAAAGAGGACCTTAGAATTATTCTAATCCGTATATACGTGGTTGATTTCTTATAAAATGTTGCTTGTGAGGTAATGAAAATGGGCGCTAAGGTTGGAAAAGAAACATACTTCTCAAACAATACTTTGAAATGGTAAGGGGATGAGACAGTCCAAGGAAGCCCTAATACAAGTCCAAACTAAGCAGGGAAAGAAGAAAAAGAAGAGTAAGTTAGCCTAGAAGAAATACGGTCAAGGTGTAAGTAGTCCTAATAAATGAATTTCCCAAAGTGAAAATGGCATCTTGGGATGTGCTTCACTCCTAATAAAGAATTTCACAACTGTAGAGGCAATTCATATTTAGCAGATCAGCGATCAAAAACTTAATAAGGCACGATTGGGGCCAGATTCACAAGGCTAGCCTACGCTAAGTATAACAGTATCCAAAACGCTTACTTTTATAGCCCATCGAACAAAAATTAACTCCAAGGCAGATATTTTATTAGTGAAACTTCCATCATATTATGTCAAGAAACACTGATAACCGGCTACTCAATGAGAAATTCTATAAAACAGGTATGAACCAAGATTCACATTCAACAATGCAAACTATCAACAATCCAATCCATTAACATACAGACAGCAGAACTACTATGCATATAAGAAAAAATATGAAAAAAATAGTATACGACTTGGAAATAGTAATGTAAAAGCCTAAATTAGTGTCCATGTTCCGATAGATTAAGCATATGATTTAAAAGGGCTAGCACAGTAACATTGAAGCAACTCAGTTCACTTTAAAGTATTCCATACTCATTCAATCAATTTTCTTCTCCTAGACACTCTAAAAGTTCTAATCATGATTTATGTCCTCTTCATATCAATGTCAATCCAGAACATCCTATGGCAATCTAAAGCATCCTTTTACCTATGGCAATCTAAAGCATCCTTTTACTTCACAACTTTCCTAACTCTATTAACTATTTTTGAATGCTGATATGAAAAAAAATGGCAAAGCAATTTTACCTTTCTTGAGACCAGGACAGCTCTCTTCCCCTTTAAAAACAATAGGCACGTCAACCTTCAACTCCGTTCCATCATCAGCCCACACAAAAACCAAATTCAATATTTTTCCAGTTTCTTCATTCCTATGAACCTACCCACAAATAGTAACAGCAATATGAATCATTTTTTGAAAACCAATAAAAAATAAACCAAACCCTTGCTTCCTCTTCAGCATAAGCTTCATCTGCAGCTAGAACTTGGACAAAGGATTCAATTTACGTTCCCTTTCCACAAGCCAATACAAGTTAAACGAAAATAGATAGAAAGTGACATAAAATTTTACCTTGATAGGGAGTACTTTTCCTGAATCAAGCAGAACCGACGACCCAGCCCCAGCCCGGATCTGGAGCAGAAAAGTTGCGGAGCAAAAGAAGGGGAGTTTTAGAGACTTTAGAATGGAATGAATCTGTTTTCTTTCAGTAGTTAAAATTTGTTTCCTGGAAAGTAATCTTCTGTTGGGATCTTTGTCGAGTAGGTTCTGTGCAAAAACGACAGCTGGGATTCGCCCCTGTGCTCTGTCCCTAGCTGCCACTTCGCTACCAGTAAATTCTCTGGGAATGGCTTGAATGGTGTGGTAAGATGACGTGGTTTGCAAAACCGGCAATTTGTATCTGTATGCCACCGTATTAATGGTGCGAGACCACCGCGACATGGCTCTTTCGACGTCCGTTCCGTTTCCCAAACTAAGGTTTTGGTTCGTTTGCCTCTGCAAGTTCGTTGGCGTGAGGGTTTTGCAGTTTTAAGGGTTCAAGGAATTTTGGGGCTCTCTAAGAAGCCTCCATTAGGCCTATTTTATTTGTTCATGGTTGTGGGTCTTGGTCCCTCGCAGGCCCACTCCTAAAGATACAAGGTAATAAATTACTATTTTTAAACTTTATAAAATGATTTTCTCTAAAAAAAAAAAAAAATTTATACAAAAAATTTATGTAAGAATAAACGTGATAATTAACTTTTTATTATGTAAAAGTTAATGTGATAATTAACGTTGTAACAATTCTTACAAATACAAATAAACAAAGAGGATGATTTATTATTACTATTGTAAACCACCAATCCCTAAAAGTTATAACATTTGCATTTAATTAAATAACCATTTCTTAAAAAAATAAAAATAAAAATTAGAGGCATAATTGTTAATATATAATTTCATTTGTTCTCTCTTTGAAGTTTTTTACTATAAAGCCATCAACTCAGATTTATGGGTGATGATGTGTAATTATGAACAAGTCTTAAGCCTCTCCAATATACCAGCATTATCACAAATGAAAGGCAAACATTAAACAGCTGGAATATTTGAACACTCCTGTCAAGAAATAATCATAATAATGTTGCGATATGTCTAACAGTAACAGTGATCCTTATCCCAACAAAAATCTGTTAAAATCCACGGTCATATAAATCCTCTGGCAGCTGACCAACAATCAACAGAAACAGAATACCAAACTATGTATTGGCATTTTGTGCAATATCATAAAACAATTTTGTCTGTTGTGCTAGTTTTCCACCACAACCCCAGCTATAAGTCTATTGTCGTCTGGATGCGTGGTAGGGTATCTATATAGAATTCGTTCATATTTGCATATGTAATTTATCAATTTGTTTATTAATTCACAATGTAAAGCACAAAATTCATCTTATTATAATTGGTCAATGTTGACTCTACATGCATGAAATCTTAATCACTTTCATATTTCTTAAATTTTTTCAATGCCTCGATCCTGTGATTCCCTAATTCTACGTCGTTTTATAAAATTTATAATAATAAGTAGAAAAGCCAAAAGCAATGACAACTTGGAAAGTCAAGCCAAATCGACAATGGCAGACAGATTTATTGCTAACGTCAGAATATCCATGTAAATCAACAGTACCATTTTATATCAAATTCATCCACGTGATTAACGTCTCATTGTAATCTCAAAAGTCAACACAAATTAATTATTGTCATTATTATTTTAAGTCAATTTAAAGATATAAATGAAAATATCAGCCATACAAGTTAAAATCTTATCATCACTCTTTAATAAAATATATTAAAAATCATTGCTACTAATATATAATTTGATACTCTCTTAAATTACCACATAACAAAAATTTAACCTTAAAAATATAATAAATTCAAATAATTATATGAATTTGAAACCAAATTTAGATTTTGATAATTACAATCTAAATATATCAAATAAATACTATTCACTACAAAAGCTAAATTATCGTTATTATTTTTTTAAAAATTTGGTCTATGAAGATATTGATCAAATTTTAAATCGGGTTAAAAGATATTTTAGTTATAAATATAAGGTAGGAGATTATTTGAAATTTGAAAGCTGAGCGACAATTTTTTGTAGCCAATATTTGGCATATATGAAAAAAAGGAATGACAAATATCTTCTATAATTTTAAAAAATTATAGATTCACTTGTATTGTCATTAAAATAATTATATAAAATACATAAAATTTAATTAATAAAGTTTTTATTTTGACGAATATAAAAAATTAATAAATTATATTTTAAATTTTACATTTTAAAGAATGCCAAAATAAAAAATAATAATTTTAATAAGTAAGCTCTATAAATTTTAATATTTAAGGTTAAAATAAAAAATTATTATAAATTATATATTTAAAAATTAGCTAAATCAATTTTTTAATTTACTCATTTTTTATTTTGTAGTCTTTAGGATACAAATTTTAGAAGATGATTTTCATTTAACTTTTATGAATTTTAATTTATGGATTTTTATATTTTCGATATTATAAATTTTATTAATTAAATTTAATATATTTTATATACTTTTTTAATAGTAATTTTATATATTTCATATAATATTTTAGAAGAAAATAAGTGCAGTTAAATAAGAGGAAGAAACTTTGACCAAAAGATTAAAGGATGAACAATTTGAGATATAACTAATCCTGTTCTAAAGATTAGGGTGAATATTTCAAAGTGTTTGCAAATAGATAGGTTAGAGCTTTTCACCAACGTAATATCATACCCTGACTATAAGGTCAAAGATTTTTTTAATTCAATGATTGAATAATAATCTAAGGTTAAAATCTTGTTGATGTATTTTTAAACCTTGACTTCGAGATTAGATCAACTTATAAATTTTATAAAATAGTTTATTTATAAAGTACGAGTATTAATACTAAGCAAAACATCAAGATTTTTTTTTATTGAATATTGAAAGTTACATACTAAAAGAGTTATATATCCTAAAAGCTAATCACAATGTGATCAGTGATTATAAATTTTGTAAGAACTCTTGTATATTTTATAATTTAATAAAATGAGTATTTTCTTTTATATATATATATATATATATATATTGTCTTTTATCTTTTGCATATGTATGTTTAATTTATATAT
>JAWDEX010000020.1:2214637-2231746 GCA_035221805.1 Trichilia hirta | reverse complement strand
ATAGATAGATAGATATAGAGATAGATAGATATATAGAGAGAGAGAGAGAGAGAGAGAGAGAGAGAGAGAGAGAGTAGATAGTTACAATGGGAGTTTGTATCATTTACTAGCTTTTAGATATAAATACTTGCTACAATTATTTAAGTTATTTTTAATAATGAAAAATTCAGTTATTTGATTAATTGATTTATCTTTAAACTTATTTGATAAAGATCTCGCTATAGTCTAAGGTTTGACCAGTTAAAAATAGAAATAATTAGATCACATTAAAAAATAGCCGAATGAGTCATGTGAAACTTATAAAGAATAAAAGAATACATGCTCACATACAAGCAATTAGATTAGTTGAAGATCACTAATTATTTTGGTTCTAATTTTATAAGACAAAATTCATTTCAGGTTATATCTATCAACTAGTTAAAGGGGCAATTTTCCAAAAAAATGCTAAATAGACACTCGTAACTTTCTCTACCATAGTAGCAGAGTTTAACATAGTATAAGACATCAAACTATGATATACGGCTATGAAACCTTATCACTAGACTATGAATTATAGATGACATAAAAAGACCACTTAAATTATTTTGGGATAATAAGCCGGTAGTTTTATATTCCAACAACAATAAAAGTTAGACAAAGTAAAAGCATATAGATATCAAGTTCTTAATTGTAAAAGAAAAAGTTTCTAGTGGATTAGCATTTATAGAGTCCATTTGGACAAACTACAAACTCTATAATTGTGAATTCGCTTATCAAGAAATTATCACTAAAGGTTTTTTGTAAGCACACTGCTCATATAGATGTAGTTCTTTTTTTAGAGAATATAGTTACAATGCGAGTTTGTATCATTTATTAGCTTTTAGATATAGATACTTGTTATGGTTATTTAAGTTATTTTTAGTGATAAAGTATATAGTTATTTGGTTATTTGATTTATCTTTGAACTTATTTGAAAAAGATCTCGCTATGGTCTAGGTTTTGACTATTTGAAAACAAGAATGGTTAGATCACATTATATATAAATTTTATGCTACACATCCATGCTTGATTTATGTTATTCTATATGTGTCAATTGATAGGTTTAGTTACGATCAAATATAACATAAACTTCTTTAATTTTATGTTGGTATGATTAATGGATCAAATTATTTGAAAATAAATTGGATAATAATAGCAAAATTTTAAGTACTCATAAAGTTATACAATAAGTAAACATATAAGATCAAAGTAGAAGATTGTTAGATTTTAATTTGACTATATATTCATCACATATATATTTATTATATATATTAAGGACTATCATATTGAGTTAAGCTCAATTAAGTGATCTGATAAAGTTTAATAGGTTTTATACATCTAATTAAGTATAGGCTGTTTTAATATATATAAAAAAATTAAACTTTATTTTCATCCTATAAAAAGTCAAATAAAAATAAGCAATATAGACTACTTAATAATTTAGGGTAATTTGTACTTTTTAGAGTCATGGTTCTCAAAGTTAATATAAATAGACACTTTTTGTTATCCCATCGATAAAAAAGAACCATAACTTTTATATTGAGTCTTAAAAGATTCGTACTTAAACTCTTTGTAATTTTAAAATAGCATCATAAATTCAAGTACATTTCCACAACTTAAGATTTAATTCTAATAATACAATATGAAAATTTATTATGATAATTTTTTATTATAATATTTTTTATTAAATTCATCTTAAATTTTCTGTTAAAGAATATTGACAAATGATTAAGCTATACCTTTAGGAGTTCATTTTTGTTACATGCTACAAAATATATTTTCTAAATATTCAAATAATATTTATGAGCCATGCACTTTAATTTAAGAAAAATTTTTACAACTCAAGATTTATTTATTTATTTTATTTAAAATAGTGACAATTTTAATCTTTTACTTTAGTATCAAAGAAACTTTACTTCTCATTTTAATAAATGAGCACAATGTATGGATGTACTAATATATTAATATACTATATAATGTAATTTTGAAATCTCATTACAACACAAAATCTAAAATGTAAAATTTTAAATTTAAAAGACAAACTTAAAATTAAGATTTAAAATTTATATTTTAAATTTCAAATTTTAGATTTCGTAGTACATCAAATTTTAAAATTATGTTGCACACATTAATGTATCCATTTAACTAGAGGGAACGGAATGTGGTGGCGGTTGAAGTTCCATGACATATTGACGTTTTCTGTAATAATACGAAATGTAAGTTCATGAGATTAAACCCACAATCATGTAGACGTCACTCATTGATTAAAATATAGGTATACTCATAATTTGAAAATAAAATTAATCAAACCATTTAAAACATTAACAAATACCCAGAGCGCAGCTAAATTAGTAAAGTAACTTAATTTTTTATTTTGAGATTCTAAATTTGATCTTGAGTCTGGCTGTTGTTTCTACACAAGCCACGAATAAATGCGTGTTTATAATAGGGGGGTTCACGATACTAAACACGTATCGATTTAGTGCTATCTAAAGGATTCGAAAGGTCTGACCAAAGTCGGAGTTTCAAGTTAAATATATATATATATATATATATATATCAAGTAAGATTCACCACGTGTAAAGTAACAAAATATTCACACACATACACACACACACGTGTGTGTGCGCGCGAGCGCACGCGTGTGTATAAAGAAAGAAAGAAAGAAAAAATGTACTACCTTGATACTTTAAAAGTTACTTATCATATCTCTTTTTTAGCGAACAAGTTTTCAATATTCTCCTAGCTCGAGTAAAAAAGTAGGTCCGTGGAAGAGGCATGATTTATGAATATATTTAAGCTCAAACCAGAAAGACAAGTACGCGAATCATGCTTGTTTTGAATTGAATAAATAATTTTTTTATTTATTTAATAATTTTGGGTAAGAGCATACATTTGTGAATTAAATTAAATTAAGTTAAAATTTTAATCTAATTCACACACTATAAATTACATCTAAGATAATATAATTTAATTTGTAAGTACGTTATAAGTTAATTCAACCAAATCGCATAAAGGAAATTAGATTAGATTAGATTAAATTGATTTTGCGGATTAAAATTTAGACTAAATTTAAAAATATAATTCAAAATTTAGGCTTAAATACGTGAGGGATTTAAATTAAATTAAATTAAATTTAATTTTAAAAAGATAAAAGAATACCTTATTATACAAATAAATCATGAAATATATTTAAAATTTTTTTATATTGAAAAATTCTTATTATTGAAATTTTCTTATTGCAATTATTACTTAGTTATTTTTTATTATTTTTCTGTAAATTTTAAAAAAAAAATAGAAAAATTAATTAAAAATAAAATAAAAATGATAGAATTAACTTGAAAAAATAATATTTCTTTTTATTTATATCAAATTAATTTATAATATTAAAATCAATTGTATTTAATTAGGATTGACCAATTGGTAGGTTAAATTTAATTTAATTTATAATTTAATTTGTGAATGATAAATTTATAAATTTTTTAAAATGATCTAAATTTCATAAATTAACCTTATTAAAACGACTTAAATTAAATTAACAAAAATTTGCCAACCTCCTAATTTTGCGAAGAAAAAGTGACAATCCCACCTTCCACGTCACCCCAAAATAATGTGACGGAAGAAAAATGGGAGCGATGGGTTTTCGTGTCATGCTACGTATTGACAATTGACGTATAAAGGAAAAGATTTCCATCCAAGTGAAGTGCCATTTGGCATGTTTTGAAGTCATTCAATGTTTATCTAGACTAAATCGTGTAGGGGGGCTTGTGAATTATCATATTCATATCCCCTCCACCACTTTCCCGGCTTTCTTGCCTTTAGTCTTTTTCACGAGCGTGTGACTACAGCAACCTGCTTGCTCGTTACATCACATCCACATCATACAATATTATCTTTTGCATAAGGTTTGGTAGGATTATTGAAGCAAAGTAATCCTAAGATTTTTATGTTAAAAATAATAATTTATGTTGGGTTGGGTACAAGTTTGGTTTTAATAATATGAAGGGCCTACTAATTTGGTAAGTCTATTGTCAAATAGTTGTTAGTGATCAGCGTACATAGCATATACCATCATGAATGAATGACTTTTAGGGTCAAATTTCTAATTGCCGTGTTTTTGCCACAACAAATGTGTTTCATAAACACCTATTTTTGTTTGAAGTGTTAATATTTATCACTCGCTCGTGACTCACCCACTGATATTTGATAGCTAGTAATAGCTTTTCGTAATAATAATAATAATTGAAATACTCCTATGATTTTATTAAATAATAATTATTTTTATTTTATATTTTATGATAATTTTGTTTTAAAATTTGAACATTATGACAAATATTTTTTATTAAATTAAATTTTTTAATTGTCCATCTTTTTTACAGTGTAACAACTATTATGTCCTTAATCTTTATAAAAGCATAAAAGTTGAAAAAAATTTAATATATAATATATAAATTATATATGTTCTTCAAAACATAAATTTTATTAATTAAATTTTGTATATTTTACATAATTTTTTAACAGTTATTTTATGTATTTATAAATATTTTTTAATTTTTATACTTTTATAAAAATTAAGAGTATAATAGTCATTGTACTGTAGAAAGACAAAAAATTAATGGAATTAATTTGATAAGAATTATTTGTTACAACTTCTAAATTTAAAAAAAAAAATTCATAAAATACAAAGTAAACGGGTAATTGTTATTTAATAATATTTTTTATTCTCCCTTAATAATAAATTAAATGACCCAATATCTTACTTTTAAGTATATCTTTAAAATACCAAGGCTAAAATGTGATGTGATGCTTGTTTCAAGTAATATTTATTTATTATTAATATTCATTGCTAGTTATCAATATTATATTTCATTGCTTATAGATGTTTCAGTAGCGTTTTAGTCCAAATAAGAAAGCAAAATCCCCCTTTTTAATCGGTGGCTAAAGATTGTATCTAAATTTGCAGTGTATAAAATAGAAGGTGCATATGAGCAGAGAGATAAAGCTCGTAGCAAATTATCAACCAGTTTGAATTCACGGAAGGCGAGGTCTTCATTCAGAATGCTATAGATTAATATGTGAAAAGTATGCAAATTTCAGTTGATAGGAAGAAATTATAGCTTCAAAGGGGAATGAAAAAAGAGTCAATAGTGGCAAGATAATATCTGAGCTTCAACCCGAATATGGAGACAAACACAAGACTATTAGTTCAATCAAGACAAGCTGCAGAAAAGATTGAACTAACTTCACAGAAGATGTTAAGAATTTGAATGTGCACGTTGAAAAATGTCAACACAACATCCATGAAGCTCAAAGCGCTGCAAAATTCAATAGTTGACAGACTGGGACACAGTAAACATACAAGACACCTTTCAACCACCAAGTTCTCAGAAGGGTAAGATATAGCTGGATACATATAAAAGAACAAGAAGGCAAATCAAATGCATAGCATGACTATAATGAATATATAGCCAAACATACCATATTCGGATATTAACATAATAGTTCCATAAGAAAGTCAAGACTCGACAATAATTAGAGAAATTTAAAAAATAATAATAATAATTACAATATAAATTGGCTGGCTACAAAAAGCCATAGATAAAACATTACATACAATGTTATTCCTTAACGACAAAAGGAATAAGCTATGGAAAAAACTGGAGTTGTTTCATAATATGAAAGATATTCCCTTCCGGAAATTTGCTCATCAAAACCAAACTCCAATTTAAGTCTCGTTTGTCAATTTTATCATATGTTTATATTGATAAGCTAGATTCCCAGGTAAATTTATATCTGCAAAATGCATGGGATGTGCACATGGTTTTACATCAACCTCTCCTTGCAAGTAAAACTTACCATTCCAGCTATGGGCATCCGATCTGTCATCTTCTTCAGCTCCCACGCTGTTGCCGACAGTTGTGGAGATGTCTTAAAAGGACCTAGTCGGCAGAGTACTTTGCAGGGAATTACGCCATGAGATTCCTGGGTTTGAGTTGTTTCCAAATTGATCATTAGTTATCCATGGTTGGTTGTTTGGGTCAGCACCAAAATTTGCACATCGCTCGAGATAAATTCGATACTTCTGCTGGAACAAAAGAATTTGCATTAATTCTCATCCGTGGACAAAACAATACAAGCCAAGAAATAAAATTTTTTTATGAAAAGCATACTTGCAAATGGCTTTTTATTTCATCGTTGGTGAGGCCATCAACTTGCATGAGTTGTCTAATTTGTTTAGGAGTAGCCACTGCAAAATAGAAGCAAACCAATTAGATACAAACTATTTGAAAGAGGTGAAGAGAACAAAGAGATAAAATAAGAAAGAATATAATTAAGATAATTTGTATAGAACTGGAACCAGTTTTAAGTGTTTGGACGGAAAGACATGATTCTTGGAATTTGAGAGGATAATGAAGCTGATAACAAGCTTTAGCTTATTCCTTTTCTCTTCCTTATCGTAGTGTAACTTTATAGACAAACAGCCCCCGGCCCTTTGATTTTTTATTTTTTAATGTAATCGATTTCTGTAACTTCAAGTCTGACCCAAAATAAACAAACCATCATCAACAGAGAGACTAAAGACCCGGCCAAAATCCCTTTGCTAATTAAAATAAAACAGAATAAATAAATCATTAGCAAACCAATGAAAGAAAGAGGATCATTGAAAAGGGCTAGGTCCGTTAAAAGAGCAGATAGTTTGAATTTATAAGAAGTTGGGGAACAAATTTAGCTGCTAAGAAGGAATTTTTCAACTGCAACTTCAGAAAATTTAATTCCTATTCATGCATTCAATGAAACACCAAAGTAAAGGCCAAACCAAAAGTCTCTCCGAGTCCCCAAGTTAATTCATTTTTAATAAAAATATCAAGTTCCAGTTCCAAGCTCTAACCTCGGGATCCTCCAAGATGATTAAGTACGTCTACGAAGAGCCGGTGAAGATCAACCGACCAGCTCCTTCTCTGTTTTCTAAACTTCTTCTGTTCCTCCTGCTCCTGCTGCTTAATTTTTGATTTGATAAGCGACTTTGGTTGCTTGCCATTCTTCTTTGACTTTCGAGAATCCAATTTCACGGACGGAATCATCAGTGAAAGATCAGAAACTTGTGAAAATTCTTTTCCTTCAGTTATTGCAAGACCAATATGTTTCTTGAATAGAATAAATTCCCCATCTCTGCTCCTGTAATTACACGGTTGAGTTGATTTTCCATGAACAGACTCATCGTCTTCCTTCCTCCTCTGTGAACGAGAAAACAAAAATTAGAAACCGCTTTTGAAGAATCTCAAAAAAACTGGTAGATAATGAGAACTTTGAGTACCAATTTCTGTTCTGACAGTGAGTCTTGTTTTCGGTGATCAAAGTTGATATCAGAACTCCAAAGCTGAACAGAACTCATCCATTCTCTCTTGTCACTCAAATCATTTACTCTTTCAACCCCTCCACCTTCATCTAAATTTCCCTTAAATGCCGCGAATTCTTCAATTTCAGGCTGTTCTTGCACTTCCATCCACTGCATTACCTCCTTCTTCAATTTCCCAATAGCTAGAAACAACTCCATAATGAAATTCTTCAGAAAAGAAACAAAAAAAAAAAAAATCTTCTGACACAATGAAACCAAAACTGAAAATTATACAAGAGAGACAATCATCTACCATTCTTCACGAGAAACATGCTAAGAGGGAGTTCACGTTTAAAAGCCTCAATCTTCTTCTTCTCCTCTTCCAATCTCTTAATATAATCATTAAGATTGGAAATTTCCTGAGATTTATCTTTGGTTTTTAAAACATCTCTGTGTAATTCACACATGGTTATCGGAGCATGAACCAAACTCAAATCCAAGTTCACTTCCATTTCACTATGTTTTTGTCTTGTTGTCTGGCATTTCCTAGATAAACATGACAAGAAAATGTCCGGTCTACCTGTACTTGTATATATACGTGCGGGATGGGGAAAAATTTAGATTCATTTCGTAGTGAGTACATCAAGATTTGGTAATTCACCTGCCATTCGAGACGTCGCGTAAAGGAGTCAACTCGGTAAATCAAGAACGGTAACTTTTGTCTTACTAGTCGGTGAGTTGAGAAATCACACGGACACGTTTTTGTAGTTAGTGTTCTTGAATGTAAATTGAAATCACGAAAACGTCAAAACATAAACAGTTCAACCATAGTTTAGATTGTCGGCAATTTTATCACATATTTTTCTATTGACTGATTTAATTAGCGGTTATATATATTAGGTATAATTATGTTAAACTGTAAAATTTATGTTTTAGAACTTTTAGGAATCTAACATGTGATTTATAATAATATAAGTATATTTTTTAATCCATAAAATATGTATAAAATGAGATGAGAATTGAGTACGTAAAATTTTAAAAGAAATATTGAAATATAAAATTATATATTTTTGTTTAAATAAATTTAATATTAATTTTAACTGTATTATTCAGATTTACTGTATTTTAATGGTTAAGATTTTAACTGAAAATTTTGATTTAATTTAAACATAACTTTTTATTTTAGATTATTGAAATTTAAAGTTAAAAATTAAAATATAGTATTTAATATTGTTAATTCAATAATTTTATTCAATCTTTAATTATATAAATTTAATAAATAAATATTTATATTATTATTTTAAACTAAAATTTTAAGTACAAAAAATTTCAAATCATATATAATAGAAAATTAGTAAAGATTAGTTATCAGCAAAAAAATATATGCTTATTTGGATCATGTGTAAAATATCATTCATATGGCCTTTTCATATACGGATAACTTAAACTAAACTAATCATTAAAATAGTTAAAATGCTTATCGTTTAAAGATAAATTTTTTTTTTTTTAACTAAAAGAATCTGAAAAAAGCAATTTCAGAATCTAAAACGTGACCCCTAGAAGGATAAAAGGGTAAGGCCAAAAGTACATATACATCAACCATATCATAATATGTAGCTAGTTTCTTATAATAATATTTTTTAAAAAAATGACAATTGCGTTAAAATTTAAATACGAAAAAATAATTGAGAGATATGATACATGGTAATATGGAACCAAAGTGAATATATACCTTAATGTCTACTACGATGGACAATCAAAAGTGGGGCTCATGATGACGATCATCAACTTGGAAACGCGGCATGAATGCAGCTGCTCATGTGAAAAGATTCCTCGGGATTTTTCTGTTGGGAAGGGAAGCAAATTGACTTTCACTATTTTTTCTTTGATTGTCAACAGAATTACAGGAATACCAGTACCACAACCATTTCATGGGCTAGACCCTGTGTGGCCCGGCCCCTTGATCGATCGATCGTCTTTAAATTTACTAGTAAGTATTACCTTGAAGAAAAAATCCATTAAGATGTCGACACGTATTTCAAACTTTGGTTCATAGGATTAGATAATAGATTCTCTCATTTTTCTCCGGTTTCTGCTTAATCCTGTTGTTACAAAGGGGTTAAAAACTGAACGGCCTGGGTTGTTCCAGAATTCATTCGGGAGAAATGAAAATCACGTGGATTCCGGAGTTTCATTTTTTAAATTGTTTCGGGGACTGACACCTGTCCTCATCATACGGTATTTTAGAATTGGAGATAAAACTGTTTTTTTTTTTTTTTTTTAAATATTGAGATTATTGGGTCAAATAGAAAATCTTCGAGAAAGATAAGAATCGGATTGATTCTAATTTGATTGGCTATTGTTGAACAAAATTGAAACCATCAAATACATGTCCTTTTAAAAAAATAATAATGATTACATATAGATCATCAATTGATGTTTTGCTTTACAATTGAAACGATGCCAATGCCAAAGTTCCTTCTTGGCTGGCTGCCAATTTTCGTATGAGCTTTAGTTCTCACGAACTTTACATCTATTCTCTAGTTTTTCTGATAGAGTGACAGAGATCATGATTTAAATATTTTTTGAGAAAAATTAATAATGGCTTTAAAAAATTAAAATTTAATTCTATAAATAAAAAATTAAATTTAACAATTCCATTTTCCGCAACGGCAATTAATTTATCAACATTAATGAAGTTGGGAGTTGACATTTTTCTTCCATAATTTTTCTACACTTTGTCTGTAGTAGAACTCTCTTTTATTTCTAAATATAGTTGATATTTTTCGTCGTTAATTTTTCTTTGTTGACTGTTGCAACTGCAGTCAGCTAGTAATTTCATGTCCCTTGAACAATATTTATGTTGCCCAATTGTAACAAAATTGTAAAAATAGTTCAATTTCCTTAGCATCTTACGTAAAAGTCAAAAATTAAGAAATTGATTTCTTTCCCACAAAACTTTTGTCTTTGTCATCTTGTATATAAAGGAGATAGGCAACATTATAACAATTCACAATCTCTTATGATGTAGCATAAATTAAGCATGACCGAATTTTTTAAAAATCATTTCCATACAATTTTCTGATTAATTTTTTACTTTTCATTTAAGAAAGATCTCGTTAAGCCTCAATGACCTAAGCAATGGTTTGACTATTTAGACGAAAGTGCTTATCTTCATATTCTCCACTGAAAAATGCATACTGAAATTGCAGGAAAAGTCACATGCTACACACTCAACGCAACAGTCGCAAAATTGGAAAATTAGCTTTTCTTTTTTAAAACACAAGCACTAAAATTCCAAATAACGCCATAAACAAAGGTCCATGTTGGAATGGTTTGACTATTTAGATTTTTTCTATTTTCCATGGAAGTACATGTAAAGCAATAAATTAAAAATGGTGAAAAAATTTTAAAAGAAGAAATAAAATTGTTCACGGCAGAAAATCAAAGTTGCAAGAAAAACTACTGTTTCTCTGAGACTCATCTGCGCCAATGTAGGATCAAGATTGGAGTCAGTGCTAGTACTAGGACTTTAAGAAATGACCAGCCAAAGTTTTGTAACAGTAAAGCCATTGAACCAGTCAACACCAAAGAGTTCTTTCAGCTTCTCATAACATATTATTCTTTTCTTGTCGGATGGATCCTTCACAGATAAGCAAAGAACAGTTTTTAAAAGTTTTGTTTGGTGACGGGCTTACAATCGCAAAAAATGCAACGGGAGATTTCTGTCTTTTTTATTGGCAGTAATTAGTAATTTACCAATGCCAACCAAATACCTAGAAGTCATAAAAGAAAGAATCACACTAGGTTTACGATCCAGGTCCTGGCATTAAATATTTCAACCATGCTTGTAAGAAGTATGACACTAACTACAATTAAAAAGAATAAAGCTCTAAAGACAATTCAGAATCTTTGGCAAGAATGTCACTAATTATCATCATCTCAAAAACATTTATTGGGAAGGAGTAGGCCCCTCTGAAATATAAATGGTCAATATAATATTATTTGACATTAACAAAGTAAAAACACGTCTTATATTCTACATATTCCCTTGCCTGAGTTTAGATCTAAATCATTCCAGCTAACCATAATATACATATGATGAACCCATAATATGTCCTCTATACTCACAGACACAAATTCGAAGTGGTTCTAAATGAAACTCGTATCATACTTTACATCACAATCCAGTACAGTTATTCTCACTTAACCAAACTAAAAGTAACAATTTGAGGTGATAGCTGGGACTTATAAGGCTACTGAAACTTAATCAAGGAATAAATACAGTGGATGGACAATAGACTAGGTGTATTGAGCATCAGATATACGAGATATGAATAAGCAAATAAAAACTGTCAAGGCATAAAGTGTGATACGCTTGAGCAGTGATACCTGGAGATTGTTTTGCTTTATGTAATCCCACATTCTCTTTATAATATCGGAACTTGGTAATGCACTTTCTCCAGTTCCAAGAAACTGCACAAGAGCATCTGAAAGTCGAAGAGGAGCAAGAAAACCTGACTTTCCTCCCTTCTGTCACTTTTCCTTTTTAGATAGCTCATCTAAATCTAAACAAACCCATTAAAATTAATAAAAAAAATGTTGCAAGACTTGGATAAGAGGATAATTGAGACACTCGGTACCCTAGTTATACCATGTTATCAAGGAGCTGAAAATGGGGAAAGAACAGGAAAGTTCAAAACCCAAATTAAAACAGGAGAGAGAGCATCGTGCAAGCAGTGAGACACAACAGTGGGAGTAGTATAAAAGTGGAAAGAAAAATATTAAGCCAGGTATTAACTAAAAACAAATTCTGCAACAATTCATCATATCTTTCATTAAAGTGAATTTACTGCTTCCACTTTCTTCTCTCACTTGCTTTCGTTGTTTCTCCTTTGGCATTGACTTGACCAAAACAACTGTACCATGAAAACAGTATAATTAACCTTTTAGGAGATCAGTTTGCGACAAAATACAATTGTAACTCAATATGTCAGTGTAAAACAAATGGTATCAAGACCAGCATATAGACAGACGTGTGACCAAGATAATGGCATTTATGCATACTGTCAGCAGAATCCAAGAGCCACGTGCTTTGATAGGGCCTTATTCATTTGAAACATGTTGATGGTATCAACACCAAAAATGGCATGCAATCTTCAATCACATATAATGTTCCATCTATTATTTGGGTCTTGCAAATCCTTCTCCCTAATGTAGGCCCACAGTTGCTTGACAACCCAGAATAAGATAAGTGTGTCATTACAATTATCATAACTTCTAAATGACCAGACTACAGATGACAAACAAAAGAGACCTCAAATAACTTTTTTGTTATACCTCAGTTCTGGTCAGTTCAGTCGCCCCTACAAATTCCTGGAGTTGGGGAGAGAGGGCACATAACTTGCTAAAACCACCCCTTCTTTTCTTGACCTTATTATTAAGCTTCTTAAACCTGCTTGTAAGATAAAGCAACCATAAGTTTTGTCAAGTGCAGTCTTAGATCCAAAATCCTATCAGTTCAAGCATTCATGCCACTATTGCTGCTAGAATATTCTTGATATCAAATATGATAAGAGTAAAAAATAGAACAAGGATGAGCAATTCTGGCAACAAAATGTATCATTTTAAGCATACTTACTAGTTGTCTCACAAAAGATGAGCAATACATTCTACAATACTGCAGGGAAGACCATGAAGAGTACCCGTAGTAGTGAAGGAGCTTATTCTAAGCAAAATTTCTAAGATCTTTAACCCTTCCATAGATCAAGCTGCAAATAATCATTCTATGACATTCATCACTTCCAATTGCTCAAATTTCATAAATATCAGCATATAGTTTGTTGGTCAACTTCAAGAGAGGGATTACTAGAAGTGAAATGGATTTCACAAGCTTCTCAAAAGATAAGGTTCACATAGTTCTTACTGTAGTAAACAGCTTGATTTTCTCAAGAACCAAGAGATATTTTATTTTTATAGCAAATGCATCAGAAACATCAAGATGGTACTCTTAGTGGGAACGAAGAAGTTAAATGAGGAGTCAATTTGAATTATAAAAAGTATATGTATAGAAAATTGTTAACATTTTGCAATTAATTTGTTTTTTCATCCAATGCAACAATAGGTAACCAGTGCAAGTTTGAAGCCATTAGAAGTAATTTTTCATTTGCATATTATAAGGAACCTAGAGCAGTGCCCAGGTGGAAAAAGTCCCCTCAAATTCTCGGAGGAAAAGACACTTGGCCCTCAAATATAACAATTTATAGCTTCCAAGCGCCCCATCCCAATAAATTTATACCCTTGCCTTCCAAGCGCTCCATCCCAATAAATTTACACACTTGCCTTCTCCCTGCATCATTCCAAACGAAATTTTCTAGCTCTGTCACTGCTAGAATATCTTATAGAGCACAAATAAAATAGTATTTTTTTTTCCAACCCATGAATTAAAATCATTGTCCTTTCCCATAATTTGGACCAAAATTAGATGAACTAGTGAGTCTCCCTTGAAATTCATCAGATACCCATGAACAGCAAAACAGGGAGCCCCATCATAGCAACTGGTGAGCACATCTCTTTTTACACGTATTGTTTGTCTATAAACACCAAAAGAATTGAAGAAATATTATATTATGCTTTGTAGACAAAAATTTTGGAGTCAAAGCGAAAATTAGAGAGGCAAGGGTTAATGCAAAATCAAGTTGTCAAAAGAAGGCAAAGTGATTAGTGCATCCTGAAAGCTGTGGTTGGACTATTTCCTTGATAAACAATTATGCTAGAGCCATGAAAATTATTTTTCTGTATTGAACATGTAGCAGAACTGCAAAATTTGCAACAACTTGCAAGAGTGCAACTTTAACATTTTGTTTTTATTATATTTCTTAAAGATACAATATCTTCATAACATGGCGCAATGTGTTCCACAGCAATCACAGACACTGGATTCGGTTTAATTGAGGGCCTGTTGAAATTAAAACAGATTCTCTTAATGTTTGTAAAAATCTTTTTCCCATTTTCAAAAGAAATGCAAAATAGTATTCTATAGCTGAACATTCATACATATAAACTATTAAACTATTAATTTAGCGTAGACACTGCTGTTAGATAAGCAAAGAATAACACAAATGTGCAGATGAAACCTAGCACCATTACACTCTACTAAGTTAAAATCCATCATGTGCTCAACCTAATTTACGACCATCAAAAACCAATGTTATCAACGGAAATTAAAGAACTATGATCAAAAGTAACATCGAATTACCAAAATTAATTCCCAAAATTCATGTAACCAAAATGTTATTAAATACCAATCGCATTTGCGGTTGCTATCAAACATACAGTATTATAAGCCCGGTAAATAGCACTTGTATTGGTGGTTATACACATTTGCTACATAAATCCCAAAGGTGCTGTAAAATTACAACGTCCTCAAGGGAATTGTAATGAGAAATAAAACAAAAACGCACTACTAATTCTCTATCTGTTTTTTTTTTGTTTTTCTAAATAAGAAACAAACTTGAAATTTTTCTGATTGCTCAACAATTTCACATAATTGAACCCATAATTAGCGGTAATGACAAACAATTGTCCCAGTAACCTATAGCCACGATAATAAACAAAAGATCTATAAATTCTATTGAATAACAAAATTTACTTTTTATGAAGATGAATGTAAAGTATCAATAACTAACCCTCTTTTTGAAGCAACCTTTCCGTTACTTGCCTCCACCTCATCCTCATTCTCATCATCATGCTCATCACCTTCTTCCGCCTCACCATCATCAGACCCGACTGTTTCTTCTGATCTAACCTTCTCCGTCTGATCATAATTATCATCTTCTTCTTAATTTTCAGCGTCGTCCTGATCGTTCTCGAACTGGCTTTGAAGAAATAGATCAACCTGTTCTCTAATGAACAATTTCTTATCCGTCAAATCAACTCCGAAATCTGTCTCTAGTTGCCGGCGCACGATAGCTGTAGTGGTCGTGTTCAGGTCCGAGTTTCGTAAGAACTCCTGCAGTCGCGCGATAAGTTCCGAATCCGATACCATCTTTCGTTCTTTCTCACTGTGCTGGGCCCCGACCCCGGCATTTCGGGTAGGTTTTCAGAAGAATTTGGTAGCTGGACCACTGGAGGACAAATGTGGAAATATATGAAAATTATCATTATTTAACCGTTGGAGTGGAAGTGGACGGGGTAATTATTCAAAATTTAACCGTTGGAGTGGAAGTGAACGGAAGAATTAATTAAAAATTGATTATCGATTAAAATTTAATTCAAAAATATTTACTATTTAAAATTTTAATTAATAACAATTACTACTTTTAAACGAAAATATTCTCAAATTAAAAATATTTAAAATAAAATTTACTTCTATTTAACTATTATTTTACAGCAACCTACTTATGAATTATCTCAATCCACATGTACATATCAAAAATTTGAAAAATAAATTGAAATTTGTTTTTTAATTTTAACAAATATATTGACTATTATTTTCTCGTATCCAAAAAAAAAATAAAAATATAAAAAAAATATATTAACTATTATTGATACATTGTATTTGATTAAATATTATTATTGATGAGTTCAGACGAATGTGAATGAACATTAATGAGTTAAAATAAAAAATGATAACTTAATTTGAGTTTATTGTTGATAAATTAATTGAATATATTTACTCATGAAAAATTAAAAAAGAATATTAAATAAAAATAAATGAAAAAAATTGTGCTAGTAAAAATTATATATAAAGTGACGAAAAATACTTTTAAATGCAATGTACATTCGAAAGCGCATGCATTTTCAAGTGTGCATTTGAAGATTTTAATTTTAAAAAATAGATAATTATTTGAATTAATAATAATAATAATTATTATTATTATTATTATTATTATTAACCTCAATTAATATAGAATTATATTTTGTGTATTAACCTAAATTAATTTATACTTAGGTATATTTATGTAAAAATACGATTAAATAATTAATTTCTTATAACTGATTTTGTTCGAAATTCTTTTATAGTTATACCAGCATCACGAATGTTATAACTCAAAACGAAGGTTCATGGAAATCAACCTCAAATGACAACGAAGTATATAATGGTAAATCGATTATGCCGTGTTGCGTTGAAGAAACCATCAGTTATAAATAATTTATACAAAAATTGTATGAGAAGTTTGAGATTAATCCTGTTGAGTTCAAAATTAAGGCAAAAATAATAATTATGGAGAGCATACAATCATTAGTAGCACCTCAGATTGTGGCAGATATCAATAATGAATTCAGCTTTTGTATTTTTATCAATGCCAATAATTCAACTTATATTGCAAGCATAAGGGGATATTGTCCTTTATTTATAGCCATAGAACGTGTTAATGATGTAAATTCAAGTAGAAAAAATGCTCTGTCACATTAAACTACCAGTGAAGTTTCTATATCACCATTTAAGTCCTCTAGTAAAAGTAATATCCCATTGACATATCAATCCCAATACTCGAGATAATATCATTGTCAGAAAATCGGGATCATACATGCAGTGGGAAAACAAAATAAAATTTTCGATTTTCTCACAGGATCTATGCGACAAACCTATCATTTTTAAGTTATGAATCTGAATATTCATACCTTAGTTGCGCGATTGATGACGAAGAACCACAAACGCAAAAGGTTATTGCATCTCTACGGTATCCACACGATCGGGATGATGAGAAACGAGTGCTAGCTCTTCAAAAATGATTACTTTGTGTTCTTTT
>JAWDEX010000020.1:2169360-2214537 GCA_035221805.1 Trichilia hirta | reverse complement strand
CAAACCTATACGTAATAACCTAGAGATTAGGGAAAGTGCATTATCTTAGAGGAATATATGATATTAATGTGCATAAGGAGAAGTTAGCAACATGCAGGTATACAAAAAATTTGTCATGCAAATGTTGAATCATGATATTCAGTGAAACTGTGCAGATTACATGTTACAACACATAAGAGGAAGAACCTAACAACACAATATTTATGATATCAATATTGTCAGACATTCTTGCAATAGATGTATACTTCTAGTTCACACTATTCTTTCATGTTGAATAATAAAAGGGCAAACTTGGTAAAAGATAATATCACAAGCAACAAAATTATCTTCAAAACATCCATCTAATAACCATAAATTATTAATTTAGTAATTTGAAGAACTAATCAAAATCTTGGCTCGTGATTTCTTTTCTGTTCAAATTCCGGCTGAAACTTTAAGAAACTGCATATAGGAGAGATAATCTAAAATATTTAAATTACAATTCTCACCATGTGACAACATCTGACGGTGCATGGGAACCCTCACTATATAATGTACCATGTGAACCCACAGAACCAAGGGATCCTGCAATGGAAAAAACCAAATAAATAAACCACAAAGAATAGCACAAACCTATATTGCAGTCTCTTGGGAATCTTCACGGAAAAGGAAAGGAAAAGGAGCAAGATTCAACGTAAGGTCTTGGCTGACATAAATTTTTAGCTTTTGCTGAAACAGATGCTGTCAGTATGACAACAATCATAAAGAATCCCCAAGATTTCAACAAATCTGAAGTTCCAAGCCATGACAATGCTAGATACTACATCCCATTGCCTAGATTAAAACACACTAAATCATCTATTTATCAACAAAGCATAAAAGTTCAGTACCTTGAAAGTCAATTGAAACCAGGCGAGGAGTATATGTAAGGACTCCCTGCACATTGTCAAACAAACAATAAGGTAAGAAAAATACCTTGATAGTAACTTGAAACCTTGCACACTAGAAATAATAGAAGTAACCAAAGTATTTGGAAATGATCCCACAACAGCATATGACTTCATCTCAAGTATAGGAGAGTCACTCATCCATCTTATCCTTAAGATACTACCAGAATCATATGCTAACCTATCACCGTTGCTAACAACAACATGCTGATCATCCGAATTCCAAACAAAAACCAAGTAATCAGTCATATGGTGCTATCAACAATGTCAAAAGCACTTTCAAATAGCACTAATACATCAAGTTATGGTGTTTGTATAAAATAAACGCAAGCAGCTTTTCATATAAAAGAAATCACATGTAATGTTTTGAGAGAAGCACTTTATAGATGCACTCCCAATAAGCACTTTTTCAATGGTTATATGCATTTGAAGCACAACTTCTAAAAAAAAAATCTTTTAGGCGATTTTGTAATATGCACTCTTACATACTTCACCCCTAAGTAAGCGTCTAGGTAATAAAATCCCGGAAACAATCATTAAAATGAAGTTCCAAAGCTAAAAAGAGAAAAGGAAAAAAAAAAATGCACCTGCTGCGTCTCACCAGTGCGGTAGAGAACGTCCATGTTCAGACCCTGGTTCTTGAAGATTGGATCACCGTCAGGGTCCGAAGCCAATCCAAGTAACTCATCCTTAGCATTACACATATAATCATCACAACACTTTATGATAAGAATGTGAAGTGATTTAACTTTCTGCTAACAAAATAAGATTAACCAGCGACATAGTTCGAAATCGATAATTCATCACTAATAACAAAATTCCTCTGAATGAATAGTACCTGGAAGTTCCAGAAATGAGAACCAACGAAGTTTGCCAAACTTCCGACTTGAATCGTCACAATTTCCTTCACCATTACTCTGATAGCACAATCCTATTTCAGTTAGCATGTTTAATTATAAAATTAAAAGTTCTTGAGGCTAGATTTTTATAATAGAAACTTGAAAACGCGTGCTTAAACATTTACCTATGCACAAACTTGAGCTCGAGGAAGGGCGCCTGCTTGAGAGGGGGAAAACGGCGCGCTTTTTGCCAAAGATATTTCCGGAATGCGAGAATAGCGGGGTAATATTAGCAAAGAATGAGTGAAATGATTCGAAGCGGTGCGTTTCAAGATCTCACCTGGTGAGCTCGCCGAATGTTGAGACGGATACTAAACCTTACCCTAAAGTCTCAAATAATAACAGATGGAGAAGAAACTTTACCCAAGGTAACACATAGAACCCTCAAATAAAGAATCAAACTTAACTAACGGCAGCTAAGTTGGACTTGGACCTGAAAGTAGAGGTCAAAAATATCATCCGTGCAAAAATGAAAATGTGAAATTCTTTCATTTTTTTTTTTTCTCCTTCCATTTTGAGTTAAATGGAGCGTGTTTCTATTGTTTCAAATATTCCGTTAATCATAATTCAGTTTCAAATATTTAACATATTTTTCTATTTTTATGTTTTGTTACATGCTAAAACATGCCTTTTTTTAAATAAAAAATATTATTTATGAACCATGCACCTTAATTTAAACAGAAATTTTACGGCTTAATTTTTATTTATTTTTTAAAACAGCAACAGTTTTAATTTTTTTTTTTATTTATTTATAATATGAAAGAAACTTATGTACTGTTGGTGGTGATTCGATCTGGCAATTGTACAAATCATAAAAGTTATATATTGATGAATTGAGAATATCGTCTCACACGGATTAAATTTAGCTCATTAAGTATCAAAGTATATTAACACTAAAAATGATGGAATTCTATAAATTAAACTAGACTAATGAGCACAAACCAATATAAGGCACAACACAACACGAAAGAAAATCAATTTGGTAAAACATCTTGCGAATTGATTTCATTAAATCACCCACCATTTTAAATATTGACAAACCTAATCCTAATTATAATCATTAATCTGTCCTGAAGATAATGAATCTCTTCTAATCATGAACGAATTTCTTACATTTTTATGAAAATTTCATATTTATCAAAACTCATTAGTACTAAGAAATGCAACAAATTATATAAATTTTATGGATATCTCTATTTTACAATAGTATTTTATTTGATAATTAACTTTTTAGTCTCGTACCAAATAACAATAATCGTGGGATAAATAATTAATTTATCATAAGCATTAAGTATAGATAAAACACATAATAGTTAATAAAATGAACAAGTGCTAATCAATTAAATATGCAATACTTCAAAAAATCATGATTCAACTATATCAAATTTCTAAATAAACAAATTTAAAATGTGATTAAATCAAATAAACACATCATTCTTCAATAATAAATGAAGAAAATAGTTCAAAAGAGAAAGAAACGCTTCATAAATCTACTTGATGCACGAAGAAATAGTCAAAATCCATCTCTGAATACTGATATTTCTTAGGTTGAAAAACAAATAAAAATAATTCAAAAACTTATAATTTCTTCAAAAAAAATGACAAAATGTCAAGTTCAAGGTTTCCTACTATGTAAACACAAATTCCTCATCAAACGTTTGTTTTTTAACTAAATATCTAAAAAAATTAAATTTTAATAAGTATAAATATCGAAATCTAAGTAATTTATTTTTCATTTTTGTCTTAAATCTGAATATAAATATAAAATTGCTCTTTCCTAAATAAAAATTTTTGAAAATTAATACTTTCATTTTTGTATCTTTATATTTTAATGAATAATAAAATATTAAATTTTTGTTAAAGTTATCTTTATTATATAAAAATTTTACATTTTTAATTTGAAAAATCTTTTAATAAATAAAAAATAATAATATTTATGTTATTTTATTATATCAAACTTTTTAAGTTGTATAATTTTTTGATAACAAACATACCTTTTTGAAAAAAAAAAAGAAAGGAAAGTATTAGATTTTAAATGAATAAGTTTATTAAAATTTTAAATTAGTGCGTGTGCGTGCGTGTATATATCAGATTTAAACAAAAGTCAAAAAATATCTTTAAAATTTTATTAAATTAAAAAATTAATTTTAATCTAATTCAAACCAATTTATTTTCCTGTAAAAGAAGAAAATCATTTAACTAGAGGGAGCGGAATGTGGTTGCCAGTTGAAGTTCAATGCAATATTGATGTTTTCTGCGAGTATACGTAATGTAGGCCCTTGGACATCTGTTCAACAATATTTTTTAATTCAACTCACGATCAAGGAAGGTCATTTATTGATTAAAAATATAGGTGTAATTAGAATCTTATTATAAAATTAATCCAACCAATTAGAACCTAAGCAAATATCAAGCAACATTCACCACGTGTATAGTCTAACGTTACCTAAGACGGGCATATTTATCATTTCTTTTAGTGAACAAGTTTGCAATATTCTCCTAACACAAGTAGAAAAGGAGACTCGTAGAAGAGGTACGAATAGATTTCGGCTCAAATCAGAAAGACAAGTACGCTAATAATATGTGTTTTCAATTAAAAAAGTAATTTCTATTTTTTTTTTCTTCTGTTGTTTCATGAGATTTAAACAAATATTTTTCATGGTTTAATAGTTTTGCGTAGAAAATGTGACAAGCCCATATAGTGGCCACAGACAACAACCCAAATAATGTGACGAAAGAAAAATGCATGTATTAAAAAGACGGATGGTTGTCAATGTTAAGCTGAAAATTGTTAGCTACATTCCATCAAATCAAAGTGAAGTGCCATTTGCCCTGTTTTGGAGTCATTCAATATTTTCTCAAAACTAAATCTTTTACTGGGCTTATCAATTATCATATCCCTCCACCACCTTCCTAGCCTTCTTGCTGGCTTTTATCACGAGCACCCTGCTTGCTTGGTCACATCAAATTCACATCATACATATTCTCTTTTGTACAAGGTTTTGTAGGATGACCGGGGAATTCCTTTAACGAAGTAAGGCTAAAATTGTTATGTTAAAAATAATGATTTATGTTGGGTACGAATTTTTTAAGAGTTTGGTTTTAATGCTATCAAGAGCTTACTGATTTGGTGGGTTTCATATTCAAATAGCTGTTAGTGATTAGCATACAAACCATACCGTACCGTAATAAATGATGAATTAGTTTTAGGCTCAAATTCTGATAACCGTGTTTTTGCCGCAACAAATGTGTTTCTATTTTTATTTAAATGTTAATATTTATCACTCACTCATCAACTTTTATTTCGATTATTAATAATATCTTTTTTATATTAATAATAAATTAAATAACACGATATCTTACTTTTAAGTACATTCTTAAAAATATAAAGGTTAAATATCATATGATGCTTGCTTAGCATAACATTTATTATTAACATTCAGGGTTAGTTATGGTGATGCATGAAAATTACCTTACCCTTACGATAACCTAAAAGTAATAGGGTTAGTTATAGGCATCACTTAGCGAAAAGAGTTATTTTTTTTTTTACCAACATAGCAATGATAACAGCAATACTATTTTTTCCACAAAGAAACTTTGATGCTTAAATCATCCATGGATAATAATGTGTTATAATAAATTAAAGAAGAGAGAAATTTAGAGTATCAGGAGTGCTTAAGTTATATATGTACATTTATCATAAGAATGGAAGAAACGAAGAATAGTGTTGACTTGGGTTAAAAAGATAAAAAAAAAAGTGAAGATAAAGAATAATAAGATCTCCTTTCCAATGGCTCTTTCCTCTCTTTTGTAGGAGTCACTACCGTATATCACAAATATGCCCATATAATCATCAAATAATAGATGTGACAGTGAATTTTGTAAGAAGATTGAGTGCAAATTTTATTTAAATTGACTTTAGTATAATTATTTGTTTCTTACTATTCTATTTTCCTAACATATATTTAAGGGATGGTCGTTCATATCATAATGCATTAAGTAAGTTAAGGGAAAGGTACCATAATGCATTAAGTCAAGGAAAAGAAAAATATACATACAGCTTGACATGTGACCTCCCTATTGTACCCTTATTTTTTTTATCATGTTTGTTTATAGCTATAATAAAGGAAAAAAAAAACATTGATTTCCTAAGGAGCACGTTAGGATTGTTTCTGAATATTATTGGTAAAATCGACTTAGGGAATTCAAAAAACATCCTTGACCACGTGGCGAACTAATGATATCATTAAGGTTCCAATCTTAAAAATATTTTAGAGTAGATACTAACTTCGATACACAATATGAACGATGACATGATAAGAAAAATAACGTGACTACGAAGATGAAGTGAACGACTGTTAATAAGGCATTATAATTGTTTTAATCCTCAAACTTTAGATTATGTAAATCCCACTGGATGACGTGGTCAGTGTTTTTTTTGGTTTGACAACTCAACTTGGCCACATAACTAGTACAAATTGGTCACCGAACTCCAACAGTCATTAATATTATATTTCATCGCTTATGAATGTTTCAGTGGTGTTACTATTGTTAATAAGATTATAGTCCAAATAAGAAAGCAAAATCTGTTTTGGTGGTTGGGGATTGTACCTGAACTTGCCGTGTGTAAAATATAAGATGCACATGAACAGAGAGGCAAAGCTCATAGCAAATGTCAAGTTTAAAAGCATGGGAGGCGAGGTCTTTATTCAGTATGCTATAGATGCGAAAAGCATGTAAATTGAACTAAACTGAAGCCACAATCTGTACTTCATAAGAAGAGGTTGTGGCCTCGAAAGGAAATGAAAAGGAGTCATTAGTTGCAAGACAATATCTGAACTTCAACAAGAATATCGAGACAAACACAAGACTCGTGATAGTTCAATCAAGACAAGCTGCAAAAAAGATTGAACTAACTTCACGGAAGACGACGAAATTTAAAGGGTTTAGCATTTGAATGTGCACATTGAATAATGCATACACAACATCCATGAAGCCCAAACAGCTGCTAAATTCAATATTGACAGACTGAGACACAGTAGCCATACAAGACATCTTTTGAACCAACAAGTTTTCAGAAGGGTGAGGTATAGCCGGATACATATAAAAGAACAAGAAGGCAAATTAAATGCATATCAAGACTATAATGAATATATAGCCAAACATCTCATATTTGGATATTAACACAAAAATTCCATAAGAAAGTCAAGACTAGACATTAATTAGAGAATTCAAAAGACAAATAATAACAATAAAAGTTAGCCGGCTACAAGAAGCCATAGATAAACATTACATACAACGTTATTCCTTATTGACAAGAGGAATAAGCTATGGAAAAAACTGGAGTTGTTTCATAATCTGAAAGATCTCCCTTCTGGAAAGTAGCTCATCAAAACCAAACTCCAATTCTATTATGTTTATGTTGATAAGCCGGATTCCCATGTAAATTTGTATCTGCAAAATGAATGGGACGTGCACGTGATTGTACATCAACATCTCCCAGTAAGTAAACCTTACCATTCCAGCTATGGCCATCCGATCTTTAATCTCGTTCAGCTCCCATGCTGTTGCCAACAGGTGTTGAGATGTCTTCAAAAGACCTACTTGACAGAGGACTTTGCAGGGAATTACGCCATGAGATTCCTGGGTTTGAGTTGTCTTCAAGTTGATCATTAGCCATCCATGGGTGATTTTCTGGTTCAGAATCAAAATTTGTACATCGCTGGAGATAGAGTCGATATTTCTGCTGGAACACAAGAATTTGCATGAATCCTCATCCGTAGACAAAACAATACAAGTCAAGAAATAAAATGTGTATATGAAAAGCATACTTGCAAATGGCTTTTTATTTCATCGCTGGTGAGGCCATCCACTTGCATGAGTTGTCTTATTTGTTTAGGAGTGGCCACTGCAAGCCAATTAAATACAAACTATTGAAAGAGGTGAAAAGAGAACAAAGAGAAGAAAACACTGGAACAAGTTCAAGTATTTGGAATGAAAGACATGATTCTTGGAATTAGAGAGCCTATTGAAGCTGATAACAAGTTTGCTTATTCCTTTTCTCTTCCTTATCGTAGTGTAACTTTATAGACAAACAGCCAACCGCCGTTTGATTTTCTGTTTCTTAATGTAATAGATTTCGGTATCTCACTCAAAATAAACAAATTATCATCAATAGAGGGACTAAAGATCCAGCCAAAATCCCTTTGCTAATCAAAATAAAACAGAATAAACAAATCATATGCAAACCAATGAAAGAAAGAGGATCAGTAGAGTGGAATAATTTGAAAAGGGCAAACTCAGTTTAAAGATCAGAGAGTTTGAATTTATATGAAGTTGGGAATAAATTTAGCTGCTAAGAAGGATTCAAATGCAACTTCAGAAAATTTGATTCCTGGTCTTGTAGCCAATGAAACACTAGAGTCAAGGCCAAACCAAAAGTCTCCCTGAAAGTGCCTAGTTAATTCTTTTTTCTTTTAGATAAACATCAAGTTCCAGTTCCAAGCTCTAACCTTGGGATCCTCCAAGATGATTAAGCACGTCTACAAAGAGTTGGTGAAGATCAGCCGACCAGCTCCTTCTTTGTTTTCTAGACTTCCGCCGCCGCCGCTGCTTGACTTGTGATTTGGTAAGCGACTTCGGTTGCTTGCCATTCTTCTTTGGCTTCAGAGAAATACAATTTCATGGACGGAATCATCAGTGAAAAATCAGAAACTTGTGAAAATTATTTTTCCTCAGTTATTGCTAGACCAACGTGTACCTTGAATGGCACAAATTCCCCATCTCTGCTCCAGTAATTACAGAGATGAATTGGTTTTCCATGAACAGACTGCTCGTCTTCTTTCCTCCTCTGTTAACAAGAAACAAAAATGAGAAACCCCATTTGTAGAATCCAAAAAATAAAATTAAAAAAAAAAAAACAAAAAAAACTGGTAATTATAGAGGAGAATTTTGTGAACCAATTTCTGTTCTAACAGCGAGTCTTGTTTTGGGTGATCAAAGTTGATATCAGAACTCCAAAGCTGAACAGAACTCATCCATTCTCTCTTGTCACTCAGATCATTTATCCTTTCAACCCCTCCACCTTCCTCTCTATTTCCCTTGACTGCCGTGAATTCTTCAATTTCAGGCTGTTCTTGCACTTCCGTACACTGCATTACCTCCTTCTTGAATTTACCAATAGCTACAAACAACTCCATAACAAAACTCTTCAGAAAAAAAAAAAACAAAAAAAAATCAACACAAAATGAAACCAAAACCTGAAAATTATACATGAGAGATAATCATTTACCATTCTTCACGAGAAACATGATGAGAGGGAGCTCGCTTTTAAAAGTCTCAATCTTCCTCTTCTCCTCTTCCAATCTCTTAATATAATCATTAAGCTTGGAAATTTTCTGAGATATCTCTTTGCTTTTTGAAACATCTCTAAGCATTTCAGACACGTTCATCGGCACATGAACCAAACTCAAATCCAAGTTCACTTCCATTTCACTCTGTTTTTGTCTTGTTGTCTAGCATTTGCTAGATAAACATGACGGGGAAATGTCCGATCTATCTATACTTGTATATGTACATGCGGAATGAACAAAGGTCTAGATTCATTCAGAACGAGATTCGGTACTTCACTTCACGTTCGAGCCGTCGCGTAACGGAGTCAACTGGGTGAACTCGGTTATTCTAGCATGGTAACTTTTGTCTTACTAGTCGGTGAGTTGAGAAATCTTACGGACACGTTTTGGGGGCTATCTTGCTTCAAAGTAAAACGAAGCCAATGAAAAAGTCAAAACATAAATAGCTCATCCATAGATTACGTTGTCGGCAATTTTATCTCACCTTCTTTTCAATTAAATCAGTTACACAGATTTGGTATAATTACGTTAAAATATATAATTTCATATTTTTAGTCGAACAAATAAATAGATTTTTTAAAATATTATTCAGATTTATTGCATTTAAATTTATTTAAATTTTATTTTAATTAATAATTTTTTTTTTCAACGTTTGTATTAAACTGAAGACGAGCAACTGTCAAGACATAACAATATTACATGTTTTATTTGACAAACTTATTATATATTTTAATCCTGAATGAAGATAGTTTAGAATTAAAATACTATAATTTTTTAAGTCTTATTAGATATAATGGGTAATTAGTAAAGATTAGTTATTACGTAAAAATATTTGCTTATTTCATATCTTTATTAAAAAAGATAAAAATTAAGTAAAAATATAATAATTAAAAGCATTTTAAAATAATTAAAAACCTTTTTTTCTCAAAAACTGATACAAAACTATAATAGCCATAGATATGTGATAAAAAAGACAGTATGCAATAAAAAAATATTAATATGTTATGAATCTTGAATCATATCTAAAATATCATTCATATGGCCTTTTAAGATATAGATAATTTAACATAAACTGATCATTAAAATAGTGAAAATGATTTATTGTTTTCACTTAAGGATAAGTTATTTTTTTTTAACAAAGAGAAAAATTAAAAACGCTGTGACCCTAAAAGAAAGTAAAAGGTAAGGCTATAATACTATTTATCTACCATTTCTTAAATTTGTTGGTTGCTATTTTGTTATAAAAATATTTTTAAAAAATTGAGTATTACGTTAAAATTTAAATAATAAAAAATAAAAAAATTGAGAGATGTGACACACGGTGTTATATTTGAGTTATGATATATCTCGTGTCAAAAAAAGGAATGACATGTCAACTCTAGAGTTAGTGTGACAAATTATGATAAACTCTTCCTTACTTTCAAAAAATATTTTGAAAATTCCTTTTAACCCCACAAAGAATTTGAAAATTTTCCTTTAACTTTCCTAAAATCAAAAGTCAAGATATAAAACATAGGAATTACTGGTTAATCTTGCAAACACACGATAAACACCTATCAAAAGTAGAAAAGAAAGCACAAAAAAAATGCTTGTTATACCAGGACCAATCATCGTTTTGCACGCGTGGGCTGATGCATCGTAAAATTCGGTGATGTAGGCGAATATATGATCCCCACGTTTCTAACATCAACAAAAACCTTTCTTTCTAAGAATGCCTATAAATAGCAAGGATAACCCAAAAAAAAAAAAGAAAAAGAAAAAGAAAGACAGTGCAGGGAGAGAGGCCGAAATGAAAGAATTTAGGGATAATTTATCAGTTTTATAAGATTTTTGACTTAATAGTCGAACAGTTTGTGGTAGAAAATTTCATTCTATATTTGCATATTAATATAATAAGACTAAAATTCAGTATGAACGCAGGTAAAGTGTCCCAAAAGTCAATATATACTTGGAAATTTTGACAACGACGCACGAGCGCATGTGAAAGATTCCTCGGGATCTCTCTCTTGGGCAGAGGATCAAATTACCTTTCATTATTTTTCTTCGATTTTCAACAGAATCACAGGAATACTAGTACCAAAAACATTTCATGGATTCCTAAGTGGCTTGACCGTGTGTGGACCTGCCCCTTGATTGATCGTCTCACAAATAAGAATATCCTGGAAGGAATAAAAATAAAAAAAAAAACCATCACTAATTCTCTCATTTTCTCCGGTTACTGTTTAATCCTGGTCATTTCTTCAGTTACGAAGGGAATAAAAATTGAAGGACCTAGGTTCTTCCAGAATTAATTCAGGAGAAACGGTAATCACATGGATTCTCGATTTCCATTTTTTAAATTGGTTCAGAGATGGACACGTGTCCAAAGCATCCTGTATTTTAGTATTATAAAGTCAAATAAAAAAAAATCTTCGGGAAAGATAAGGATTGGATTTATTCCAATTTGATTGGCTATTGTCGAAGAAAAATTTAAAAGATGCACCATCACAATCCATTGTAGGCATCAAATACACGTTCTTAAAACAATAAATAATGACATCTGGATCGTCAACTCAAACGATGCCGATACCATATTTCCTTCTTAGCTGTCAAATTTTCATACGAGCTTAGCTCTCGAGAATACTATGCACTCTTGTGTTAGTTTGCAGCAAATTCCATGCAAGCATAATTTACTTCTATTCTCACGAATATTACACAGTCGCGTGTTAAAAATTTCATCTATTCTCTTGTTTTTCTGACGGAGAGAGCATAATTTAAATATTTCTTGAAAAAAAAAAAACATAGATGGTCTAAATAAAAAATTAAATTTAACAATTCTATTGTCAGAGACCAGGTTCAATTCCCAGCTACGGAAATTTATTTATCGACATTAATTAAATTATAGTTGATATTTTTCTCCGTTAATTGTTCCTCGTTCATTTTTAATTTTTCCTTCTTGTAAGCCTGTATATTGCCATTAGATTTCTTTTTTATTTCAAATTATAGTTGATATTTTCCGTTCATTCTCTACAGTAAGCTAGTAATTTTCATGCCCTTGTAACAATATTTATGTTGCCGAATGATAATAAAATTGTAGAAATAGTTTAATTGATTTAGCATCTTATCATAAAACAAAATATATTAAGGAATTAATTTTTCTCACACCATCCTTCGTCTTTCTGAACATTGAATCCGATGCTTCCATCTTATTGAAGAGATTAAAGCACATTCCCATGTAATTTTTCATTTAAGAATATCTAGCATACACCGAGGTGCTCATTTTAACATTCTCCACTAAATAATGCGGACTGTAATTGCAGGAAAAGTCACGTACCACACGTCACCACAACAGTGACAAAATTGGAGCAACTTCATTTTTATATATTTTAATTTTATTTTCAGTGTAAACACAAGCACCAAAATTCTAAAGGAAGCCTTACAAAGGTCTTAAAAACTCAATATAAAGTGCATGTTTAAAAAAATAAATTAAATTTTAGATTTTTTCTAATTTTCCACATTTTGAAAAGAAATAAAAAAGGTTGACAGAAGAAAATGAAAGTTGCAGGCAAAACTCAAGGACTCATCTGCGTTAGTGTAGGATCAAGATTCTAGTCAGTGCTAGTGCTAGGACTTCAAGAAATGACCCGCTAGGAGTTTTGTAACAGTAAAGCCATGGAACGAATCAACATCAAATAGTTCTTTCAGCTTCTCGTCGCATATTATACTCCTCTTGTCAGACGGATCCTTCACAAATAAGCAAAGAACAGTTTTTAAAAGTTCTGTTTGGTGACGGGTTCACTATCGCAAACAAAGCAGCAGTAGAAAGTCAAGTACACAATGCAACGGAGATTTCTCCATTTTTTATCGGCAGTAATTAGTAATTACCTAGGCCAAGTACAAAGCTAGAAGTCCTAAAATAAAGCACCGTACTAGGATCAGGATCCAGGTACTTGCATTAAACATTTCAACAATGCTTTTAACAGAAGGATGACACTTTAAAAAGAATTAAACTCTAAAGACAATTAAGAATCTTTAGTAAGAATGTTACTGTCATCATCATCAAAAAAAAACATTTACTAGGAAGTAATAGTCCCCTCTGAAATACGAATGGTCAATATAATATTATTTGACATTTGTAAAACCTTATATTCTACATGCTCCCTGGCCCGAGTTTCTATCTAAATCAGCCCAGCTAATCATATTATACATATCTCCTAGGAGTCATTGCTGGTAGTTTAATAGGCATCTGTCTTTGGCTTCCCAACTGAGTTCGAATCTGGGGACTGGTTGAGGGGGATATAATTATGAAAAAAAACATATTATACATATGATGAACTCATAATGTATCCTCCACACTTACAGACACAAATTTTAAGTGGTTCTGAGTGAGACTTTTATCAGACATTACGTCACAATCAAGTACGGTTATTTTCACCCAACCAAACTAAAACTTAACCAAGGAATAAAAACAGCAGATGGACAATAGACTAGGTATATTGAGCATCAGATATATGAGATATGAATAAACGAATACAAACAACTATCAAGGCATAAAGAGGATACGCTTGAGAAGAGATACCTGGAGATTGTTTTGCTTTATGTAATCCCACATTCTCTTTATAACATCAGACCTCGGTAGTGCACTTTCTCCAGTTCCAAGGAACTTCATGAGAGCATCTGAAAGTTGAAGAGGAGCAAGAAAACCTGATTTTCCTCCCTTCTGTCGCTTTTCTTTCCTAGACAGCTCATCTAAATCTGAATAAACCCTTTAAAATTAATAAAAGAAAATGATGCAAGATTCAAATTTATATACAAGAGGCTAATTGAAACAATCAGTTGGTAACGTAGTTATACCATGTTAATAAGGAGCTGAAAATGGGAAAGAAAAGAAAAGTTCAAAATCCAAATTCAAACAGGAGAGATAGCTTCATGCCAAGCAGCGAGGCATGACAGTAGTAGCCAGCATTAACCAAAAGTAACTTCTGCAATAATTCATCAAATCTTATAGTAAAATGAGTTTATTGTCCCCACCTTCTTCTCTCTCTAGCTTTCGTTGTTTTTCCTTTGGTGCTGACTTTACTGAAACAACCGTACCATGAAAACAGTATAATTAACCTTTTAAGAAGATCAGTATGTGACAAAATACAATTGTAACTCAAATTCCATTATAGCATATCAATATGAAACGAATGGTATCAAGACCAGCATAAAGAAGTGTGAAAGACATGACCAAGATAATGGTATTTGTGCATACAATCATCGGAATCCAAAGGCCATATGTGCTTTGATAGGGCCTTATTCATTTGAAACATGTTGATGGTATCAACACCAAAAAGGGCACGCAATCTTTCATCACATACAATGTTTCGTCTATTATTTGGGTCTTGCAATTCCTTCTCCCTAATGTAGGCCCACAGTTGCTTGACAACCTAGAACAAGATAAGTGTGTAATTGCAATTATGATAACTTCTAATGACCAGACTACAGATGACAAACAAAAGGGACTCTGAATAACTTTTTAGATATACCTCAGTCCTGGCCAGTTCAGTCACCCCTACGAATTCCTGGAGTTGGGGAGAGAGTGCACACAATTTGCTAAAACCACCCCCTCTTTTCTTGACCGCATTATTAAGCTTTTTAGACCTGCTTGTAAGATGATGCAACCATAAGTTTTATGACAAGTGCAGCCGCCTTAGATCCGAACCAAAATCCTATCAGTTCAATCATTCATGCCACTATTGCTCCTAGGATGTTCTTGATCTCAAAAATGATAAGAATGAAAAATAGAAAAAAGCTACAATTCTGACAACAAAATGTATCATTTTTATCATTTTAAGCATACTTACTAGTTGTCTCAAAAAAGAAGAGTGATACATTCTGCAATACTGCAGGGAAGACCATCAAGAGTACCCCATAGTAGCAAAGGTGCTTACCTTAAGCAAAATTTCTAAGATCTTTAACCCTTCAATAGTTAAAGCTGCAGATAATCTTTCTATGGCATTCATCACTTCCAGTTGCTTAAATTGCTAAAGATCAACATATATTTTGTCCATCAACTTCAAGAGAAAGATTAATAAAAGCGAAATGGATTTCATAATGCTGCTTCTGAAAAGATAAGGTTTATATAGATTCTTACTGTAGTAATACAGATTGATTTTCTCAAGAACCTGGAGATATTTTATTTTTATAGTAAAATGCATCAGAATTTCAACATGGTACTCTTAGTTGGAACATAGAAATTAAATGGGGAGTCAATTTTGAATTACAAAAAGGCTATGCAAAGAAAATTGTTATCATTTTGCAATTAATTTGTTTTTTCATCTAATGCAACAATAGGCTAACCGGTGCAAGTTTGAAGCCATAGAAGTCATTTTTCATTCGTATCTTATAAGGAACCTAGACCAGTGCCCAGGTGGACATGGTCCCCTCAAATTCTCAGACGAAGAGATGTATATTTGGCCCTCATAAATAACAATTTATACCTTCCAAGTGCTCCATCCCAATAAATTTATACACTTGCCTTCTTCCTGCACCGTTCCATAGGTTAAAATCATTCAACTTTCCTATAAATTGAATGAAAATTAAATGAACTAGTGAGCCTCCCTTGAAATTCATCAGATACCTCATAAACAGCAAAACAGGAAGTCCCATCATAGTAAGCACATCTCGTTTTACAAGTACTTTTTTTTTTTATAACCTCCTAAAGAATTGAAGAAATGCTGGATAATAAAATAGTATTCATTATAGGGTGCTTCATAGATAAAAATTTTGGATTCAAAATGCAAAATCCCGTACTCAAGAGAAGGCCAAGTGATTAGTGCATCCTAAAATCTGTGGTTGAACCATTCCCCCGGTAAACAATTCAGCTAGAAACATAAAAATTATTATTCTTTATTGAAAATGTGGCAGAACTCCAACTTTTGCAACTACTTGCAACGGTGCAACTCGAAAATTTTGTTTTTATTATTTTTCTTAAAGGAACAATAACTTCATAACATGGTGCAATGTGTTCCACAGCAATCATAGACACTGGACTCGGATCAGTCGAGGACCCGTTGAAATTAAAACAGATTCTCTTAATGTTTGTGAAAATCTCTTTCCCATTTTCAAATTAAATGCAAAATAGTAACCCCTTTTCCTATAGCTGAACATTGATAGATATAAACTATCAATTTAATTTAGACATTGCTGTTAGATAAGCAAAGAAAAACGCGAATGTTCACAAGAAACCTAACACCATTACACTAGACTAAGTCAAAATCCATCAAGTACACAACCCAATTTACAATCATCAAAAGTCAATGTTACCAATGAAAATTAAAGAACTAAATCGAAAGTAACATTGAATTACCTAAATTAATTCCCAAAATTCGTGTAACCAAAATGTTCTTAAATATCAATTGCATTTGCACTTGCTATCAAACATACAGGAGTATAAATCTGATAAATAGTACTTGTGTTGGCGGTTATAAACGTTTCTACCTAAATCCCAAATGTACTATACGATTACACCGTCCTCAAGGGAATTGTAATGAGAAATAAACAAAACCTCACTGGTAATTCTCTCTCTGTTTTTTCTTAATAAGAAACAAACTCAAAAATTTTCTGATTAATCAACAATTTCACATAATTGAACCCATAATTAGCGCTAATGACAAACAATTGTCCTGTGACCTTTAGCCACAATAGTAGGCCAAAGATGTACAAATTCTATTAACTAATAACGTCAATTTTTATGAAGACGAATGTAAAGTATCAATAACTAACCCTCTTTTTGAAGTAACCTTTCCGTTACTCGCCTCCACCTCATCGCCGTCATCATCATCATTATCATCACCTTCTTCCGCCTCACCATCATCAGACCCGTCTGTTTCTTCTGATTTAACCTTCTCCGTCTGATCATCATTATCATCTTCTTCTTCATTTTCAGCGTGGTCTTGATCGTTCTCGAACTGGCTTTGAAGAAATAAATCGACCTGTTCTCTAATAAACAATTTCTTATCCGTTAAATCAACTCCGAAATCTTTCTCTAGTTGCCGGCGCACGATAGCTGTAGTGGTCGTGTTCAGGTCCGAGTTTCTCAAGAACTCGTGCAGTCGCGCGATAAGTTCTGAGTCCGATACCATCTTTCTTCCTTTCTTTCTTTCCTTCTTTCCGTGGTCGAGCCCCGGTATTTCGGGTAGGTCTTTAGAACTATTCGGTGGTTGGACTACAGGAGGACAAATGTGGAAATATACGAAAAGGTTCGTTTGATTCTCTTTCAACTCTTCATCGTTACCCGTTGGAGTGCAAGTGAAGGCTCTGTACTCGTGGCGACGTGGCCTTATTCAAATTTTCATCCTTGAGACTGATTTGCCCTCCATATTTTTCAAACCTTGCATTGAAGTCCTTCAACGGTCTACTCGAGTTTCCATTAAATATTCTATAGCTGAACTATTAGAGACCCCAATAATTTGACCAATTTCAAACAAATCCAACAATTTCTTAAAATAACCAAACAAAAATCTAATTAAAAAAGCAGAATAATTCTTTGGTTTACATGGTAAAAACGCAATTTGTGTGGTTATAGTGCTTATGCATTCCAACTTATTTTTCCTTAAAATAATATATTTTTAAAAAATCATTAAACTAATAATTTAAAAATTAATCTTCAAATTGATTAAATTTAGTAAGCAACTTAAAAAAAAAAAAAAAGAAGCCAAACACAAGAATAAATATTTTTATTTTTTAGTATTTATATAATGCTATTTAACCCTTCTAAATGGGATCTAATTTTAAAAGACAAATAATCAAACACATAAATAAATATTTATTTTTTTTAATTTACTTATAAAATACTAATTAACACCGCTAATTAACACCATTATTCTCATTAAGTTTTTCACAAATTGCAAGAGAAATTGAGGGGGACAAAAAGGACATAAACGCTATTACTTTTACATTAACAAGGCATTTAGCCTGTTTGACGGGTCAAACTAACAAAAATGCACATGGTCTTCACGGGTGGGCAACCGGCGGCTGCTGGTGCTGCTTTGATCTTCCAGCTTATTGTTTATTTCCAATTTACTCGATGTAACTATTTAGCATGTTAAACGAAGGTTCCCCTTCGTTCAACTGCTAAAATAAATAGATAAAATATAATAATATGTATATTATATTCTATGTTTCACATACTTCAACAACCACCATACAGAAATAAAATAAGAAGAGAAGAAGAACTCTCTTTAAAATTGGTGAAGAAAAGTGATTCTTTAATCTATTGCTAAAATGTAAGAGCTCAAATTACGAATTTTTTTAACGATAAAAAAACTAATGTTTTTTTAAGGGTAATAATTAGTAATGGATAGATAAATATATATTAAAAATTATAATATATATATATATATTAACCATGGTCCACCCCCCTTACTCCCAAAACAAAGACAAGATGCAAGTAAAATAAGTCTTAAATATTGCGCGTCGAAAAGTAAATATGTCCGTAGTCTTCCACTGAAAGCGAATGTCATTATTTATGTTGACATTTATTCTACTTTAAGATGGATTTTAAAAAAAAAAATATTTATCGTATAATGGTCCTTGATATTTCAAAATTAATGATAGAATTGATTTTAACTCAATTACACTATAAAGTCACAACGTGTTTGAAGATTTTGGCCCATTGTAATTTAGAATTTATCATCATTTGGTCAACTAGCATCTTTAGTCCAACGTCCTCTTTGAATTTCCTCTCCCACAATTAGCTTGAATTCCTTGGTTTATTGGGATAATAACAATCCATCTAAAATTTTGACAAAACAATAAATTAATACATACATTTATTATTTATAATAAAATAGTCCAAATTATTATTTTTTATGGATAAACTAAAATGACAATTAATGGAGGGCAATTATATTGCTATAAAGTATTGTATATAAATTTTTTATAATTTTTTAATAGTAGTAGTAGTAGTAGTAGTATCGCGTCACATTATATAATGGAATTATCCAAAAATTTCTCATGTATATATATTTTAAGAATATGGATGGGAAAGATCCCCGTAGACCCTTGTGGTCGTGGGACTCGCTCCATATGGGCCAGAATCTGGACCAAATTTTTGCCCCGACCAGATAACGAGAAGAGGACGCGAAGTTTCGAAGGCGTGGTGAGGACGCGTATCAGGGACGAGAAGTTTCTTCCCTTGTTAACAACAATTAATATTTTATATTTATTTTAAATTTTTAATATGAGATTTTATTTACTAGTTTTATTACATATAACTAAATTCCTATAGGTCTGCTATTAGATATTACAATGTTATAACTACACAGTTCTTTTAGGATAAAAATTAATTAAAATATAAATAAATTTTTTTAAAAATTATTTTTATTAAATATTTTTAATAATTTTATTTTAAAAATTAAGTAAAAACTAAGTTATATTAAACATTCCAGATCTCAAATTTGCGACCGTGTGTATAGAACATTTAAGATCATTTTTGGTGAGACTTTGATTATAAAATGAATCTGCGATACACTTAGCATGTAGAGCATGCATCATAGTCTCGACGTAATTAGCGATTATTTTGTAATTATCAATAATAATTAAAAAAAAAAAAAGGATTTTTAAAAGGGATAATACAAACTCAAAATAGAAGATAGAAAAAGACGGCACACTACCTTGCAATGTACGTTAACATTATTAATTGTTGGCATATAATTAGCCGTATAGGTACAATTATTTGCTTATTCTTACACGGTACCATCACAACTCCCCTTTTGTACGTTTTGTTTTCTATTTTAACGGACAATCCAGGATCGTTTTGTTTTCATTTTCAGTATGATCTGATCAAGATCCAGGGAAAATTTTTTAATATTATTTTTATTATTTTGTTAATATGTAATTGAAATGTCACAAGTTTATTAATTACATTGTTAAATAATTATTTTCATTTATTACTTGAAAAAAAAATTCAAATTAATCAATTGAATAAATATTTGAATTAATTATAATATTCACATTTATTTTTCTATGGTTAACTTCTTCTTCTTCTTCTTCTTTTTCCTAACATATGCTAAGCAATTCTTATTTTAAATTTACAAATGTAATTACACATAAATAAAATAATTGGTAATTATCTTATTGCATGTTTACCTAAAGGGAGTCAAATGCGTAAAAAATTGAATATTAATTCATAGAAGTTATATTTAAAATAAAGCCTAAACAGTTATTTCATATCATTCAAAGTGTTTTGATGTTATATCAACTATTCTTAAATTTTTTTTTGTGTGTGTGTCATTTGTTTATTACCCAAAAAAAATTGAAAAATTAAAAAAAGTTACTTTACTTTTATTGGAAGAAGTACATTTAAAATTTTTAAAATTAAAATCTTTTGAATTTTAAATATTAATTTATTTGAAATAACCTACTAATTTTATTTCATTTCTCTCTTAACATAATTTTGAAAAAAATCATTCGTTAAAATAATTAATCAATTTTTATTATGATATAGATTTTTTGTGATAATCAAATAACCATAAAATTTAAGTTAATTATTCTACTCTCAAAAGGTATATTGCAAAATTCTATAATTAAAAAATTATATCAAACGAATTCTATCATTATTAACACGAATTCAGATGCTAAGTTAATTTAAATTTACTTAATTTTTTAATCTTTTTTGATATATTTATAATTTTTATTTATATAAAATTAAAATTAATTTTTAAGTATATGTTTATACATTAATTACCAAATATAACTAAAAATTTAAATTAATATAAAACCATGGTCATACTAATTTGACACTAGCTATATTTTGATGCTTCTCGTTTCTTTGTAACTAATATTAATGGAAACAAATTTATCATTCCAATTATTTTATATACAAGACTTCGAATTTACACAATTGGTTGATAATTGAGACTTCTGTAGAAATAAGTGAAGCTTCCAACAAGGCCCGCAATAATACTTATTGTACTTACATTCCCAAAACGGAACAAACCATAACGTTTCCAAGAAATAAGATTAAAATCTATTGAACAAGAAAAGTGACCCAAGAATTTTTTAAAAATGGAAGCAAGGGATCTTCGGACTTTTAAGAGAATCATTCCATGGAGGGCACGTGACGTGCTTAAATTAGTGAATTTTATTATTTAGTTCATTATTATTCACAATTTTAAAATAATAACATAACTTTTACATTTATTTAAATAATTCCTAACAAAAAAATTCCAATACCTTGCAGTGCTGAGTGATAAATACCGATTCTTATGGAAATTATTATAATATCCATCAAGCTATGTTTGATTTGAGGAGTAGAGGGGGGGAAAAACAGAAAAAAAAAAAAAAAAAAATCTTAAACGAATGAGAATTTGATCATTTAATTGAGAAAAAAGCGAGGAAATAAGAATTCCCATACCAAAAATTACAATAACTCTCTTAAAAGAGAGAAATTATAGTTTCAAATAATTTTTATACTTTTAATTTATTCATTCTTTATCATTTTTGTTAAAAAAATAATTTGTTTAAATAAATTATTTTATATTTTTGTTATTTATTAGTAATGATTATATAATATTACGTAAAAATTAAAATATAAAAAATAACAAATTTTATTTTAAAATAATTAATATTTAGCATCATCTTAACATAAATTTTATTTATAAATTAATTTATAGTTATTATTACTTTTATCATTAATATTGTTATCTATAAAAAATATATATATTTTTTACTTTATCATCGTTATTACATATATTATTGTATCTTCTATTCTCTATTTTAATTTAAATACTTTGATGTTTTAATAATTAATATTATATATTTGAAACAAAATTATTAGATAATTGTTTTAAATACAATTATATTTAAATAGAAAGCAATTTTGTTTAAAAATAAAATATAATAAAATTTCTCCAATAATTCTGTACCTTAATGAAACGAAGGAATAATATTTTTATCGGCATTTTTTCCCATTTCTTTTTTCTTTTTTTCTTTTATTTTTCAAAACAAACATAGCCTCAATATAGTACAATATTACAAAGGTAATTTGGTAATTTTAATAAGAGTTGAGTTAAGGATTAATTTAATATAAAAAAAAATGTGTTATCATTTAAAATATATAAATCATTAGCTATCTGAATGACATATATTTTTTTTTTCTTTTAAATTACGTAACCAACAGTATTAGAAAAAAAAAAAAAAAAACACTACGCATAACCAATCAATTTATCATCATTGGTACATGAGAGGTGTAAGCCTATGGGCACAATCTAATATTGCCTAATTTTTTAACTTTAATTTATTATTTTTCAATTAAAATAAATAATTTTAAATATTATAAATGCATTAAAATCTAAATAAGATAAGTTTTTTTTAGTAGGATGGAAAAATGGTTTGGTATACATTATCTTTACAAGTCTGTTAATATGTTAATTCTTCAGAACGAAAAAGAATATTTTTATTTTTTAACTGGTTTTGAGAAACAAATTTTGAAAATTAGAAAACCTCAACTTGTCATCACAATTAAACTCACCCAGAAAATATACATTTTAAACTTTAAAAGACAATATTTTATGAAAGTTCGGACCGGAGACATTTAACTTATAATTATTAGGAATATAATATAAATAAGTAATCGAAGAATATAAATTATTACGTATTAGTATCTGTTTACAAATAACTGCTCTGACTCCGGCGTGTAATATCAATCAAATCTAGTTGAAAAAAAAAATGAATCTAATTTGTTAAAATTGTCAATATATTAATATTAATTTGTTTGAGTTTTGATAGGTTTTTACTTTTTAATTATTGTCATTCGCCTACATTTCACTTTCTAGTTACTTTTATGATCCATGAGAAATTTTATCATGCATTACACTTTCTTTGTGTATAGTGATAAAAAATTTTGGACACGGTTCATCACATAATGTCATCCTAGACCAACGGTAGAGATCTAAAATGCTCATACGCCTTGTTGCACTGTGTCAACTCTCCATGATAAGCCAACCAATTTTCTATATTAGGCAACTACTGCTTCAAAGTCAGAAATTTTTCGTCGTTTCCAAGGCTCTATCCACTCTGTCGAATAAATCGACAACCAAATACTTCATAATTAGTAAAAATATCTCATCTACAACCTTTTGATTGCATTAGGGGCGCCGATAATTGGATTACAAAAGCCGTGTAGATATAATATTGTGTGATAGATTATAGTGAAACTGTTCTCCTGACTCAGATCACGTGACTATCCTGAAATTTATCCAGACAGGGTATGTTTCCGTAATTTTAACGCAGAAACTGGCGCAAGTAATCGAGTCATCCAGAGAGAGAAGAGGCCAAAGCAAAGAAAGGAAAAAAAGCATTCTATGATATTACCGACAAGGCGGTCATCCCGAATACGTCGTCGTATGGTTATATATAAAAAAAAACGAGTCATTTTTGTCGCGTCTGCCCTGTATCCATCAATCATTTCCTTGTCAAAATCCTTTATCTCCCCTAAGAAATGTCCTCTTTCCTGTCTCCTCCCCTCTCCTCTCCGTAGCTGTTCACCACAAACGAATATTAACCTCCCGACGATCACTAAAATATCTCTCAGAAGTCAGCGATAAGTAAACGGTGTCATGTAATCTAATGTGGTGGTGACTTTTGTAGAAAGTGCAAACTCGGTAATTGAGAGAAAATGGATCGGGCGTCGTTGACGGTGGGACCAGCGATGGACATGCCGATTATGCACGACAGTGACCGGTACGATTTCGTCCGAGATATCGGTTCCGGTAACTTCGGCGTAGCTCGGCTCATGAGAGACAAGGTGACCAAAGAGCTGGTGGCTGTCAAGTATATCGAGAGAGGCGATAAGGTCAGTGGTACCGGAGTTCATTAAATTGTATGTTTTTTTATTTATAGAATGTGTTTTTTGCCCGAAATTACTGCTGCCGTATTTAATGATTTAATGAATTTATGGATACTATTGCCGCTTTTGTGGACATTTTGACTTTAGCGCTTTTGCTTTTACTTCTGCTCAAGATGTTGCTTACCAAGTATGTTAAATGTTTCTTTTTTCGGCAAATTTTTTCTCGGAGCAGATATTAATTAGAAAATTTAATTATTTAACTTACTAAGAGGTTGAACGAGTATAATTTCTCTCTTTCATGAAAATTATTTTTGTGCCGTTAATTCTTTCTGTCCAAGAGTTGGTAAGATGAATATTTTCTTAGAACGGAGATTTGGTAAGACGAATCCTGGAATGTGCTTTTAATGGATGCTTATGAACAGAAGCTTCTATCGTAGATGACATGATACTTTAATAGTTACTGAAATCACTCTGTGTTGTTATGTAGTCATAAAATTTAATTCATAATGTATCACTTGGTTTTATAATTGTTACAGTTTTATGGAAACGACGTGGCTTCTTATTTACTCTTTTAACTTTTTCTCCCTTTTATGTTCTAGTCAGCAGATAAACTTAGCAGATTAGAAGTTTGTATATGTAGAGCATTAGCCTAACATTTTCATGTGTTGGGAAAAATATTCCTAGGAATTAGTAAAATGGACTTTGAACAACTAAGTAATGAGACAAAAAAGAAAAAGTAAACCAATATTTACATGGTTCAGTCAACGTGGCCTACATCCACGTGTGAAGGCGAACAAAATATTTTCACTATTTTCAAAAGAAAAGTACAAAATTTAGGAAGGTGTTCGTAAATTCATGAGTATGAATTTCTAATTCTAAAAGGCTCAAATAAGTTCAATTTCTAATTCTAAAAGGCTCAAATAAGTTCAAGGACGCAAATGACTTATAGGCTTAATTTTACAAAATACCTGAGTCCAATATACTCTCACAAATCTCTCACAATTTTTCACATATAAGAACATCACATATCTCTCTTATTTATAGTTAAAAGGGAGGAGGTTAGTAAAGTTAACAAATTGATGTAGGACAGATACAAGGTAACCATCTCAACAAATCTCCACCTTAGCTTGTATCCGTCACACACAAGTGAGAGAAAAATTTGCTCCACCTTCTCCATTAAAGCCCCAATAGGCTTAAGTCATTAATCAACAAATACCAATCAAGCCCGATCATAGCTTGAACTTGTAAATTGAAAGAGGCTTTGCAAACATGTCTGTAGGATTTTCCTTAGCACTAATCTTTTGAACAAGATCTTTGACTTTAGCAATGATATCCTGGATAAAATAAAATTTTATGTCAATGTGTTTTGTCCTCTTATGATACATATGATCGTTAGTCAAGTAAATAGCACTCTGACTGTCACAATGTATTATAGTGACACCTTGATGAAAATTGAGTTTACTAAACAAACCCTTCAATCATAAGGCTTCCTTGATTACCTCAGTCATAGCTATATATTCTGCCTTCATTGTAGATAAAGCTAGAACATGTTGGAAAGTAGCTATCCAACTAATTGCACATCTGCCAATGCAAAATACATATTCTGCAAGTGATCTTTTATCAAGATGTCCAATATAATTAGAATCTACGAAGCCAATCAAGGTGTCATTATTTTTTTTAAACTTCAAACAAGTGTTTAAAGTACCATGCAAGTATCTGAGAATCCGCTTCACGGCTTGCCAGTGTTTTTTTTCCTAAATTAGACATATATCTGCATGATACTAATTACTTGTGAAATATCAGGACGTGTACAAATCATTGCATACATAATACTACTGCCTGCGCTTGAATATAGAACATGTGCCACATAATCTCTCAACATAATTTGAAATGGCTAACAAAGGAGTACTAACAACTTTTACATTCTTCAGGCCAAACTTTTTCGATCTTTCTTAATTTCTATATTAAGAATTTTCTTAGTTGATCTCAAATCTTTTATATAAAATTCATTATTCAACTAAGTCTTCAAAGTTTGAATTTCTTTCAAATTCTTGGCAGCAATGAGCATGCCATCAACATAAAGTAATAAATAAATAAAAGAACCATCTTTCAATTTTCGAAAATAAACACAACTATCATGGATGCTTTGCAAATAACCATGAGTTAGCATAAAAGAATTAAACCTTTTGTATAACTGTCTCAGAGATTGTTTTAGCTCATACAATGATTTCTTCAATAAGTTAACATGGTCTTCTTTTCCTTTAACTTCAAAACTATTGGGTTGCTCGATATAAATTTGTTCTTCAAGTTTACCATGTAAAATGGCTATCTTAATATCAAGCTGTTCTAATTCTGAATCATCCATAGCAATTGAAGCAAGTAAAACACGAACAGAGCTATACTTAATAACAGGTGAAAACACATCATTAAAGACAATATTTTGTACTTGACTGTAGCCCTTAGTAACTAACTTTACTTTATATCGTATATTTTCAACCCCTGAAATACTTTCTTTTTTCTTGAAGACCCATTTGCAACCAGCAACCTTCTTTTTTAAAGGTGGCTTTAGAAGAACCCGAGTTTCATTTTTATAGAGAGAGTCAATTTCTTCATTCATCGTAACTAATCATTTACTTGAATCATCACAAGAAAATGCTTTTGAGTAGGTAGAAGGTTCACCAACTCTATTTGTTTCTTCTGCAACTGTCAAAGCATATGCGACTAAATTTGCATATCTCAATGGTCGTCAAATCTTCCTTCTTGGTTTGTCTCTAGCTATGGAATATTACTCCTCATCTGGATTATCTTATGGAAATTTAAGTTTCTTTGTTGAATCTGATTGAGTTGTAGATGAACTTGATTGAGAAGAAATAGAATTGCCAATCACTCTCTCCATCTGCTTCTGTGTATTATCATTCTTACTTGAATCACAAGAATTAGAACACTTTTTTTTCTAGAACAAAATAGAAAACTCATCAAATGTAACATTTTTGCTAATTAAAAATTTTGGGAATTTAGGATTTGGACGCCATAATCTATACCCCTTTACTCCAGAAGTATACCTAAGAAAAATACACTTCTTAGCTCTGGGCTCCAATTTTCCTCCATTCACGTGCATGTATGCTAGATATCCAAAAATTTTAAATCAAAGAAATTTGCAGGTGTTCCTGACCAAACTTTCTTAGGAGTTTTAAAATCAATAGCTGTAGAAGGAACACGGATGATAATATGACAAGGTGTAAAGATCGCCTCTGCTCAAAAAACTTTTGTCAATCTTGCATTAGAAATCATACAACAAGCTCTTTCCAAAAAATTTTGTTCATCCATTCAGCTACACCATTCTGTTTTGGCGTCATCTTGACTGTGTGGTGTTGAACAATTCCTTTATTTTTGCAAACTTTGTTGAATTCACCTTGACAAAATTTCAAGCTATTATTTGTTCTAAGCAGCTTGATTTGTCTTCCTGTTTGTTTCTCAATCATCACTTTCCATTACTTGAAGGTCAAGAAGACATCATTTTTCTGCTTCAAAAATCAACATGTACCTGACACCACCCTTGGATGGAATACGAGAAGATCTCCAAAGATCTAAATGAATATAATCTAAAGTATCATTTGTTCGATGAACTGCTGGTGAACTGAAGCTAACCCTTTTCTACTTACCAAAAATATAATGCTCACATAAATTCATTGACCTAGTACTTTGCCAACAAAGAAGACCTCTTTTGCTTAATATGGTTAAACCTTTCTCACTTATATGGCTTAATTGCATGTGCCACAATTTGGTGATGTTAGAATCAGACAAAGATGATGTAGAGAGTGCAACAACATCTGTAACTGAAGATCCTTACAAGATATACAAACTACCAGAATTGCAAGCTTTCATAATCACAAGAGCACCTTTACTAACTTTTAAAACTCCACCTTCAGTTGAATACTTGCACCCAAGTACCTCTAAGGTGCCCAAAGATATGAGATTCTTTTTCAAATTAGGAACTTGTCTAACATCAGTGAGCGTTCTCACAATAGTATCATGTATTTTAATTTGAACTGTACCCTTACCTATAACATTACAAACAATATTATTATACATCAAAACAATTCCACCATTACAAGATTCATAAGTGGAGAACAAATTTCTATTGGGACACATGTGATAAGAACAACCCGAATATAAAATCCATTCATTTTTAGACCTTGTTCTGTCATCAGTCACAAAGAAAATATTTTCACTATTCTCGTTGCTATAACACTAGCTTTCGCGGTGTCATTATTTTTTTGAATAGTTTTCTCCTTGTACTTTTCTTCATTTTTCAACTTAAAACATTTAAACTTAATATGCTATTTTTTGTGACAATAATTTAACTCTCAATTTTTATATATGAATTTAGGTCTAGTTTTAGATTTTTTATCTTGTCTAACCTATCTGTAGCAACTAAGCCTCTGCTTGATTTTCACTACCTTCCCCAGTTATATCTCTATCAATCTGTTCCTTAAATTTCAAAGCAGATTTAATTTTTCGATACAAAATTGTTTCTTTTTCATAAATCATAGTATCACGAAAATATTTAAAAGGATTGTGAAAGAGAGGATAATAACAATATGGCCTGATCTTCATCATCTAGTTTAACATCTATATTAGCTAAATCCACAATAATGGAATCAAATTTATCAAGATGTGAGAGGCTAGATTTACCTTCTGTTATTTGAAGCATACACAAGGACTGCTTTAAATAAAGCCGAAACTCTACTGTCTTCTTCATATACAAAGCTTTCAACTTCTCGCGCATACTTCTTGCAGTTGTATCAGTGGCGATTTCCTGTAAAATTGCATTAGAGAGATTTAAGATAATGCACAATTTTGCCTTTTTATCCATGGCAGCAAAATCTTCATCGCCCAATTTCCTAGGTTTTTTCTCCATTCCTTCAAGAGCTATTAAATGCTAACTTCCTTGGTGACACTATTAAATGCATGCTTTTAGTGATATAACTGGTGAAGACTAGTTTAATCGTAATTGTTTCTCGTGATTTCTGGAGATATGTTCAAATTTCTTTCGCCAAGTTAGAGATACATTTGTGTACAAAGAGAGTGAAGATATTACTATGTCATTATTTTGATACAGACATGAAAATGTGGGAGATAATAGTGTCATCAATGAAGTTATCAATATGACATCTAAGTGAAATGAGTATTGAACGATGTGAAAGTTTGAGATTGGACTAATTGGTGCTTGATATTTTTGGTTTTATGTGAAATTTGGTGGGTTTACAGTATTTAATTTAAATCCAATCATATTTATGGGATTCAAACAACTGATTTAGAATTGGTGGGTTCAATCCAATACTAGTTTATTACCCAATTCAATTTAGAAAATGTAAGAAACAGATTTTTAGTGAATATTAATCAAATTTTTGTGCATATGTTTTGAATCAAGAGTGACGAAAACTCAGCTGACTTCTCATTGTGGTACTGTGTATCACAGATAGACGAGAATGTTCAAAGAGAAATAATTAATCATAGGTCACTGAGGCATCCTAATATTGTCAGGTTTAAAGAGGTTAGTTTGTTCCCTGATCTTTTGGAATATTATGTCAGCTTCAATAGAGATAATGCCGTAATTTTTTGGTACTATATTGTGGTTTGTCAATACTGCTATAGGTTATTTTGACACCTACACATTTGGCTATTGTAATGGAGTATGCATCTGGTGGAGAGCTCTTTGAACGAATATGTAATGCTGGACGTTTCAATGAAGATGAGGTTCATATTCCTAAATCTTGAATCCTTCTTTATCCTATTATTTATTTTTTCTGTGACTCCCTTACGCTGGCTGCTGGTGCAGGCTCGCTTCTTCTTTCAGCAACTTATATCTGGAGTCAGCTATTGCCATGCAATGGTAAACCTTTATCTCTTGCACACTGTTTTTCTGTGGTCGCTTGATTCGAAAATTTATCACTTTCATATCCTTGGCCATAAATGTGCTTGTGGTGTTCCTGGATGTAGCAAGTATGCCACCGGGACTTGAAGTTGGAAAATACTTTGTTGGATGGAAGCCCAGCTCCTCGGTTAAAGATTTGTGATTTTGGGTACTCCAAGGTGCTTTTCTTTCCCTTTCTGATCTCATTGATGTTAGTTCTCTGCTTATATAATGCTGAAGAAAGAGTATTATACTCTAGCTAGGCATTACATACAAGTGAATGGCAACAACTCCTTCGTACTCCTTCATCTTTTATGTTCTTATATGTTCCCTCGCTTATCTTGCTCATTGTTATTTTGTTATGCTCCTTTCCTTTTGCTGGGGTCGGGGGTGATGGTTTGTTGAGTTATTTTTTCTTTTGTCTATTTATGGGATCGTAGCATTTTGATCCCTGTTTGTTGAACATTGTGGCTATCTTTGTATCAATCTGTGACTGATTTACTTCATCTTAGATGGGCTATCTAATAATAATATATACTTTTGTATCTTGTTATTGGTTGTTTTCTCAGTCTTCAGTGCTTCATTCACAACCAAAATCAACTGTAGGAACTCCTGCATACATTGCTCCAGAAGTATTGCTTAGGCAAGAGTATGATGGCAAGGTATACTTTTACAAATAACTCAAACGAGTTTGTAACCAACTTCTTCTAATGGAACTATAGCTCTTTCAATAATATTTAGAGAAACCACATCTTATGTCTATGAAAACAAACCAAGATATTCAATGCAGCATTTCCCTGGAATACTATTTTCTAGTAATGAGTCTTAATGTGATGAGAAATTCTTTTCCTGCTTTGTGAGGTTGCAATGGGATGAAGGCTATATTTTTATAAGTGTTTCTTTTCCCTTTGTCCTTCTGCATATTGGACTTTTGTCTCATTGAAATCTGTTATATCATGGGCAGGTCTTACCGTTGCAGCTGAAATTTTGCGTATTTTCTATCTTGAAAAATTGTTTTGTTGCCTATGATCTGGAATTTCAGTCTGTAATGGCTTCATGTGAAGCAATTTATAACATTTCCATTTGTTCCTTGTGTTCTCTCTTAAGTCGATATTCAGACACACATTCTACATTTTTATATTGTATTTTGTGAAGCAATTTAGTGCCTCTATTTCTTCCTTTTGTTCTGCCTCCCTCGGTTGATATTCAGAATACACATGCTGCATTTTTGTGTTGTAATTTAATGAACCACATGTTCAAAATAAATTGTTGTAATTTGGCGAGCAATAAATAACTCTGAGCTAGTTAGATGGTATTTGTAGCCTAATATCTTTACGAAATATTGCTTTTGGTTTTATACCTTATTCTTTTGGAAGAATATCTACTTTGAATGATATACATATTGATTTTATAATTTGATTATTTAAAATCTGCTGCCTTCTTTTGTTTCACAATACAGATTGCAGATGTGTGGTCATGTGGCGTAACCTTATATGTGATGCTGGTGGGAGCATATCCTTTTGAGGATCCTGATGAGCCAAAGGACTTCAGAAAGACAATACAAGTATTCATTGTTCTTTGTTGTCACATTATGTCTTTTCATTCTTTCTATATATTTTTTTGACTCAAGACAGGTCCTTCATTTTCTCCATGCAGAGAATTCTGAGCGTCCAATATTCTGTACCAGACACGATTCAAATATCTCAAGAGTGTCGTGATTTGATTTCAAGAATTTTTGTTGCTGATCCTGCAGCGGTGAGTACTTTTGCCGCCCAAGAATCCAAGTTTGTTCTTTAGATGATTACATTATCCATTTTCTTTTTTTTAACTAATAATAGCTGCAGATATGCTATTAAGAAAAGAAATTATAATAAATTGATTTTAAGTGTTTGTAAAATATAATTATCATTGACAAACTTATCTTTTATTTTTGTGGTTGATATCGTTTCATAGTTCAGCATTTGTGTTGAATAACTGTAGTTATGAAATTTGGGGAAAATTTTTTATAAGAAATGGATTTTAAGTTCTTGTAAAATATAGATATCAGTAACAAACGTTTTTTTTTTTAACTCTTTTTTTTGGGTTTGATATCACTTGAAAAGTGCTGTTCTTAGTTTCTGCGCTTTTGTGTATTTGATGTGCAGAGAATTAGCATTCCAGAAATCATGAAACATCAATGGTTTTTGAAGAATCTTCCAGCAGACCTAATGGATGAAAGGACAATGGGTAACCAGTATGAAGAGCCAGATCAACCTATGCAGAGCGTTGATGTAATCATGCAGATAATCGCTGAGGCCTCCATCCCAGCAGTTGGGACTCTGGGACTTGACCATTATATGACGGACAACCTCGATATGGATGATGACATGGAGGACTTGGATTCTGAATCTGAGCTTGACATTGACAGTAGTGGAGAGATAGTATATGCATTGTGATGAAACCATGTTTATGAAATTAAAGACGGAAGCTTCATCAATATAGTTGTTGTGGTCCCATGGATGTGTCATATCTAGTTAAAGATGATTTGTGGTTGAATGGCATGGTATTAGTGTTATGGGAATTATTTGCCTCGTTTAGCATAAGGATGACATCCTTGGTGTCTGCCGTGTTTATAACCCGAAGATTTTATACCTTTGTGTGATGGAGCTTGATCTTGATGCTTGTAAGAGGAAAAAATCTCTGAGTCAGGGTTAACTTACAATATTCCTTAGGTCAACTTAAATTATAATTTTTGCATTGCCATTGTACTTTCAGTTGTCCATTTTGTTTTATATTCTATCAATATGTATATCAGCTGTCATCTGCGTTGTTTGTATCTCTTCAGAACTCAAAGAATACTTGTTGCTTGTCATTATTTATTTGCTTTGGTATTTTTAATTTTTGTTAATGGAAGATCTTTATGATTATTATATCACAAAACTTTAAGTTGATGGCCCCAAGCTGATAGCAGCTAATTTCTAGACTTTATATTGGATCCCCATAACTTTCCAGGGGTATTTGAGATTGAAATCCCACTGAAAGTTAAGTCAGCAGTTGCAGTATATTTGCAATTCAAATTGTTGCCATTATCTAACGGTGACAGTCGGTGGACGTAGAGTGGAATGGAGCCCATATTTCTCAGAAAGCTCAAAAGTCTTATAATTGTGTTCATTGATCAGTACTCCCTACTCTCCGATGCGTGGACTGTTAAAGTCTTTTAAATGTTTCGAGTGATGAATAAAGTACAAATTGTAGACAAAAACATTATAAAAGTTGAGTTATACAGTGTTTTTTGTTTTTAAATAAACCTCAGGAATATATTAGAATAAAACAGCATAACAAAATATACCACGAGCGCGAGGATTAACTGTTATAGCCTTAGCCCAAGGCAAAAGTTGAAAGCCCAAAGAAAATGCATCTAAAGCCTATAAAATCTGTCTGTCCGAAGTCCACTGACATGGATAAAACTTCCCTGTTTCAATCGGCTGAGCATCCTGAGCAATGAAACTTGAAGTTTGCTGACATAACTACATCTCCATTATTCTCCCTACAAATATGAGAGTATCGGCAGCACATTAGAGAAAGCTGTCAGAGACAATTAAGCTACCTATTCCGTAATTGGCAGGGAGGTTGCAATTAAGTTATACGGTCTGTTTACCATGATCTTCTTGAAATTGGGGTTACAAACCATAATAATATATTGTAACGAATTGTTGCGTGGACTGCCACATTATCTTCCTTTTCTTCGTAAGTAATGTGTTTTAAGTTTTAGTAAAAATCACTCAATTTTGTATTTATTTTTGACCCATAATGATTATTCCAAACACAGGTAGGAAATATCTAGACTATAACTTGAAACAATAACACCAAGTACATAACAGATACATTATACATGCTACTTCACATAGGACATCTTTCCTTCCATTCTCTGTGCGCATTACACTGCTCATTTGCACTCTGTAACAGTGAAAGCATGTTATAAAGTAATTACACACCAGCGGTCCTAAATATTGTACGAGAAGAAAAATATTATTAGACATAAGGATTGTTGATGCGGACTGCAGCAATCTTGGAGAAGACCATCGCCGGTCTTGATCAGTTCTAGCGCCAGATTCAAGCTAAAGTCATTCAAAAGCAGTCCGAACAAGTCCAGTGTGGCGTTCCTCCCTCAACCGGCTTCGAACTCGTTTCTAGAATAAGATCGACGTCGTTCCTCCCTCAGTCGACGCTGGATTAGTTTTAGAATAAAATCGATGCTGAGTTTCTCCCTTCTACCTGCGCCAAATCTATTATAGTAGTTTAAGATTTTGCCCTTTTCATACTTAATTTTCTTTTTGTATCCTGTTATTTTCTAAACCCAATGTCTGTATATTTGAAGTGCTCAAAATTTTGGAAAACTAACTTTCGGATTTTAATTAATTGAAATTGAAAATTTTCCAAATTCTAGAATTATCATGACTTTGCTTGATGGATTTCAAGCTTGGAATTTGATTGTTTGATCACTTTCTCATTTCAAACATGTTTCTATTACATCAGTTTACCAATCGGAGGGAAAAAATAAGGATTATGATAGTGACTTTGATGAAGTGGAGAATGAGGAGAAAATTTGTATAGTCAGTGGTGAGGAAGGTTATGGTGATACAAAAGTAGGGTGACAACACACAACGGCACAAGTTATTCGGGACAGTCGGTAGGCTTTGTGGGTGAGCATTGCGTCAATTGTGAAGCCAATTTAAGCTGATGTCCTCTTGGAGCACTTCTATCTTTAGAATTTTGTTACAGAAAAGAAAAGGTTCCCATAGATAGGTCGTCTCTTCATCGCATTTTACGACTTCCAAATTCTCGAGATTCACAATGGATGCGGTTAGCTCAGCCTTTCATGCACGTTGTCTCTAAACTGCGAGACTCACCAATTTATTTGGGTAATTCTTTGAATTTTAGACATTCGGATATATCTAGGTGGTATAAACTAGATAGATTTCCAATCGTGCCCGGCAATGCTGGCAGACAAATACGTGAAGCAAGTGTTAAACACTTCTAAATTCACCAGCTTACCAATCCCTTCAGGCAGTGAAGATAGCTTATGGCAGTTGGCGATGCTGAGCTTCTTTATGAGAAAATATCACACAATCTCTCAGGCAATTCTAAAAGATCATTGCAATAGTCAATGTCGATCTCCAATAGATTTGGAAATGCATCCAAAATCTGGTTGTTAAAATTCTGGAAAGCCTGATAACATTGCACATGACCAGGGATACTCTTTGCTGATTCTTCATGTGTACCAAGATCATGCCAAAGAAGGAATTGAAACGTGCTCCAATCTAATTCTCGTTAAATTGGATAAAGAATCAAGTAGAGGAACATTAATTAATTCAATGGGTAAGAATCCGTAATTTGTGACTATCAGGACCCTCAGTTTATTCATCTGATCTATGAAATCTGACAAGACGTATTTCTTTGCTCGAATTTTACTACAACCTCAACCTCATGTAATTGCATGTCTACCATTTTAACGAGATGTTTTGTCTGCAAATGAAGACAATATAGCATGAGATGGTTGGTGGACCGAGAAAGGAAAAACTGTAAATTCTCTTGACATCATAAGGGCGTCAATGACAACCTGTTGTGATTGACAACAGGCGGGCATTATTGGGGTGCTGATTTTGTTCCTTCCTCCACAGGGGATATTTGTTTCCACTTATTTCTATAATTAGTCTTTTCCTCCGTTCTATGGGCTCTAACTGGCACTGGTAGATAGTCAGATCTCAGAGAAGCTCGTGTTGCATGACGAAGGGATCATTGTCATTGTAGCAGCCACCGTTACTTGCATTTTCCCCTGCCGAATACACATAAATTGATTGCTGAAAGAAGTTACAAAGGAGGAAATGCAAATTGCCTGATAGAATCACTTAGAGAATTTATACACCAATTTGCATTTACATCAGTCATCTTGTACTACCTAGTGTGGTTTGTTTTATGGACCTTATTTCTATCCAACCCTAAAAATGCCTAGAGAAAGAACTTGACTCCATCACAATTATATTATACAAATCCAGCATACCTTGTGATCACCAGATTAACCAGATTTCGGTTCCATGGCCTCATCATTTAAGGAATCCAAGCTACTTTTAAGACAATTAAGCATATCAGCGTCGGAATCAAAGATAGATACCCCTTGAGCCCATTTCCCCACCCTTCTTTGCCAGATTGCCGCCGGATGCCCACATAGCGATCCACCAACCACTTTAAGGGCCAAAGGAGATCCCTTACAGGCTTTCAGGATCTGCAATCGGATGAAATTAGATACAAATATGCTTGGGCAGCTCAAAAGACTTGAAATAGAATGCAATTGTTTTGTATGTTTATTTTTGTTTCACTACATGTTAGTAAATGAGAAGAGAGTGATTTTGTAGGAAAAGGAGAATGTAGCGCTATGAATGTTTGTATCTATAAAGGAGAAAAAAAGAAAGAAAATTAGCATATCTGTTTTTGTAACTGCAGATTGACATAGCACCTTCTTGACCAGATTTTCATCAGGAATGCGTGCGGGTCCATTTGGTGAGTTTACTGAAGAAAGAGAGAGGCATGGCTGCTTCATCATTCAGTGGTTGCAATTTATGTCCAGAACCATATTGTGGAAATACAGATCTCGAAGTCACCAAAATCTTGTAGTTGGGTAATTGGAACTCGACCTTCCGCAACAGGGATTCTGACCCAGACCAGACATCATCAAGGATCAACAATATACACTCTGATCCTATTTTCTTCAGCAATCGTTCTAAGACATTTATTGCATCTTCATCTGTTTGGAATTCAGGCACAGGGAATCCCTTATTTTGGAGTATTTTCTGTACGATGACCTTCACACTGGGTGTTTAAGAGACGGTGACAGAGAAAATTCTGTTAATGAAATTTTCTGTTCAAATACCATGCGAGAAAGCTACTGCTGAATGAGGAAATCCAGTATCATTTTTGCACAATGCAATTTTTACATAATGGCAAATTCATTTATCTGACTATTCTAACGAAATTGTGGCACAAACAAAAGCCAAAATTAGGAGAGCAGATTTCTCTCCTAACAAAGAAGTTCCAGTGGATGGGATGCACCACCCACATACCTCTTATTGTCAAGAAGATTAAAGATTTTTGCAGAGTGGTACGGTGGTCTGTTGCCAGTCATCTAGCAATTTAACTAAACCTGCTGTGTTTTACGTAAAAGGGATGCAATTCAATTCAACACAATCACTTAAAGAATACAAATAATTATCTCATTTATTCATCTTTTTTAAGGCTTTCCTAACAATTAAAATGCACTCCGCGTATAGTATACCCAGATAATAAAACTTGATGAACGGCTTGCAAGATTATAAACCATGCTGGATTTCAAGTTTGAAAACCCAATTCATGCATGAAGATAAAAAGCATAAAAATATCTAAAAATATTATGTTAAATATATGAGTAATATAGTTATTATCTAATAAAAAAATCCAGATCTTTCATTTGAATCTGCAACCTAATCCAGCCTAAACTCGACTTTTCAAAACCCAAATCTATAAAGTAGTGCGGCCCTGCAGGTTTTGCCATTATTAGCTATGGCATAATAGCTTATAACGAAGTCTAATGGACTTTTCTTTGACTAATCCCTTCCTCTAGTCTTGATTTTTTCATAGTTCACTGGACTAATTTACTTGTTTTTGGCAATTTCTTTCTTCCTCTTATTTTCAAGTTTTAATCTTTGAAGATTCAAATTGTGGGACATAATTTGGGTAAAACAATAGACATTCATTTCATCACGTTTTCTTCAATTTCGCATTTGCACATGTTCTGCAAAAGATAAATAAATAAATATATATATTTTTGTTTATAAAAACCTTAATAGAAATCAGCCATTACCAAAAAAAATTATCATCACCTTCTAATGGGTAATAATCAATACATAACCTCAAAAGGAAAGTTGATTGACCCAATCTAGTCACTCATTGTGTTTGATGGGGTACTGAATTGGATAGAATACGATTAAATAGGATAAAACAGGATGGAATATAATAAAATAATATTAGATTATATTATATGTAATACTACGTTTAGTTCAACACATGGTAGGATTAAATTATTGTATATATATTTTTATTATCAAAGTATATATATATATATATATATAAGGCTAAATATTCAGTTACGAGTTAATTGAAAACATGAATCCTGTGAATTTCAGAACAAATATTTCTTCTCTGTTTCAAATTAACAGAATCACTTCCTTTTCTTATTCTTCCCGAACCTATTTCCATCAACCTATTGTTGAAAAAACGTTTTTCAAATCAAGCACCAAAGACTATCTGATTACGAACTTATGCAAGGACAACAAATTTAAAGAAGCTATTGACATATTATGTAACCAAAGACGCTTAAAAGAAGCACTTCAAATCCTCCGTCAAATCAACCAACCCTCTGCTTCAATCTACACGTCTCTCATCCAAAGTTGCCGACTAAATCACGCACTCGAAGAGGGTAAAAATGTCCATGCGCACATAAAATCATCTGGTTTTAGGCCTGGAGTGTTTATATCGAATCGTTTGCTTGATATGTATGCGAAATGTCAGAGTTTAAGCGATGCTCAGAATATGTTTGATGAAATGAATGAGAGAGACTTGTGTTCTTATAATACTATGATATCAGGGTATTCGAAAATGGGGTCTCTTGAGCAAGCAAGAAAACTGTTCGATGAGATGCCGGAAAGAGACAATTTTTCTTGGACGGCGATGATTTCAGGGTATGCACGTTATAATCAGCCCGCAGAGGCTTTAATGCTGTTTAGGAAAATGCAAGAAAATAAAATTTCCGGATCGAATAAGTTTACGTTGTCTAGTGCTTTGGCTGCTGTGTCAGCCATTCACTGTTTACGTTTAGGCAAAGAGATTCACGGTTATATAACACGAACTGGTTTGGATTCAGATGAAGTAGTTTGGAGTGCTTTATCTGATATGTATGGAAAATGTGGGAGTATAATTGAAGCGAGGCGCATTTTTGACAATATGGCTGATAGAGATGTAGTTTCATGGACTTCAATGATTGGTAGATATTTTGAGGAAGGGCGAAGAGAAGAGGGATTGACACTATTTTCAAAGTTGATGAGGTCAAAGATTAGGCCTAATGAGTTTACTTTTGCTGGTGTTTTAAATGCATGTGCTGATCAAACTGCAGAGGAGCTTGGAAAGCAAGTTCATGGGTATATGACAAGAATGGGGTTTGACCCTTATAGTTTTGCTGCTAGTGCACTTGTTCATATGTATTCGAAGTGTGGGAATATAGAGATTGCGAAAAAGGTATTTAATTGGATGCCTAAACCGGATTTAGTGTCATGGACTTCATTAATTGCTGGATATGCTCAAAATGGTTTGCCAGACAAGGCTTTGGAGTACTTTGAGTTGTTGCTAAAATCAGATACTCACCCTGATCAGATTGTCTTTGTTGGGGTGCTTACGGCTTGTACTCATGCTGGATTAGTGGATAAAGGGCTTGAGTATTTCCACTCAATAGAGGAGAAACATGGGTTGACACATACTGCTGATCATTATGCTTGCATTGTTGATCTATTAGCACGGTCTGGTCGTTTTGATGAGGCTGCAGACATCATTTCTACAATGCCTATGAAACCTGATAAATATTTGTGGGCTTCCTTGCTTGGTGGTTGCAGAATCCATGGAAATCTTGAACTGGCAAAGCAAGCTGCAGAAGCATTATTTGAAATTGAGCCTGAGAATCCAGCTACTTATGTCACTATGGCCAACATTTATGCTACTGCTGGTGTTTGGAGTGAAGTTGCAAGAATCAGAAAAATGATGGACGACAGAGGAGTAGTAAAGAAGCCGGGTTTGAGTTGGATTGAAATTAAGAGAGAGGTACATGTGTTCTTAGTAGGAGATACCTCTCATCCAAAATCCAAGGAAATTCATGAATTCTTGTGCAAGCTGTCAAAGAGAATGAAGGAAGAAGGGTATGTTCCTGACACTAATTTTGTATTGCATGATGTAGAGGAGGAGGTGAAGGAGCAAAACCTCTCCTATCACAGTGAGAAGCTTGCTGTTGCTTTCGGGATTATTGCGACTCCTCCTGGAACAACAATCAAAGTTTTTAAGAATTTAAGAACTTGTGTAGATTGCCACACTGCCATTAAGTTTATATCAAACATTGCTAGGAGAAAAATAATTGTGAGGGATTCAAATCGATTCCATTGTTTTGAGGGTGGGAATTGTTCTTGTAGAGACTATTGGTGATTCCAACTCTCAATATAAGTGAGCTTTCACTATTTATCCATTTTGGTATGTTTGTTGGGGTACAATTACCTGCATGGGAGCTTCCAGCTACTTAAGTGTCATTTTGGTATGCTACTTTGATGAGCTGGGTCAAGAGTGGGGAAGTGCTGTCAGCATCCAAGGCATTCTGCTTTGTGCTGTGGATAAAAAGGAAAAAGAAGAGAAAAAATGAAAGAAAGAGAAAGAAAAAGAAAAAAAATGAAAGAAGGGAAGTTCTGGTTCATAGAGTTGAGATATATAACACAGGATTCTGGAAGCAATCAATAATTCTATGAATTTTTAATCTATGCTCCCATTTGGAGGACATTAAAATTTTAGTTGTGAGGCACAATAATTCTCTGAGCACGGAGAAACAGTCTTAGTCCCTGAAGACCAAAAAGTACGGGCTAGAGACTTTGGATGCTTGGCTTCCAGAAACTGCAAAATTTTAGGGTGAGAATTCTTATCTGTCCTTGTATGCCAATTATACTTCACTGGTTATGCTCACAGATGTGTCTGTTCATGCAATTTTATTAGATAGACTGTCTTGTTGTAGTATCATCTTTAGCATTTTCTTGATTGTAATGTACAATAATAGTATCCTTTGTGAGAAGTATGAAGAATATTATTAGCTTTTATAATTTGTTACGATTCCTCCTTTGGCAAGCTTAACCAAAATTGTTGTTCCATCTATCTAAATTACATTTTGTATTATGCAGATTTTAACTTCTCCAATGATCTCTGCTTGCAGATGTATTATCTTAATGGAAGGTATCAGACCTTAGTTACTGTTTAATTAATATTACAATGCTTGATTTCCATATTCCCTCCACTCAGGCTCCAGCTGAGTGTGATGGTCAAGGACAAAGTTTCTTTTTGAACATTTATATTGATTCGATTATCACACTAATTCAGTCCTCAAGAAGATAGACTAGGTAGTTGGATCTTTTATAGTGCAGAGCAAGAGGTTTAAGGATCTAATCCTCTCAGACCAACTATTTATTTCCATGACTACTGAGGAGACGTGAATGTACAATAAATAGGTTAGAAATCCCTTATTGCATCAAGTCTTGTAGATGACATTAGTTTCAGTCCATCTCTGAACTTAAAATTGTTATTAGAATATGATATGAAAAAATGTGCGGAACATTGACTGACATGAACTATCATAAAAATGTTTACATTTACATTGCTTTTATCTTGATATAAAGATACTGTAGTACACCCACTACCATGCTGATTTCACATTTCTACAGTATGATATAATTTTCTTTTATTTACTTTAGGAAATGAATCTATAGTCTTCTAGGAAAAATGTCTGATCCTCATTTACCGTATTTTGGACAAAAGCTGGCTGTTATCCTTCGATAGCCCGAACGTGCCCAGTGAATTTTTGTTAACCAGCTGAAGTAGGAATGGAATCAGATTGGTAGAGATTGGACAATTTCTTCAATCCTATAAATACACGAGGGACTGTACAATTTCTTCAATCCTATAATTACGAGATTAACCTTAGCATTTTAGTTCCATTTTGTCTCATACCGTTAACATTAGGGCACCTGTTATGTAGAATTAGGCCCCCTATCATGCAGAATTTTGCCTAATATCTCGTTCTATTGCGTAATCTTATTCAGAATTTGCGCCAATATTGATGGTGGCAGATCCATTTACAACCTACTAAGAGAATCATCCAATTCATGGAGCCTCTTAAGAGTACTTGTACTTGTTGTAGCAGTTCCACCTGGGCATTTTGGAGCATCTGTGAATAATCTCCTCTGCTTGCTCCAATAGCAGCATCAGCTCGCGTATTTGATCCTCTTATCTGTTGAGTTCTGAAGTCACATGACTGACAGTTTTTCTAAGGTCTTGGAGGATTGACTCAAATTTAACTATTCTTATTTTGTGCCAAATGTCTGTGCATACCCTAGAACATCCTGTAAAACGAGTCCTACCATCTGGCTCATATTTTTAATTGCCTATTACAATCTCTATTTATGGAGGTAACGTGAGGCTACTAATGCTACTTGTTTCCGAGTGTACTTGGATTTTAATTCGAATATGTAACACTTAAATGTGATGACTATTCCCTTATTGTTGATCTCGTAAAGGCAAGGAAGAGAAATAGATTTTTGTAATTCAAAAAGTATAAAATAATCTTTACCTTCCTGAAGCAAGTAATAATAGAAGCAGTATGGCCAAGGTGAGGGAAGAATTAAAACAAACTGATAAGTACATTAAAATTTTGTTGGGGTAGCTATCTATTCAACCGATCCATTTCTTCGATATTCGGAGTTAATGATTTGATCCTGTTGTCGAGACTTCCTTGGACGTGTGAATTGCTACTCCCAGAACAGCCACTAAAACCGATTTCAATTCCTGCTAATTAACAAATTTATTTTAATATTGGATGTTTGGTATTGTTTGTTTTGTAGTTGTTATTTTTTATTTTTAAAATTTAAAAATTGTATAATTTTTGTTCAGAATCATTTTATAAAAGCGTTTTGTAAAATATTTAAAATACATTTTTACTGTTTATAAAAGGAATGTTGAAAATAATTTTTTATTATTTTTCTTGTTTGGCAAAATGATTTAAGCTACAAAACACTTTTGATAACAATACACGACATATTTATTGAAAATAACTATATTATTAATATATTTAATAATATTTTAAAAAAAATAATAAAATTTATTTAAATTAATTTCTTTAAACGTATTTATTATTTTATTTTTATTAATACTTTTATGAGAAATATTTTTATTATTTTGATTTTTAAGAGATAATTTTAAAAAAATTTAATTTAATTAACACAGAGATGTTATATTTTTAAATATTATTTTTTATTTTTTGTTCAACAAATTTAACATAATTATAAAATTTTACCCTTATACTTTTATTCTTTAAACAATTAAACTGAAAGTATATAATCAAAATATTAACTATTTATATAATATTTGATAGAAAATAAATTTTTTAAAAAATAATACTGAATGCATTTTACATTTCTCATTTTTCATTTTTAAAATATATGAATAGAAAATATTATCAAACATATAATTAAACTCTAAAAATATAACTGAAAATTTTTATTTTTATTTTTATTTTTGTTATGTAAAAATATCAGTTGAAAAAATAATACTAATCAGACTCTTAATAACTTGGATTGCTAGTTTGCTCTTGTCATTCTCAATCACTCATTTATTAAGAAAAACTTCAAATTGTGGCCGTGTTTTAGGTTTAGCCAAATGCTTTGAATAATTTAAATTAACTTTTTTTTCCCTTTTGTGAGGGGGTTTTCTTAAAAATAAATAAATAAATAAAATTAAAAAAAGCATTCGTGTTTCTGATCCCATTAGTTAGTATTTTGCTTGAGCTAATTGTAATTGTAATTAAGTCAAGAGGGTTTTGTCGATTATTTACAGTCAACAAGATTTGGTCTTAACTTGATCACCGCGAAACTTTCCCACCCACTTGTATCACTACTAGGGATCAACGACAGCGAGCACGAAAAGCATTGACAGCACAGCTGTGTTAGGCTTCATGATGTAGAAATGATAAATAACTCCTATCATTTTAGAAAATTATAAATATTTTTTATTTTTTTATAACAAATATTTTTAAAATTTAAAATTAATAACAAATAATTCTTATAATATTTTTTTATTAATTAATTAATTTTTTATAATATAATTATTATTATACGCTTAACTTTTATAAAAATAGAAATTAAATATTTCAAATATAAATAAAATTTGAAGTATATTTTTATAAAAATTAGAGATATAATAATAATAATTATATTATAAAAAAATTAATTAATTAATAGAATAACATTATAGAAGTATTTGCTATTACAAAAATATTTATCATCAGTTTTAAATTTTAAAAATATTTATCACAAAAAAAAAAAGTTAATATATTTATAATTTTCTAAAATTACAGGTATTTGTCTTCCTGCAAATTTTTTTTTTATGTCACCGCCATCTACAAGCAGCATTAATCTTTAACCAAAATTAAAGGTGGATATCATCTATGACCGGTTCATTGCAACAAGTAATTTGCTTCGATTTTTAGTTTCGATTGGAAAGAAAGTAATAAATAATTTGTAGTTTGGGCTGAATTATGAAAATTTACGATATAATAAAACTTATATCTATCTATCTATCTATGTGTGTATTATTGACACTAAAAATTGTGTACTGAGCATTAGCATGATCAGAATTTTCTTTTGTATTGCGTTATATATAATTTATTAAAGTTTGTCTGAATTAGTATATGTCATCTCTTAATTACAATATAGTTTTCCTTTTTTATTAATTTGATAAATTTCTTGGGAACAGAACTGAAATCTTCCACTTTTTTGATACATCATTAATTTGGATTTTAACTAGAATAATACATAGTATGTAGTTTAAAATATAGAATTAATAGAAATAAATCTGTAAGAAATTTTTTTTAATTACATATGTATAAATATATTGATAGCCCATGTCCAAAATCAACAGTTCTAGACCAAAAATCATCAACTAAAACTATACATTAATTTATGGATTAAGAGTAGACTAATTAAATCCAATAGTTGGATTTATATTAATATTATATAAAATTTAAAATTTTCTTCAAAATATTCCAAAATAATTGTCTTCATAGGAAATAATAAACAACCTATTTTTACAATTACTAAACGATGAAAGAATTCGTTATATCGATATTCCGATGAGATAATATACAATTACATAAATATCCCCCACCGTCACCCTGCAAGCCAATGTCAACTTGCATTTCACTTTCAAACCATTGCAAGGAAGATGAATCTTGATCGTATCGATTATTTTATATTACTTTTTTTGATCATGATTCTGTCATAAACCAATTTTGTCCTCTGTAATTTTGTTTGTTGCAGATTTTTATTTTTGTGAAGATTTTATCTCAGGTAATATCTCTTATCCTTTATCTTTTTATATTAAGTTATTAAGAGCAATAGTTGATGTTAAACTA
>JAWDEX010000020.1:2137750-2169260 GCA_035221805.1 Trichilia hirta | reverse complement strand
CCAGGCTCACAGTACCTTCAGTGGTGATCAAGGTGATCTATAGCTTCTAACTACATGTTTTTGTGATTCCTTGAAAAAAATCCTTATTTAATACATCTCTTTACCCAGTTACTGACAATTACTCATTTCTTATGCTTTCAGGTAAAACATACATCTTCAGGATCTCAAATGTGGGCTTATCGACCTCTTTCAACTTCAGGATTCAAGGTCACACAATGAAGCTAGTTGAGGTTGAAGGATCTCACACAATTCAGAACACATATGACTCACTTGACGTACATGTGGGTCAATCATTATCTGTCTTAGTAACCTTAAATCAGCCTCCAAAGGACTACTATATTGTCGCATCAACACGGTTTACTAAGAATATTCTTACAGCTACAGCAGTATTGCACTATACAAAATCCCAGACCCCATGTTCAGGACCCTTACCGGCTGGTCCTACGTACGAAGTTCACTGGTCCATGAAGCAAGCAAGAACTTTCAGGTATTATTTACTTAAAGAAAACTAGAGGTTTCTTAGAAGAAGATTCTTGCTTTCCTATCCTCTCGAGCCAAGGCACAGTGTCGCTGCCTGCTGTGCACCGTCACTGTGCCTTGATGGCCTGGTGACATGCGGCACCTGCTGCACACCGGCGCCCAGGTGCTTGCACCCCTGTGCCACCCACCTGCTGCACGAGCACCTTGCACCTCTCGAGCATGAGCCAAGGCACGGCTGTGCTGCATGCTGTGTATTGATGGCCTGGCGACGAGCAGCATATCCAGCACACTGGCGCCCAGATGTGCATCCCCGTGCACCTGCACACAGACACATTAGCATTCTGCAATTTTTTTCCCTCTTAAGATAAATAATTCAACAAGGATTTTCTATTTTCACATCATAATCTTTATGGTATAGATATAATCCATTAATTTATGGAAAGCGTCTCATGGGTGTACATACCTCAATTGATATCATTATCTACATGATAAAATTGGCCTTAAAAGAACCGTTGGACGTTAACTTCGGCGAATAATTTATTTTAATCATTTCAACTTTTCATGCAGGTGGAATTTGACAGCAAATGCTGCCAGACCCAATCCTCAAGGCTCATTCCACTATGGAAAGATAACCCCAACCAGGACAATTGTTTTGGCCAACTCAGCACCTTTGATTAATGGAAAACTGCGTTATGCAGTTAACAGTGTCTCCTACGTAAATTCTGATACCCCGCTGAAGCTTGCAGATTACTTTAACATCCCAGGAATTTTCAGTGTGAATTCTATTCAAACTGTTCCCTCTGGTTCTGGTCCTTCAACAGTGGCCACCTCAGTTATGCAAGTCAACCTCCATGAGTTTATTGAAGTTGTCTTTCAAAACAATGAGAAGACCATGCAATCGTGGCATCTTGATGGTTATGATTTCTGGGTTGTTGGGTAAGTTAACATATTTATTTTCTTGTTTACTGTTTGTGAGTTAGGTAGCTTCTAACCATTCGATTTGCACCATATGCAGTTATGGTTATGGACAGTGGACAGCAGAAAAGAGAAAAACCTACAATCTGGTTGACACTTTAACCAGGCACACTGCTCAGGTAACTTAAACCAAGGTTTAATTTGTTTTATTTTCCTTGATCATTTCTGGTGCACACTTGCTTCTCACATGTTCTGTTGCTGCTATAGACCACTGCCATATTTACTAAGAATGTTGCTATTGTTATTAGAAGGTTTATTAGATGAATCCCAAATGCCATATTCATAAAACTACAAAAATTATCCGCACTATATCAAATTCTTCTGATTGTCCTTTGAACTTTTGTTGAGAATAATGATTCATGCTTGTATTTTCTTTCTTTCTTTGCTGGGATTTGACTGTTTAGAGCAATTTTATACAAATTACTTATAACTACACACTCTTAACTCAAGGAAAAATTGATAATCTATATGCATTATGTTTAAAATGATTTCTGCCATGTTAATCAACATCTCACATATGCAGGATTAAGTTAGGAAACTCAATAAATTTCATTATGACTATAATAACTGAAGATCGATTGCCTGTCCATACAATGATTTCTGCCATGTTAATCAACATCTCACATATGCACGATTAAGTTAGGAAACTCAATAAATTTCATTATGACTATAATAACTGAAGATCGATTGCCTGTCCATACATTCTTCTAAGTTACATCTCAAAATTTTTTTCCTCATGCACATGCATTTTCGTGCAGGTGTATCCAGAATCTTGGACTGCAATATGGATCTCCTTGGACAACCAAGGAATGTGGAACATGAGGTCTGCTATCTGGGAAAGGCATTATCTTGGGCAACAATTTTATCTCAAGGTCTGGAATGCAGTCCACAGCCTTGCTAATGAATACGACATTCCTTCTAATGTTCTTGTTTGCGGCAGAGCTGTTGGACATCACCCTTAATATGAATAATGATTTCGTTATACACTAGTCTGTTATAAGATCAGTCATGAAGGTATGACTGCAAGAGAAAGCAGAGAAATTGAGTGAGAGAAGAATGCCGATTCATACCTCAAGGATTCGTCTTTATTTGGACATCTAGAAATCTTTTATGTGGATTTTCCATCGAAATGTATGATTGATTATATGTTAGCTTGAAACGCTTTATTCAATTTTAGAAAGTTTCTAAGGTTTTATGCATTTGGTCCCTAACCGATGATGTCTACTAGTTACCTTGTATGCAGTCAAAGATGTCCAGTATATATATATATGTCATTAGATAATTACAAATCTAAAATATTGTCACTAGGGAAAAGAGGAAAAGAAATAAGGGAAGGAATATATCAGGGGCAGAAAGAGTATACGTTACAATTCATATCGATTAGAGTCTACAAAACTCTTTTAATTTTGAGGCAGGCAACACCACCAATATAATTCAAATAATTGATTCAATTGAATATACATTAAAAAAATTATAATGAATTATATTCTTTTAATACAAATTATATAAATTTATTCCATCTGCATAAATCATAATATAAAATTGGTACATATTATATGATCTGGGAATAGAACGTAATTTTCATAAATTGATCGAATGATTTTGGCAATCAATGGTTCAAAAAAATTCTTGTGATATGTAGAGGGATGAAAAGGAGGTCACCGTCTCGGTCCGTGGTAAGGAGGCATGATGGTCACTTCACAGCATGTGTTACACGAGCCTCCACTATTATTGGAATAGATCCTTTTGACGACTGGGAGGTACCGATGCCAACAAGTTATCTCCAGCCTCGTAACCAACTCTCGGGCTAGTAAAACTTATCTTGTCATATTTTTGGAGACTTGGGATATCGACATCCGAGTTCCACCTTCCCATCCTCCCCCTGCATTTCTTTTTTACTTAAAAATAGGAGAGACGGTAGGAGATAATAATACTCAAATATCGAAGCTATTGGAGGATATCACGTCACATTTATAGTTGTAACTTCCATAACATACCTTTTTATGCAATTATAACACCGGTCTGCGTTACCAAATAATGATTACGAAGTAACTCGCCTTTAATTTTAATACGTCACCTAATAATAAACTGACTTTTTATTCTTTAATATTTACATATATAAAAATTATTATAAATATTATATTTTTTTAATAAAAAAAGAATTAGACATTGTTGATCATTTTTATAGATTTTGTATTTTTTTGAATCCGATTGTTATTATGCAGGCGATTTGACCTGAATCCGATCATCTTAATATTTCGACTGGTATTTTGATTATCAAAACGATTTAATTTTAATATTTCTAAAAAAAAAATTTCAAATAAAAAAAGCAAATGCATTTTCTAAATAACGGCTTAAACATTCTATCATATTAAGAGGCATCTTATCCTATAAATTATACGTATTTATTACACCACTTTAGTCTGACAAAAAAAAGTAGTGAAAGGACTCGCTAGATGATCATACTGTATTCTGTCTAATCAGACTCTTATTTTTCGATGTTCACACATATAAAAGCCTTATAAATGATAAAATCGCTACATAAACTGAAAAATTATTTCTTTTTTTTTTTTTCTAATTTTTGGAAAAAAAAAGGAGTTCAAATCAGTTGTGGTTAGTCTTCACTATAAATATTCTCGAACCCAATGTCCCAAGTCAATAAATAATTTAAACACTCTATTTTATTATTTTTCTTTAATTTAATTTTTAATGATCCACTGACTTGAGCGTCGAAGTTTATATATCGGTAATCAAACTTTACTCTTAACTCGTTCTTTTTAATTTTAAATAATTTTTCAAGAATCGTTATTCGAAGTTAAATACTACTTTAAACAGTCTTTATATTAATAGTAATAATAAAATTTATGTAATGCATTAAATTTTTTATTCAAAAAAATTTTGGCATCAACAACAAAGATAACTGCACCTCGTGGAGTCGAGCAATGACAATCGTCATGCTAGTGAACAAAAAGATCGAATTTATTTATGGTTCAATTCCTCGACTTGATATGATCTGAATCTTCTCAGATCGCGGATTAAGGACAGCAATATTGTGATTTCTTGGATCTTGAATTCTGTGTCTAAAGACATTCTGCTTGTATAATTTTTTCTAAGTCTGCTTTTGGGATTTGGATTTATCTAAAAGATCGTTTTCAAGAAAGTAATGGGTCTAGAATTTTTCAATTACATAGTGAATTGATTAATCATATGTAGAATCAAACTCCGTCAGTATATACTTTGTGAAATTAAAGAAAGGAATTAAGCAATTTCTAGCTGAAAATGGTAGATGGCTTTTAAAATATACATAATATATCAATGGTAGACGGCTGAAAATGTGATGTGCGCAAATATTTATCTACAAAATAATAAAAAAAAAGTTTATTAGAGCAATATTATACAATTCGTACGTTAATTAGTAAGTTAAATTAATTAAAATTAATATGTAATAAAATATAATAATAACATAAATTTTGCGTGAATTGAGACTAAATTCTTAAAACACAAGCCAATGTAAAATGACAGAAAACACTCGTTAGACATACATATGAGGATGAGGTATTAATTTTGAAAAATAATAATAATAGAGCTGAAAATATTCTAGGCCTCATCCAGAAAATGTTTGTTCATCATGGGCCATGGGAAAACGATGGATAATCGACCCCAGACTGTGGAAAAGTCCAAGGACCCTCAAATTTCTAATTCTACGTCGAGGTTCTTTAAAGTATTCCAATTGGAAGATCCTAGAATTTAAAATTCATTTCGTGCGTTAAATGTTATTTTCTAGGCAGCCCGACTCGTGAGCTGCTCAAAATTATTTAGTAAATATTTAAATTTGGTTAGATCATAATCGAATGGAGCTTGAATTTGAATAAATTGAGTACTTTTTTAAATTAAAATTTTAATAAAATAATACTCGAATTATAAAATTAAGAAACTTAGTCGAGTATTTATCAGAAATATAAATCAGTTGAGTTGGATCGAATAAATTTTAAATTTTATGATAATAATTTTAAAAAATAAATATTTAAATTTAATCAAATTAAATTTAAGTATATTGAATATTTTATCACGTTAAATCAAGTTAAACATAAAAAATATAGATTTGATTGAATTCAAATTTTAAGTATTTGAGTCATGCCATATTTGAATAATTTATTGTATCGACTAGACTCAACTCCATTACACTTAGCCTATAGTCTTGATTTTTAGGTTATTTTAAATATATTAAGTCTCTTCAAATTTATTAAGAAGAGATAAATCAACTTGTTAAATAATTTATGAGAATTTTTAATATAAAATTTTAATTATAATTTATTTTTTATAAATTCTAATTTTATTATATGTTTATTATTATATTATAAATTTTTTATTTAACAGTATATAAAGAATTAATTTTTTTTAAGCGTGTTAATTTATTTTAATATTATACTTTTATTACATCAAATTATTTTTAATTAATTTTTAAATAAATAATAATTTATTGAAAATTAAAATAAGTTATCATTACTATGTGATGGTGTAAGTTGTTGTTTTTTTTTTTTGCCCGATTTCTTTTAAAAATACATCTAGCTCCATCTTTCTTTTGTAAATTAACTTAGTTTTTCTTTAAAAAAAAAAAAATTATCTCAATATTTTAATATTAAAATTTATTAAATAAAGTATAAGATGCATGTTTTTTTAATAATAAAAAATATAGATAAACCGACTAAAATATATTATTTACTTTATAGTATAATTTATTAAAAAATATAATATTTTTTTTCTTATATAGAAGGTAATGGATATTAGAAAGAGAATAGAAATTCATTTCTTAAAAAAAGTAAAAAATAATAACTAATTTAATTGATTAATTAAGTTAACTCATCGTTAAGGTGTGGGTATTATTTGTTAATGCTGATTTACAACGTAGCATGTGGATTAAATTTAAGATGTTGTACGGATGATGATAACTGTGAGTTATGATGGGACCAATTTGAATGCGTGAATCATCGTTCTCCCCTACTGCGACTCAACACTTTTGGGCTGTACGGTCTTTTCCATGCCTTCGGCGTGTTCGGCCTATCTACTCTCGCCATTATTCGATTCAGGAATTTCAAACATGCATGCAACCATTGCTATTGGTTGTAAAAACAATAATTGATATTATACAATTACAAATATAAAAGGTCCATTAATAGTAAATTTTGATCTAGAAAGTAAAAGGTTTTGTTCACGTGGTTCATGTAATTACAAAAATTCGAGTCAATATATTTTATTATTCTTGTAATTTATTCTAATAAAATCTTTTGTGTAATCAAAGAAACAAAAATCTATCATCTTTTTGCAAACCTTTCTTTTACGCCATTGAATTTGATAACCCAACAAATTTGTTTGAATTCTAGGATAATTAAAGAATAATGTCTTGAAAAAAACAAATTGTGTGTAATGACAAACAAATTTGCCTCGTTAATTCAACATCGAAAGTTGGTTTAAAATATTAATGCATATTATATGGCAAAAAGATGTTTTAATATGCTGACGGGCTATGAAAGGTTCACTAATATTGTGAAGGAGCTATGAAACAAATATGAATTGACAGCGATCATAATACACGTTTCAAGTTTAGAAATTTCAACACCATTGCGATTGTTTGTAAAAGGTCCATTAATATCTTTAAACGGTTATGACTAAAAGATATGAATTGATAGTGATGCCAAGACACATTACCTCTTCATTCGCGATAGGACGGAAAAAATATGTGGTGGGCGTGTGTTTAATAGTCGATGGAGAGAAAAATAATTAATCAAAATTCTAATGAGACAATTTAATAACTGATCCTTAAATGACAGGAAACTTGGGATCTAAATTTTTAAAATAAGGTGAAAGCGAAAGCACGCCGAATTGACTCTTTCTCGTATCGGAAACCAATCTGCTTACGTTAATAGTTTTGAATGACATTGTTAGGGGTGTCCTTGACAATGAGAAATTAAGATCTAGTGCTATTATAAATTTATTTAACTTTTTAAATATCATTGGTTATGTGTGTGCAGTTGATATATATATATATAAAAGTTTATATTTATTTTTTATTATATTATTTATTTATTAATTATCTATTATACATATGAATTTATTCAATAATATCTCAAATCAGTACCCAATCAAAATCTAACAACGAGATGGCCTGGGAAATCACTCATCAAGGATCTTATTAATTATCCCAATTTATCAACATCAGATGGTATACATGCGAAAAAGGAAGACATGTAGGAAAGATCTTGTTAACTTAATTTCACAATTTCACATCAAGTAGAGATGGCGTGCTTCAATGGGCGTTGATTGGAAGAATGGCACTTCAATTTCAGTATTATTGATGTTCATCTAGAGGATCTGAGATCTCGTGTATAGTCGTTGAGCAGAATAAGTGAATCCAAAATTCTACCAATAAACTTTTTTAATCGAATAGTTAAGTGTGTGATCTAGGATTAGGACTTGTAAAATGGGAAAATTGTGAGAAATGCTTACATGCAGCATCATTGGATACACCACATAGCATAGTTGATATGATGATGTGGAAATTCGAGCAATCAAGAAGCACAATCTCAGTCTGTGGTAGTATAATATAAATTGAAATTACAAATTTTATATTAAATAATGCCTCCGACTTATATTATTATTTCTCCAAAATTTTTGCCAGAGCTTTGCTAGATGGTCTGATCTTCCAGAAAGGTGGCTATATGATTTAGAAATTAGTAGACACAAAGAAATTTCAAAAGAGAAAATTTATGACTATGGACGTATCATCTCAATATCTAAGTATTTAATGGGGGAGCTTTCCTTCAAAGTCGATATTGTGCTTCGATACAAAAGACGTAAGAAATAATTGAAATGCAAGCCCAGTCTATGGTCTATGGTCTATGGTACCGGCGGAGGGTAAACGATTTTGACTTTTGTCGAACTTATTAAATTTCGAAGAAAAATATGTATATAGGTTATAAAAATAATGGAGGTCGATTAAGACGTTTAGTAAAAGTCGAACGCGAGGGAAGAAAAACGTTAGAGAATAGTGAGAGGGAGGTGATGAAACCTTGGAGATGTACATGTTCACATGATCGAAAGTAATTTAAATGAGTGAAAACGTGATACTAAATTCTATTTTCAAAATTCAAATGGTTGGTGAAATAATGTTGTAAACAATTTTTCAAAAATTTAATTAATAAGATTTGAAAAAAAAAAAAAATGACGTTATCAATTTGTACGGAACTTGAAGCCTCCAAGAGTTGAATGGAAGACAAGATTACGACCGGAAAGACCTTGAATTTTGAAAAAAAAAAAATGTTACTTTATTTTTTCAATTATTTATATGTAAGAGTGAAAAAAAAAATTACTTTTATTGTTTTCTTTCAAAAGCAAGATAATGTTAAAGAATATTAAAAGTTTTCGAAAATGTCACAACACATAGTTGATATACACAAACATCAAACTAACTTTGAATTACACTAAATTTTTAGTCTAAAGATAAAAATACTTTTTCTTTTGTATCCAAATATTATGACAAAATTTTTTAAAGTTAAAATTCAATTCATTTTTAAAAATAAAACACACATAATTTCAAACCTACAAACTACCATTTTCTTTTCTTTTTTTTTTTTGGCCTAATGTTTTAAGGCTTTCCTTTTTTTTTAAAATTATTCGATATTTTTTATTTTTCAATTTTATTTTAAAAAATTTAGAATAAAACTAAATCAAAATTCATAATTTATGATGATAAAATTGAAAGTAAAGAGTATTAAATCATTTAAAAATGAAAGAATAATAAAATATTAAACTAAAAAGGAGGAGTACAACAGTAGTTTAACCATCTTAATTTTAGTAGCGTTGCTTTCTCTGCTTGCTGCTCTATTGTTTCTCTATTTCCGTGTTTATTGACACTGCAAACTCTAATAGAATGCTTGAGAATTAAAAACAATGACTTGCAAAAAAAAAATAAATAAATAAATCGACACTGCGACACTAAATCCAGAAAACAAAGACAAATGCGTTTCCAACGACAGTCAGATTTGAGATACCAAAATTAAATAGTCGGTGAGAAAATCAGGGAATTAAGTAAGATTAAAGAAAAAAAATGACATGATTTCTTATTATTTGCTCAAATTTATATATATTTTTTTTCTCTGTTACTGCAGTTTGTAAAGAAGCTGAAAGAGGAGAGAGAGGTTGGTTAACTTCTGGTAGTTTGAATCTTTTGATTTATCTTAGAAAGTTTTAAATAAGGTGTCATAATTCATTTCAAAAGTTAGAAAAGTTTAGATGAGGAGAGAATCAAATATATGCATTCAAATTCCTCCGTTGTTTGCTTCATTTTTTTAATTGGCCGCTAATTCCAAAACGAGTTTTCTGGTTATCTTTTAATTGAATTTAAGGTGTCATAATATTTATCGTAATTAAAAAGAAGGGACCAGTTTAGAAAATTAAAAGAATGCTGAAAAAAGGGATGGAGGCTTTACTTTTCTAGAATCTTGACTCTATATATAGCTCACTCATTAAATTGGCAATTGCACTCATCAAAATGGATTACCTGTCTCTCCTGCTTGTTCTATCCTTTCTATGGATTTGCATTCATTTCCTAACCAAAAGTCTAGCAGCCCGGAAGGATCAGGGGAGCCTTCCACCGGGACCCCGTCCTCTCCCGATTATTGGAAACATTCTTGATGTTGGACAAAAGCCTCATGAGGACTTTACTAATTTCTCAAAAACTCATGGACCCATAATGACCCTTAAGCTTGGTAGCTTAACTACCATAGTCATGTCCTCTCCAGAAATTGCCAAGGAAGCATTCCACACAAATGACCTGGCCTTATCCAGCAGACCCATCCTGGACAGCGTTCGTGCACTCGACCACCACAAAATTTCCTTGTCATGGATGCCTGTCTCAGCTCCTTGGAGAAACCTCAGAAAAATTTGTGCTATTCGAATGTTCTCCAGAAAACAGCTGGACGCCACCCAAGCCATGCGACGGAAAAAGGTGAAAGAACTACTCGAATATGTGCAAGAGCATTGCAATAGGGGTTCTGCTGTTGATATTGGTCAGGAGGCATTCACAACAATTCTTAATTCCATATCAAATACATTATTCTCTATTAATTTAGCCCATCATCATTCTAATCAGTCTCAAAGTTTTAACGAGCTTGCACGCGGTGTGATGGAAGAAATTGGGAGGTTTAATCTTTCAGATTATTTCCCGCTAGTGCGATTTGTTGATCCACAAGGATCACGAAAACGTCTGACTAGATATTTTGCAAGAGCACTTGACATATTTGATAACATCATCAATGAAAGATTGCAAGCAAGGGCTTCTTCCTCTGAGTCTAAACAGAGCAACGACATGTTAGATTCACTCCTTGATCTTTTAGAAGAAAATAATTCTGAATTCAGTTTAAGTGATCTAAAACATATGCTTCTGGTAAGGAGTTATCTGAACTAATACCTCATATTGCATGAAATTTATAAATGGTTATTCTATCCTTAATAAAATATCAGTTTTATGAATCTTCTTAATAAAACGTCAATTTTATTGTATCCTCTGACTCCAATTTAAATCATCAGGACTTATTTTTTGGAGGCATTGATTCTACATCGAGGACAATAGAATGGGCAATGACCGAATTACTCCGCAACCCCAAAATACTAGCAAAAGCTCAAGACGAGTTCAGAGGATTGCTTGGCAAGGATGGACTAGAGACAGCTGAAGAGCACGAGATTTCGAAGTTCCCTTATTTACAGGCAGTAGTGAAGGAGACATTTCGGTTGCACCCACCTGGTCCATTTCTCGGTCCCCGTAAAGCTGACGTCGACATAAACATCCACGGCTACAGGATACCCAAAAATGCACAAATACTTGCGAATGTATGGGCTATGGGAAGAGATTCAAACATATGGCCGAATCCAAATGCATTCATGCCTGAAAGATTTTTAGATGGCGAAATGGATGTCATAGGCCAAGACTTCGAGCTCATTCCATTTGGAGCTGGAAAGAGGATTTGTCCTGGCTTGCCATTGGCTCAAAGAATGCTGCATTTGATGCTGGCATCACTCATTTATGCCTTCAATTGGAAACTTGCTGGTGGTTTGAAGCCGGAAGATATAGATATGGGTGAAGTGTTTGGCGAAACATTACACAAAGCTGTGCCTCTTTTGGTTATTCCAGTCAAAGTCTGACTCTTGGAGTGCTCTGGTATTTCCGTTATAGAGAATATGCGTTTTCGGGCTGTTTATGTTAAAAAAATAAAAGTTATTTGAATATTATCATAATGGGCACCTTTGGTACGACAAAAAATATATGAATTCTGTTGTACTTGTATTGCAGCTGATCGTATTATAATAATTTAAATGTACCATTCCATATTTTATATTTGCTTTGTTGCGTAAAAATTAGAATTAAATATTTTGTTTCGTATAATAATGAAATATTATTTAGCTAATTACAACAAATTCGTTAGAAATAATTACAATCACATCCAACAACCATTGTCCACTGCACCTAGCGGCTTTGTTATTCGATTTCATAGTCATGCTTGATATTGAAAGAACAACTAAAAAAATTGTTCATGACCTACAGTAGCAGAGGTCACTGCAAGGTTTAAAGATGCCCTCTGCCCTTGCTTCTAATCTAATATTTTTTAAGCTTTTAAGAAAATTGTTATATGTGGCATTTAAATTTTTTACGATTAAAATTTTAATTTGCTTTTAATTTTTTAATTAAAAAATAAAAATATTTCTAAAACATTCTTTTGATAGAATAAAATTTCAAACTAATGTGTCTTAAGATTAATTTGATCTTACAATATTTGTGTAATATTTAGCAAGCACAATTAGAAAATATTTAATCACATTAATTGTTTAATGAGTTCTATTTATTTATTTTATTAATATTTGCTATTTGATACTTTTATCTTATAACAACGTCTCATAAGCCATCATATCTTAATATCAAATGAAAATTTAATTTTACTTTGCGGCTTCTTTCTCCATGGTAATGACACCTCAAAATCCTTGATTCTATGTTTTATGACACCTCGAACTCTTCAATAGATATTTGAGAATTAAAAAATAAAATATTTTTAAAAGAAAAAATAAAATGTAAACTGCAATAAATTTTTTTATTCGCCAAAATTTATATAATTTTTTTTTCTATTAAAGTTTGTAAATAATAAAATGAAGGAAACGGTGATAAATTTCGGAGCTAACTTTTAGTTTGCAATTTTAGGTGAACTTCTGTTAATATTAATAAAATAGCAAGGATTAATAGCCTTTTTTCATATAAACATATATATATATAAGTCATAGATATTGAAAAGTATTAAAGTAATAGAAAACAATTTACCTAAAAAAGTGTGAAACAGCAATGAAAAAAATAAAACGCAAATTTTAGTTAACATATAAATACTAAATTTGCCAACGAAGTTATGTGTGAAATTTTTATTATCTGACATTCTATTATTGTAATTTCACAACTTTATTTAAAGGTGGATCAATTTAAATCAACAATTGGATAGATTTTAAAATTTTAAAATTCAAATTAATAATAGTCATTTTCTTTTTTACTGATACAGTTTAAATCGATTCAAATTGATAATCGAATCTGTTCAAATCAGTAGTAAGAACTTTGGATTGATTTTCAAAACCATAGGCGTGGATCAGCCGACAACGCCCACTCCTCACTATATTGTTGACTTGGCACGGGAAACCGAATAGAATTATTGTATATTGCTTAGAGTCCCTACCGGTAATTGAGATAATGGCAATTCGTAGAAATATAATATCTTTTAACTAATTAATATTAACTTAAGAACCTGTCCTAATCGACAACAGCCGTACGCAACACACACATGGAGTGGACGCCAGTCTTTAATAAAAGCTTATCTCAAGATCAAACTGGCAATTTCACTCAGAAAGTAAATGGACCTCTTATCTCTATTGCTTGCTGTACCCGTTCTTTTGACTTGCATTCTGATCCTCATCAAAAGTCAAGCTGCCCGAAAGTCTAGTAGGGTGCCTCTGCCGCCTGGTCCCCGGCCACTTCCGATCATTGGAAATTTTCTTCTACTCGGAACCAAGCCTCATCAAGCACTTGCTGATCTCTCAAAAACTTATGGACCCATAATGACCGTCAAGCTAGGTAGCTTAACCACCATAGTCTTTTCTTCTCCAGACATGGCCAAAGAAGTATTGCACTCACATGATCAGGCACTATCTAGCAGAATAATTTCGGACAACCTTCGAGCACTCGACCACCACAAAGTTTCCGTGATGTGGTTGCCCATATCTGCCACATGGAGGAATCTTAGAAAAATTTGTGCTGTTCAAATTTTCTCAACAAAACGTCTGGATGCCAGCGAAGCCATACGGCGGAAAAAGGTGCAGGAACTACTTAATTATGTGGAGGTAAATTGCAGTAGTGGTTCTGCTATTGATATTGGTCAAGCGGTCTTCACTACAGTTCTTAATTCTATGTCAAACACTATTTTCTCTATTGATTTAGCTGATTACCATCATTCTGATATGTCGGAAAGTTTTTACGATGTTGCATCCCTCATGATAGAAGAAATTGGGACCCCTAATCTTTCATACTTTTTCCCGGTCCTGCGATTTGTTGACCCACAAGGATCACGCAAACGGTTGACTAGTTATTTTGCAAGAGTTTTCAGAGTATTCGATGGTATCATCAATGAAAGATTAGAAGCAAGGGCTTCCCCGGCCAAGTATAAAGGGGGCAACGATGTATTAGATTCTCTCCTAGATGTTGAAGAAAATAATTCTGAATTCAGTTTAACTGATCTGAAACATCTGCTTCTGGTAAGGAGTCACTTGAACTATCACCTTAAATTTCATGAAATTTTAAATTGCGTTGTTATATATTTTATCCTTAATACTTTATTTTTTAGAAAAGATAGTTAATATTTATTGTATACTCTAACGCTATTCTATGTCAGGACTTATTTATTGCAGGCATTGATTCTACATCTAGGACATTAGAATGGGCAATGACAGAGTTACTCCGCAACCCCAAAATACTGGCAAAAGCACAAAAGGAGCTTAGAGAAATACACGGAAATGATGGGATAAATCAGATAGTTGAAGAGTTTGAGGTGTCAAAGTTTCCTTACTTACAGGCAATAGTCAAAGAGACTTTTCGGTTGCATCCATCAGCTCCATTTCTCGTACCCCATAAAGCCGACACTGAAGTAAACCTTCTTGGTTTCAGGATTCCCCAAAATGCGCAAATATTAGTGAATGTATGGGCAATGGGACGAGATTCAAACATATGGGACAATCCAAATTCATTCGTGCCTGAAAGGTTTTTAGAACGCGGAATTGATCTGAAAGGCCGAGACTTCGAACTCATTCCATTTGGATCTGGAAGAAGGATTTGTCCTGGCATGCCGTTGGCTTACGGAATGCTGCATTCGATATTGGCATCACTTGTTTGTACCTTCGATTGGAAACTTGCCGATGGCTTGAGACCAGAAAATGTGGATATGACTGAAAAGTTTGGCGTAGCAGTACAGAAGGTTGAGCCTCTTTTGGCTATTCCTATCAAAGTGTGACTCTTTTAATCCCTGTAATGCTAGATAAAGAATATGTATGTTAGCATATTATTGTTATTTGCTCATGAGAGATATATTTATAGCTCTTTAAATCTTAATGTTATCTTTAAAATAGGTTTCGAGTTTTTGTGTTTTACTTGGATTTCTTTTAAAATTGTGATTTTTTGTTGCATTTTAAAAGTAAAATTAAATAATTTTTGGTAATATCTATTAATTTTGGTGGGATCTATATATTTTATATTATTATTATTTAAAATTTAAAAATTTTATCCCACACACCCATAATTTAAAAGTCATAATTTGGTACCTTGATTTTAAAAAGCATGACAGTTAAAATTTTGGTAACAATATATTTTTAGCAAAAAAGATTTAGCATCTGATGATTTTCCTCTGACAGTGACTTTCAAATATACAATTACATGTTAGTAGTAACACTATATATTTAGTGAATAAATTTAATATTTATTCTATAATATTTATCTCCGAAAACAATGAGAAATTAATACAAAATTCAAAATAGAAGTGAAATAGCTTCTTTATTTTCTTTCATAAACTTATCTCCATTAATAATTAACAAACAAATGAAATTTAAAAAAATTTTAACATTAAAATTATTTTAATAAGTAAAAATGTCACAACAACTAGGTGTTAAGGATTCTCTCCGTTCTATATAAAGAGTGAATTCAAGTTATAAAATAAGTTCAAAAAATTAATTTTTACGTTAGGGTAAAAATAAGTTACTTTGTTTATTGGACATTAAACTGATTTTGGTTAAAAATTAATTTTTACTTTAAAATAACAGACCTTGTAATGTAATGGCTCTGCGGTCAAACTCTAGCACAACTCTTGAAACCCTCATTTACTAAATATATAATAACGCTCTCAAACACCTCATTGGTTTATTTATAACTCGACTTTTTGTCCAATCAAGCCGAAGATATCATATGTAAAGAAAATTTACCAAAAAAAATATTAAAGGTCTTGGTCGTGAAGAGCAATGCATTTATTATATACATGAATTCCTATTGTTGATTCGCAATGAGTCGCCAAGATCTCTAGGAGAGCAATTGCTCCGAGAAAATTTATTTGATGACAAAAAAACTTGAAGAATTTTATTTTATTTTATTTTATCTTATATTTTATTTTGTCTATATATGCATTGCATTAAGGATATCGTCTTCGTGTTTGATTCTTTTATTTCTTTTTATTTTATTTTTTGTGTAATGCTAATCTCACAGTAAATATTTACAGTTGATCATTAGCTTCACGAAAATGACTGGTCTAAGGCCTATACATATCCTTAATGCACGATATATATTCAAAATGAACCAAAAAATAAATTAAAGCAACAGATGTATAAATACGTATTTCAAAATGTGGATAAAGATGTATGAATGCGATACATGGATCAAGTGGCTGAAAATATGACATATATGTCTACGTAAATAACAAGAGAATTTCTTTTTTGGAATATGATAAATAATAAAAGATTGGATAATCTATAGACAGAAATATGCAACCGGGCTTAATTTAGACAATACTAGCTCATTACGGGCCACATTGAGTCACATAATATAACTAGGGTGCGAACCAACTCTGTATCAAAGTGCAAAGGAAAACTTACTAATTTATATATCCGAGTTCGATTTGAAAGGTTTTCAATTGGGAGCTCCTATAATTTACAATTTATCCCTACTTCAATCTTTATGTCCTTGGGTTCTTAATTATCGGCCTTTTAGGATAAAGTTGATGTGCTTTTGAAATAACATCTATTATATAGTAAATGAATAATTGTGAATGGATTAAACGGATACGTGTATTGCCATATTTGTATTAATATTATTTTTCCTTTAATTTTTTATTTGTATCTGTATGTTTATTCATGTTTATGTATCCCCTCACCTTTTTATCTGTATTCATATTAACAACAAAATATGGATATATTCGTATACGTACCGATACCCGTAAATATCCTTTTTTTATTTTAATAATTTATAATTAATAATTTTATTTTATAACTTTTCATGATATTTTTGTAAGAAAATAAAATACAATCAATCGTACTAAAAATTAATTAAAAATAAAATCCAACTAAATATAAAAAAATTCATATTTAATAAATATATCTCCTAATTTATAAAATATTAGCTATCTCTTCTTATTTCTTTTTTCTGTCAAACAGTGGTATACACATTTAAAATACGTCTATTGTAGATAATTCTCATTCATAAAAAGCAATCAATGCAAAGTGATTCTTAACTATTGAAATAGCATGACAAAATTTATTCATTGTAATTGAAAAAAACAACATATTATTCTACTGTAACTCAAATGTAAACATAAACCATAAAATAATAATTAAAAATAAATTTTTTTGACAACAATCCATTCACAGATAATTAATAAATGTGTTATAGAAGAAAATTTATATTTTATTTGTTTTGATCAAAATAACATTGTTTTGATTCAAATCAAAACGTCGTCATTTTAAAAAATAAGATAAATTTGAAATTAGATTTTTAATTTTTAATTTTGTATTATACACTAGATTTATTTTTAAATTATTATACAGTATATTAATATATTAATATATCAATATATGGTAGTTCATTTTAAAATCACTGTTAAAAAAAAATCATTTCTAATTTCCGTTTGGTTCTAAAAATTCGGCCTTTATTTCCTGTAACACATGGCCCGTCCCATTTACAAATTACAGTGATAATAAGTAAATAAATCTTAAAATTCTTTTGTGAAGAAGAAAAAGGCAATAGACGCACGTTGAAGTTACCTTCCATTACTTTGCAATTTTAACGATGTATTTTTTAATCTACTAAGAAAATTAAAAAATTTATTCGTATTAACTTTTTAATGACAAGTGATATAATCTTTTTTAAAGTTAATTAGAAAATATTGAATGAGTAAGTATACCGGAATTTGAAAAATATTAATTAAATAATTAAACATAAAATAAGTTATTGTAAATTCCAATATGATCATGAATTGATTTGTTCCGTATCACTCCAATGTCTATCCGTTTTTATTAATTTCTTCTCTAAATTAATAAAATCAACATCATCTTCATCTGAGGTCTTCGATTGATCCTCGAACAGAAACCATGTCTATCATTATCAGTCTATTTTTGCTGATTGCGGCTTACGAACACGATGAGATAATCAAAATTACAAACGCAATGGTGTTGAGCAGATGGGATTGATGTTTCATTAGTGAAGAAGAGACAGCATGCGAAAGTGGAAGGCAATGGCAAACAGCAAAGTTTTGGATTTAAAGACAAGGAGAAGTTTCAAATTTCCAATTAATTATTAATTTTCGCGTAGAAATACGAATGAATGATTCATGTATCAGTTGTAACATTCATCTAGAAGATAGAGAGGGATGGAAGGAAGGAGGGATAAAAATTAATTAGAAATTGAATTGAATAGAATGTGGAAATTATTTAGAAATTTTGTAAAATTTACCACATGGTCTCACGATCTCAAAGGGAAGGTAAAGGTTTTGGAATTTCAATGGAAAAAATTGAAGAGGTATGATTTTAATAAATATTAAAATTATACAATAATAATATCTTATATCCGAACTTGTCTTATAAATGTATTAGACATGATATCTTGGGACGGACTTTGGCCCTAAGAACAGAGGATTATGTTGGTTGTAATCATGTGAACCCACCTGTCCAATTGATTTTTTGTGTGTTCGAGCTTACTGTATATGTGAGTATAAATTAAATAGAATTTTCTTTTTATATATTTTTCTCTCTTATTATTTAGATTTTCATAGTTTCCTATAAGAATTTATCACAGCAATCTTTCTGCTGCATGAGCTTCGACTTATGTTGATACAAACAAAGAATTGATATGAATAAAAATTAATCCAAGTCTAATTGACGTCGCCGCCGCTATAGTGTGCCTGTGAAATTTCAAAAGAAATTATTATATCAGCATAATTTATTAAAAAAACTTGCATATAATTACTAAGTGAGAAGAATGAATATAACAATTTGTATAAAAAAACATCCAAATACTATTTTTATCAATATATAATATGATTGGTGAAAGTGAGCGACAGGAGTCATTGGAAACGTAATAGAAGAAGAAGAAATTGGAAACGTAATAGAAGAAGAAGAAAGAAGAACGTGAGAGGAGAAAATTAAAGAAATTTTTAAAAACTTTAAGTAATAAAATGACGAATTTGTTCTTAACTAAACAAATGAGTCTTAAAACTTTTAATATAGTAATTAATTAATCAATGTCTTTCTATAAATTTTAATATACTAAAAATTGTAACGTATGCCTTAAAAACAATGTCAGCAAAATTCTATATAATAATTTGTACAAAGAAAAAAATTCTATATAATAATTTGTACAAAGAAAAAAATTCTATATAATAATTTATACAAAGAAGCAATATTTATGATACCATAAGGTCATATTTTTCTGACAGCTTGTCCTTGTACATCTCGCTTCCTATCTGGCAAATTGCACTCAAGCCTTATTAAAATAGAGTATTAAAATAGAATATTTGTCTCTAGTGTTTGTATTATCCGTTTTATGAATTTTCATTTATTTTATAACCAAAAGTCTATTAGGCATGCATCACCTGTTAAGATATTATTATTTATAAGAGAATCTTTATTTTTTTACGATTTTAAGACGTGTCTTTATAAGTTAAGTATACTATCTTATATAAACTCTTTATTTTGAACGAACTTTATTTATGTAGAATTGAATGTCTCTAACTATTTTAGAAGTATGTCAAAAATTACTATTTACTTAACGTCACTTCTCTTAATAATGTGGAATTAAATGTTCCTAATTATTCTAGAAATTTATCAGAAATCACTATTTACTTAGACTTTTTTTCATTTCAATGCAACTTTTCACCCTTATCATACTAAATTATTATTTTTTTTTCTTTAGTAAGAAGTCTGTCATCAACTCTCATACTAATGTCAAGCATGCAATGCTCATTAGGGTATTACTTAAATTTTTTTTTTTTTTTCACGATTTTAAAATGTATCTTGATAGATTAAGTGCACCATTTTATATAAGATTTTAATTTTGGAGAGATCTTATTGATATGAAATTAAATACCTTCAATTATCTTAAAAGTCTGTGAAAAATATTTCTTGGCTTTGACTCCACTTTCTGTCCTTATCGGACCGAGTCATTACACCAAAAGGGTGGTTTGATCAATTGGGGCCATGGCCCTTTTCGATTATTGAAAATATTTTTGAGATTGGAAAAAAATGCTCACGAAGACTTGGCTAAACTCTCGAAAATTTATGGCCCCGTAATGACCCTGAAGCTAGAATGCTTAACCCCCATTGTTATTTGGCTAAAGAAGCATTCCAAAAACATGATCAGACCATATCTAGCCGAACAATCCCTGAAAGCCTTCGAGCCCTCGACCACCACAAAGTTTCCATCGCATGGCTTCCTGTCCCACCTCCTTGGAGTAATCTTAGGAATATTTGTGCTTTACAAATGTTCTCCAAAAACCAGCTGGACGCCACCCAATCCATGCGGCGGATAAAAGTGAAAGAACTACTCGATTATGTGCAAGGGCATTGTAATAGTGGTTCTACTGTTAATATTGGTCAAGTGCCTCTACGACAGTTCTTAATTCTATATTAAATACTTTATTCTCTATTGATTTAGCAAACCATCATTCTCATCTATCTCAAAGTTTCAGAGACCTTGCATTCCGTGTGATGGTAGAATCTGGGAATCCTAATATTGCAGACTATTTCCCCATCCTCGGGTCTGTTGATCCACATGGTGCACGTAGACGGCTGACTGGTTATTTTAAGAGAGTATTTAAGATGTTTGATGATACCATCAATGAAAGATTATAAGTGAGAGCTTCCTCGACGAAACCTAAAGAGAGGAAAGACTTATTAGATGCGTTCCTTGATCATGTTGAAGAAAATAATGCTGAATTCGGTTTAAATAATGTAGAACATCTGCTTCTGGTACGGAGTTATCCGAACTATAATACCTTATTTGTCATGAAACTTTAAACTAGAATATTGTTGTATTTTTTACTGTTTAATTTCATAATATTTGAAAAAATAAATGTCAATTCTTATGGTATCCTCTCCAACGCCAATCTACATCAGGAGTTGTTTTTTTGCAGGTACTGATACTACAGCAAGCGCAATCGAATGGGCAATGGCGGAATTACTCCATCCACCCGAAAAGCTATATAAGGCTCAGAATGAGCTTAGAGGACTGTCAAGGATGGGCCATTGATAATTGATGAGTTTGAGATTTTAAAAGTTGCCTTACTTGCAGGCTATATTTAAAGAGACCTTATGGTTGCACCCACTTGGTTCATTGCTCGTGCCCCATAAAGCCCAAACTGAAATAAGCATCTTCGACTACAAAGTGCCGAAAAATACACAAATATTTGTTACTATATGTGCCATGGGTCGAGATTCCAAGATATCGCCCAATCCAAATTCATTCACAGCTGAAAGGTTTTTAGAGCACGAAATTGATGTGAAAGGCAGAGACTTCGAGTACTTTCCCTTTGGAGCTAGAAAAAGATATTTGTCCTAGCTTACCTACGGCTAACAGAACGGTACCCTTGCTTGTTGCATCACTAGTTTATGCATTCAATTGGAAACTTGATGGTGGCGTTTCGCTTTTCATTACACAAGGCTAAGCCCCTTTTGGCTATTCCTATTAAAGTATAACTCTCTTAATTTACGTATAGCTATTGTATTACTATAATATCAAGTACTGCTAAGAACTGTGTTGATACTATGAATAAAGACGCAAGCATCTGTTTTTAATAGTAGATTAGTACTGATAGATGCGGCAAAGAGTTAAAAGGGCAAAGGTGTAAACAATTTAAAGAGAAGAAGAGTAAGGAAAAGGAATTTGGAAGAGTCAAGAAAGTTAAAAACTCCTATAAGAAAAAAAATTTCAGATGACACATATTTCTTAATTCCAGTAATAATAGTAATAATAAAAAAAAAAACAAAAACGATACATACAAGGTTGTTATTGAATGATTTCATCAAAATTGTCTTAACCTATTTTAATATCCCATATGTTTATTTAATTAAACAAATATTAAAAACTTCCTAACATATTTTAATATCCTATTTTGCTCTACATAAATATTCTACTTACAACAGAAATTAAGAGTCGCAGTTTAATAGGAATAACCAAATTTGCTCAACTTTGACCAATGGAAGGTCAAACTTTTCTCACATTCACCACATCTGATTTGAAGCCATCAGGAAGTCTCCAGTCGAAGGTAAAGATAAGTGATGCTAGCATCAAGTGTAACATTGTATTGGCCAACGGCAAGCCAGGGAAAATCCTAAATATTTTGTGCAAAACAATTAGTCATCCGTTTCCGTTTGCGTGATTCTGGCCAGTCAACAAATAGGAGGAACGGAAAATAGTCTGCAACATGAGGATTCTCAGATTCTTTCATGATGCAGCATGCACGCTCTTTAAGACTTTGAGATAGATGAGAATAATGGTGAGCTAAACCAATAGAGAATAAAGTACTTGGTATAGAATTAAGAAAGGCCGCTTGACGAATATCAACTGCAGAACCACTATTGCAATTCTCTTTAAGATAGTTGAGTAGTTGTTGCACCTTCTTCCGTCGTGTGGCTTCGCTAGCATCCAGCCATTTCGTGGAGATGCCCTTAAAGATCAGTGGATCCAGAGAGAGTTTTACTGACCAGAGTTTTTTTTAATTAATTTCATATCAATTTTAATTATATATAAGTATTTCAATTAAATTTCATGTTCGTAAAATTTTAGACATCATAAAAAGTTTTTAAAGTGTAGAGAAATCAATTTTATTAATTTTTATATAAAGCAAATTTTATTTAATTTATTATTAGGTTTTAAAATCACTTATCCATTATTGGTGTGTTTGGATACTTTGCATTATTGCTTGGGACTACGTTTGGTCATTCCAATGTACTGCACTGTTGCAGAAAATAAAATATTATATTATTTATCATATTAATTAAAATAATTTATGATATTTTTCATAAATATATCAATTACTCTACGTACTACTACTTTTCATGGATCATCATTGGTCAATTATCGTCATTCAAACCCAAAAAAAAAAAAAAAAATTATAATTTTTAATAATTTTTTGCTAAACACAATTATAGAAAAATTATAGGATGAAGGCTCTTTCTATTACGAAGATAAAGAAGAGTTTGCCATACTTTTTTTCTCTTTCATCTTTATAATGAATAACTAAATTATTTTTTAAAGATATTATTTTAATGGTTTTTAAAAATATTTTAATTAAATTTTTATTTTTTAAATTTATTATTATTTAAAGATTTTATTTAAGCATAATTTCTGTATATTTTACTTAAGAAAATTGCTCTTATTATTGGTAAATTTTTTTGTATTTCTAAGCGTTAAGTGAAAACAGCGTGATAAAAAAATATCTTTAGTAATGGGAAGAGCCTTCCATCATACTTTTTTCTTTTAATTTATAAAAGTAATATTCAAATACATGGTCACTGACAGTCAATTATTAAAAGATAACCTTTTTTTTTTGGTCAGTAACTTTTGTAGGATAGTATAAATTAGAAAACAAGGACTCAACTCAAACATTATTTTTGATAATAGTGATTGAAAGCTTACAGTGGAAAATTGTAGTTAAAAGATTTTATTTTTATATTTTAATAATTAATGTAAATAATATAATACAAAAAATTAAAATATAAAAATTAAATTAATAGTATAAAAATATTATTATTTTATGTAACTAAGCCCAATCCAATTAGGTCTCCCTCAGATTTTTTTTCTGTCCTTACACATATCTCATTTTTAGAAATCCAATTGGATTAGGCTTTGCTCAGATTTTTTTCTGTCCTTACAAATATGAATGTAACATATCGACTAATTCAATTAGAAAAAAAAAGGAAAGGATGAACGCCACACTTTCTAAAAAGCTATCTCTATCTTTGTTTCCTTCGCTCGCCAAAATGGATTACCTATGTCTACTGCTTGTAGTATTATTCTTCCTATGGATTTGCGTTGATTTCCTAACCAAATGTCTAGCCAGTCCACTGCCTTTGCCACCGGGGCCTCGGCCATTTCCGATCATCGGAAACATTCTCGAGCTTGGAAAGAAGCCTCATCAAGCACTTGCCAATCTCTCAAAAGCTTATGGACCCATAATGACACTCAAGCTAGGTAGCTTAACCACCATAGTCTTTTCCTCTCCCGAAATGGCCGAAGAAGCATTACACAAACATGATCTGGCCTTATCTAGCAGAACAATCCTGGACAGCCTTCGATCTCTCGATCACCACAAATTTTCCTTGGTTTTTCTGCCTGTCTCGGCACCTTGGAAGAATCTTAGGAAAATTTGTGCCACAAAAATTTTCTCTACACAACGGCTGGATGCCACCTACGCCATGCGCCAGATAAAGGCGAAACAACTACTCTATTATGTGCAAGAGAATTGCAACAGGGGATCTGCTATTGATATTGGTCAAGCGGCCTTCACTACAGTTCTTAATTCTATATCAAATACTTTATTCTCTGTTGATTTAGCCGATCATCAATCGGATTTATCTCAAAGTTTTAGGGAACTTGCTTGCTGCATGATGGAAGAAGCTGGGAATCCTAATATTGCAGACTATTTTCCGGTCCTCCGATTTGTTGACCCGCAAGGGTCACGGAAACGGATGACTAGTTATGTTGCACAAGTATTTAGGATCTTTGAAGTCATCATCAACGAAAGATTACAAGCAAGGTCTTCCTCGGTAAACTCTAATAAAGATAGCAACGATGTATTAGATTCACTCCTAAATCTTACTGAAGAAAATAATTCTGAATTGAGTCTCACTGAGATAAAACATTTGCTTCTGGTAAGTATTATCTCAGCTAGTACCTCATATTTACTGCAATTTAGAACTAGTTTGCTATTGTATCTTTTATGATTTAATTTCATCAGATTTGAAAAAGAAGCTTCAATTATTTGTGTCATTTTATACTCTAACGCTAGCCCATTTGTTTTAGGACTTGTTGTTTGCAGGTATTGATACAACTTCAAGCACAATAGAGTGGGCAATGGCAGAATTACTACACAACCCGGAAAAACTAGCAAAAGCTCAAAACGAGGTTAGAGGATTACTTGGTAAGAACGGGATAGATCAGGTAATGGAAGATTTTCCGATATCAATGTCGGCTTACATCGAGGCAATTGTCAAAGAGACCTTACGGTTGCACCCACCAGTTCCATTTCTCGTGCCCCACAAAGCTGAAACTGACGTAGACATCTCCGGTTTTAGGGTGCCCAAAAATGCCCAAATATTAGTGAATATATGGGCCATGGGACGAGATTCCCATATATGGACAAATCCAAATTCATTTGTGCCCGAAAGATTTTTAGATCGCAAAACTGATATCAAAGGTCGTGACTTTGAGCTCATTCCATTTGGATCTGGAAGAAGAATTTGTCCTGGCTTGCCGTTGGCTAACAGAATGCTACACTCGATATTGTCATCCTTTGTTTTTGCCTTCGACTGGAAACTTGCTGAAGGCTTGAAACCAGAAGAAGCGGATATGAGTGAAAAGTTTGGCCTTACTTTACACAAGGTTGAGCCTCTTATGGCTATTCCTATGAAGAGTTGTCTATTCTAGCTTGTACGTCACTTTCACAGGTTTCAAGATTTGCATATCCTCAAAATTGCCTTTAACTTAGTCAATCCTTAAAATTTATTTTTAAATATTAATGTTAGCTTCCATGTTTTTTACTGTACTAAAATAAATAAATAAAACTACCGTTGGAAACTTGTGAAAGTGAGACCCAATCAGGTTCTTGTCTTCAAACATTTTACAATGTTATTATTGTTAATGTATGTATAAATTTGTATTATTTTATTAATAAATATAAAAATTAAATTAACATTTAATTTGAATTGAATTGAATTTTTATTATTTTGTTTTGGAATATATTTGTTATTATTAATTATTTAATAGTTAAGTAAAAATAATTCTAAATAAATATTAAAAATTATATTATTAATTATTTGATGTTACTGGATAACTATTAAATAAAATAATTACAAAACCTATGAAAAATATATATATACTCGATTATTTTATTCAAATGAGATAAGATAAAAGATGATGGAAGGTACCTTTCTCTTTGCCATTCCAAGGTTTGACTAAGAAATTTTGTTTTCGTAAAAAGTTTTCAAAGATTCCTTAAGGTTTACGAGGAGGAGTAATTGAAGAGGTTACATAATTTTGTAATTTATTTTCATCAAAGTATTTAGCTTGGAGTAAGTAAAATTTAACATTTTAGCTATTTTCATACATATATGTCAATATATGTTAGATCTAAGTATGAGATATTTTGAAATTTAAAGTTATGCATGTATTTAGGCCATAGTTTTCTTCAAATGATATCAAAGCATGTTAAGATAATATTTATGGTATTGATTTGCTTGTATTTGATTGAAATTAAAAGAAAGAAATCATAGATAAATTTTGAATAAATTTTGGATAAGCTAGAGTTTTAAAGAAAAATTTGTTTTTCACCTAGATCTAATATGATTAGATACTTCAAAATAATATTTTGATAACTTAGTTGAAATTTATTAAATATGATTTCATGTTCCAAAATGATTAGAAGTAATGAGATGAGATCCTGTGGTGTTGATGATGGTTTTGTATGAAATGTGAAATTGATTGTTAAATTATGTTCTTTTTGATGAAACCATGATAAAATGGATGAAAAGTGTTTAAATTCAAGTGTTATTGTTTTGGCCATAATGTGAGTCAAGTTGAAAAAATGTTTTATATCTTAATTTTGCATGTTAAATGATAAGATCATTTTGGTTTGGTTGTTTTGGTGACGAATTTGTTTTGTTTCCAAGATTCTATAGTTTCACCATAATGAGTTGGTTATAAAAATTATTTTTCATTTTGAGCTTGTGTGTTAAATGTGATAGATATGTAATTTTATCAATTATTGATATATTTAAAAGGTATATGCAATGAGATTTTTTGCACATATGTAAGTTTATAGATGAAAATTGGTTATATGTATAAAAGTAGTTTTGTGTCCATTTTTACTATAATATGATTAGTGTTCGTTTATTTAATAGTTAAATAAAATTATAAAGTACTTTTTTATAAAAGTGATATTAATTGAAGCAATATCACATAATAAGCATATTGAATACTGCCATGAATATCGTGAATTAGTATTAATGCTAGTAATAATGAGAGTTTATCGCAAGAGCCATAGTATAGATTAATAGTTAGAGACCTAGTTGTCAAATGTAATCAAAGAATAATAAAATACATATTATGTATGGAGTTAATAATTTATTGGAAGATTATACTAGTGTATAAAGTAATCTTTTGATTTGAAATATCAGAATCAAATCTTGTATGAATGCGCATAATTTATATAATGTATAAGTACAGGCTAACTATATCTTAAATGATAAAATCTATTTAATTATGTGTTATTCATATAAAGTTAGAATATTATAAAGATGGGATCTATTGACTGGTTCGATAAGATTGAGAATTTTTGCTAATTTTATTTGAATTTGAGTTTTAAATAAATGTTGATAAATATCTAAAATCAAGTCTTTAATCAAAACTTAATTAATATCACATAAAGAGTTTAGAGTGAATTCAGAACATATTGATTGAAAATTCGTAAAATATCAAGTTTATGATTTTGACATCTCCAAAACATTTATTTAATCAAGATTGAAAAGTAAAAAAAAAATTAACTCGTTTAATATGTATAATCAGAGTAAAGTTTAATAAAGAATTACTTTATTATGATTTAGAAGCTATAAGATATTATTAGATGCTAACTATAATTGTTGAATTTTTGAAGAGTTCGAAGATAACAGCATCTAATTTATGGTAAACTTTTATGGTCACATCAATATCTTTATGTTTAGGAAGATATACAATAGATAAAAAATAATATTCATAAAAACTAGTACTTTCAAAATAAATAAATAAATACACACACACACATGTGTTGTTATTTTTGAGTATTTTATATTCAATTATTATTTGTAATTAGTTCTGTATATATTTATTAATAAAAAAATATTTTTAATTCATACGTGTATGCTATTTTCTCTTTTTAATCATACTAATGATAGAATATACATAAGAATACCAGATAATTTAATAATATAAATTATTTCTTACAAAAATAGTATTGACCAGATATTGATATCGCATAGTAACTTCGATAAATATTATGAGATAATATAAGTACGTATGACATAATTATTATGTCATTAAGACATTAATATGGATTAACAGTTAGAGAACTATTTTTTAAATATGATTAAAGTTATAATTAATTATAGAAAAATATATTATCTATAATATATCATATGATTGTATTAATATACAAAGTATCCCTTTGATCTGATATATCATAGTCGTTATTTAATATAAATACATATGATTCATATGGTATATAAATGTGCGATTAATCACATCTAGTACATAAAAGATAGTTTGATTATGGATTTTTTATATCAAGATGTGAATAATTATCAAGATAAAATTGTTGACTCGATACATAAGATTTTAAAGTTCTATTGACTCAGTCTAAATTCGAGTTTCTGGTTAAACATTAATTAGCTCCTAAAACCTAAGTCTCTGTTAGAGCTAATGATAAGTTATAAGAAAGAATTTCGTGATAATCAGTTTAAAGTTGGTAGCCTTTAGTCTGAAAGAAAACTAAGTTTAAAATTTTGTACTTGTAAACCCTAACTCAGTTAGAATTAAATAAACTAAATGTTTTATTTACACAAAAAGTATAATTATATATAAAAGGTTTGAGAAAGAACTTTTTTTATAATGGTTTAGGGATTATGGTATATTATTAGATGTTAACCATAACCGTTGAATATTTAAATAGTTTAAAATGAGTTCGATAATATCGATTCTAGCTTATGACTAACGCTAGAGTAAGCCCGAAAAATTACAACTAATAACTTATATTTGTTTTTACTATAAGAAAGAACAAATATTATTCACAAGAGAATTAGTACTCTCGAAGATAGTGTTAGGTCAAAAGGTGTAAACGGTTTATACGTTAAATAATTCAATGAATTTGAAAGTTTTATTAATTAACTCAAATATAACTTAGAGTAAATTATAATATTCTATTAATATTTAAAAATAAAAGTAAAAATAAAATAAATTTAGTCAAAGCAAATTTGACTAGATTTATGACATATTTATCATTAAAGTAATTAATGAGAGTAAATTTATCATTTTCCATTTTATTATTACAAAATTTGTGTGATAAGTTCTGAAACTTATTTATTTTTGAATTAAATATTATATATAGGGATCAATATTCATTTTTTATGATTTAAGAAATAATTATCAAATAAATTAAAAATTATGAAAGCTCTCTCTTAAAAGTTTGACCGAACAAAAATCAAAGTATAAGAGTTTGATTTTATAGATATCTCATATTTCATTAAATTAAAGGTTTTGATAATCACTCAATCAACCTTTTAGTATATATATATATAAATTATCAAATAACTTAAAAATATAATTTTAAAATTAAATGATTAATTCTAATTTAAAATATTTAATTTATATTAAATTTTATCATTTTATCTTTGATATATATTTGTTATTTTTGATTATTTAATAGTCAAGTAAAAATAATTTTGGATAAATATCAAATATTATATTATTAATTATTTTATGTTATTAGACAACTATCAAATACAATAATTACAAAATCCATAAAAAATATATACATAATTGATTATTTTATTCAAATGATGATATATCTCTTTTGTGCGCGCACGTGTTATAGTGTTAAATTTAAGTATGAGATACTTGAAAATTTAAACTTTTGCATATATTTAGGTTATGGTTTCCTTCAATTATAATGTTAGCTTTGCTTTCGGTAATCTCCTTATGTTGTCCACAGAGCATAATTTATTTCTTTGATTCTTTCTACTCTTAATAATTATTGATGCCTAAATTCTTTGGGTAAAAAATTTAGCGCATCACACATATTTTATTATTGCGGTTGAGGTAAAGACTGTGCAGAATAGTATCCAGCTCCAGACGAAGACTTCTAGGGAAACTATTTAAAATTAGAGAAAATGAGCTAGGAGTGAAGTCCAATTATCTATAAATAAACTCTGACGTTCAAGTCAGTGTATCCTTTTAGGCTAAATTAAAGAGAAAAATGAATTAAGAGTGTTTGAGTATTTTACAGACCCAGGATACTGGGTTCGAAAAATATTTACGAGAAAGGGCTGATCTTTATTAGTTGAACTCCCTTTCTCTTTCACTTAATTGAAAAAGATTCAAAATTCTCTTTTTATGTAGCAATTCTATCATTTATAAAACCTTTGCACGTGCGAGTATCGGAAAACGGGAGTTTGATTGAATAGGGTAAGGTATAGTTATCTGGCAGGTCCTTTCATCACTCCTCTATGTTAGGCTAGAAGGGTGCAATAAATGCCTACAGCCAGTAGGGCATGACGCCCCTTAACGTGATAGAACATCTAAATTACTCCTTGAAAAATGTACCTATTTGTCCCATTCGAATCTCTTATTTTTAAAATGAGGGAGTTTGGTCACCTCAATAATCAAGACAACCGTCGGGATACCAAGGTAACCAAAGCAGGGTCAGGTTGCCTGCTTAATAGCAGTTGGGGCCGAGAAATACAGAGTCGGTAAAATCATCAACATAAGCCCCCCCAAGTTTTTGTTGTTGTGAAATGAGAGCAGAAATTTGAATAACTTTAATTTGCTAAGGCGATTCAATTTTCTATCGCGGGCAGTTTGATGTTTTGAGTAGCTAACAGTCTTTATTAAATACAGATGCTTCGATTTCCACTCGCTATTTTATAAAAAAACTTTACTAAAGTACGGCGCCACCTCATAACTCGTGGTATAGCTACGCGTAAACAGATCAATGACTGCTTTGAATTAACGTAATGCTCTAGAGTGTCCTCTTAAGACCTATGCGACGTGGCTCATTTCTAACCGCTCATAGAGCAACCATTTGCATATATTGCATCACTTGGTTATTGACTGGATGAATATAAATAATCCCAGTTGCCTTTCATCTTTTATTTTTGCATTCTTAACGCATCCAAGCTATTCTCCTACTTTTTCTGAGCCTTGTACTTTTGCACTGCCTATATCCGTTAGCAATGAAACCTCTCGTACTACTGTCTCACCATCTATTTAATCGATAAGATACTACTTCTTTGTCTTTTTTATTACACTTTTCTTTGTGGTAGGATCATGACAAGTTTGTCACATGTATGGAAGAAGATTGCCATATTGGCCTTTGCTGGGAAGCCTTCAGAAAAAAGGTCCTCACTAACTGGCGTATAGTTGGGGTAGCAAAGATAGGCAGGGAGAGAAAAATCACGAGGCCTCCATCATCCATTAGCCTAA
>JAWDEX010000020.1:2121931-2137650 GCA_035221805.1 Trichilia hirta | reverse complement strand
TTTAATAAAATAAATTATAAATTTTTATCACGTAAATACTTAATTTTTATTGTACAAATGCTTAATTTTTATCTTATAAACTTTTAAATCAAATAATTATATTTTTTATAAAATATTTTAAATATACTTTACGATTTCAATACTTTAATTTATAATACTTCATACTAAAAAAATTTATAATTTACATTTTAAAAGTTAAATTTAAAATATTTTTATTTTATATTTACAAGAATTTATAAATTTATTTTTGTTTTATAATTTCAATTTACAAAAAGTGCATTTTATTTTTATTTTTAAAATTTTTTAAATATTTAATTTAAATTATAGAACAAATATCAGTATAAAAATTTAATTTATAATTTTATATTCATAATTATTTTTAAAATAAAATTTATCAAATATAAATATAAAATTATAAATTAATTTTTTTTTAATTTTATAATACCTTATACTAAAAATTTTATAAATTAATTTTCAAGAATTCAATTTAAAATATTTTTATTTTATATTCACAAAAATTTATGAGCCTATTTTTATTTTATAATTTAAATTCATAAATTATTTTAGCTTTAGTTTTAAAAATTAAATAAAAGTAACTTAAATATTGTTATTTAAATTATTAAGAGACTATAATATTTTATAATCTAAAAAATTTAATTTATAATTTTATATTTATGAAAACTTTTAAAAAAAAATTCACCAAATATAATATAAAATTATAAATTATAAATTATAAATTTTTATTTAATAATATTTTATCCTCAAATAAATTTATAAGTTAATTTTTAAAAATTAAATTTAATATTTTTATTTTATTTTCATAAAAATTTATTAATTTATTTTTATTAATAATCCAAATTTATAAAATTTATTTTATTTTTGTTTAAAAAATAATATGGTCATTCAATAATTTAAATAAAAATATTAACATTTTAATTAATTTTTATAAAATAAATTCATAAATTTTTATAAATATTTTTATAAAATTCATAAATTATTTTTTATAAAATAAAAATATTTTAAATTTAATTATAAATTTTATTATAATAAAGTATTATAAAATAAAAATTTAATTCATAATTTTATATTTATATTTAATAAATTTATTTTTTAAAGTGCTTATGAATATAAAATTATAATAATTTTTTTAATGTGTAAAGTATTATAGTTATTCACTAATTTAAATAAAGATACCGAAATTAATTTTATATAATTTTTTAAAAAAAGAATAAAATTAATTTTTGTAAATTTAAATTATAAAATAAAATAAATTTATTAATTTTATGAATATAAAATAAAAATATTTCAAATTTAATTTTTAAAAATTAATTTATGAATCCTTTTGTAAAGGTATTATAAAATAAAAATGTATATATAATTTTATTTTTGTATTTGATAATATTTTAAGAAAGTACTCATGAATATAAAATTATAAATTAAATTTTTTATGATATAAATTATTTAAATTACTTTTAAATTTTTAAAAATAAAAAATGAAATTTTTATAAATTTAAATCATAAATCAAAAATAAATTTGTAAATTTTTATAAATATAAATTAAAAATATTTCAAATTTAATTTTTAGAAATTAATTTATAAATTTCTTTTATAAAGTATTATAAAATGAAAAGGTTAATTTATAATTTTTTATTATATTTGATGAATTTTTTTACAAAAGTACTCATGAATATGAAATTATAAATTAAATTTTTTATAGTATAAATGTTATAATTATTCAATAATTTAAATGAAATATTTAAATTATTTTGTTTGATTTTTCAAAATAGAAACAAAATAAAATTTCTGTAAATTTAAATCAAAAGTTGAAAATAAATTTATAAATTTTTATGAATATAAAATATTATAAATTTAACTTTTAGAAATTATGGTATAAATAATTTTAGTATAAAGTATTAAAATTCTAAATTAAATTTAAATATTTTTTTAAAAAAATTCAATTATTTTAATTTAAAACTTATAAAATAAAAATTAAGAATTTAGATGATAAAATTAATAATTGTCTTTATTAAAGATAAGTTTTGTCACTTTTCTAAATTATAAGGATATTTATAACAAAAATTCTGATAATAGGATAAGTGATATTTTAAAAAATTATAAGAGGTATTAATTGCAAATTTTTTAACAGAAAATAAATGTCATTATAGAGAACTATAGAGTATTTGTCATTTTCCCTTATTTAACGTTTTAATTATAATGTTTTTATTAAATTTTAATAAAAATATTTTAATTAAACAAAAAATTATTGATAGGTTGACGCAAAAGATACAAATTTTTGTACAAGTCAACGTGACAAAGTTTTGCATAATTATTATGTATTTTATATTTTTATAAAAATAAGCAAAATTTTGTTTAAGTAAAAGAAAAATAAATTAATAAAACATGTAATAATATATAATTTTTCCACAAAAAATTGTCTTTGATTTTATAATTATTAATAATGAGTGAGGATTTCAATTTTTAAGTTTAAATTTATACTTAATTTTTAACATTAACTTATATAATTTAATGATAAATATAAATATTAAATTATTAGTATTAAATATATTTTTATAATTTTAAATATTAAATTAAATAAATTTAATCATTAAAAATTTGTATTTACCTTTAACTTTTAATTTAAAGAGTCTGACCATTAATTATCTGTTATAACAACTAATTTTATTTCCAGCTAGAAGTTGCAACATGACAATCCACACAACACAAGCCGTTTCCGTTCCGCTCCATTTTCTGCTGCAATGGTGAGACGTGAGAGCAGGGTCGCTGACGTTGAGTTGTGCAGTCTTAGCTGTTTTGAATATTGATTTGGTGAAAGCAGATGCCTCATAGACCATATCGTTAAGGGACTTTGTCTCCTCTTGATGTTCCCCAACAGGTAGGTCTCATTGCTGTTGTAGGAATATGTGAATTCAACATTGCATTTCGCATTTCTGGTTTTCTGAAGACTCTGAATTTTTTCTTCGGCAGGTAATTCTGATCAATGGTCAGTTTCCTGGTTCTACGTTGGAGGTGGTTACCAATGATAATATCATCCTCACCCTCGTTAACAGGCTTGATGAACCTTTTCTCTTGACATGGTGAGTTTGGCTGTCTCTTATCTCTGCTGCTCTTCATAATTGATTTTAAGTTTGTTCCTGGAAAATGGTTCATTTTATTCCACATTCTGAGTTGAGTGAACGTGTTTATTGTTCTCTGTGATTTCAATCATGAAAAATTGGAGCAGCAGTGTAATTCTTGTGCTTTGCTTGAACCAATTTCTCTGGAAACTGAAGAAAAACTGTAAGGGATAGATTCCCCTTGTTCTAGGATGTTGTGTTTTGAGAAAATGACTACCATTACACATTTCAGTAGGCGTATCCGGTATTGTTTATTCCATTATCCAATTGCTTAATTGTGGCATCCGAAAATACGACATTGCCTGATCATAGCATTCTATGTCACAAACAGGAATGGAATTAGATAGAGAAGAACTCATGGCAAGATGGAGTTCTGGAACCAATTGTCCTATTCCTCCAAACTCAAACTACACCTACAAGTTTCAAACCGAGGATCACATTGGGTCCTACACATACTTCCGATCAACCCCGATGCACAGAGCTGCTGGAGGCTATGGAGGATTCAACATCTACCAGAGCATACTTGTAAACGCCATAGCAATGGTGTAGCTGTTAGAAATTCAATGGGAGTTGTTCCGATTAGTGCATGATCTTAGTTTTTGAGCCGAATATCAGCGACATTTTAGCTTGTCTTCTGCTGTGGTTGCCGAATATAGATGAAAACTTAGAAACTTTATAAGAGGTACGTCCAAATGTTTTTTTTTTCCTTCTTTGATTGATATCTCAACTGTCAGTAAGGGCAATGTTAAATTTCTGTGCCACTTTAGTTGCAGATCTTGAATTCGGCTGTTTTTTATGTCATTGCTAGTTTTCTACCTTCTCTATTATGTAGAAAAACAATGTTACAACGTAAATTTTACTTGTAAGTGCTTCTGATGGTTCTCTGTCATGTTCACATTACTCAGAATCTGTCTCCATGACTGCAGACACTACAACAAAATTTAAACTCAGGGAAGTGTATTCCATTTCCAGATGGAGTCCTTATCAGTGGCCAGGCTCATACCACATTCAGCGATGATCAAGGTTATCCCTACCGTCGAATTAAATCTTTTTTTATAGCTTGAAAAGGTAAAATTCATTCTATAATATATATCTTTACTGACATTGTTCTGTTTGTAATGCTTTCAGGTAAAACCTATATGTTCAGAGTCTCAAATGTGGGCTTAATGATTTCATTCAACTTACCGATTCAGGGCCATACAATGAAACTAGTTGAGATAAAAAGGATCTCACACTGTTCAGGAGTTATATACGACTCTCTTGACGTACATGTGGGTCAATCTATAACTTAGTAATGTTAAATCAACCTTCGAAGGACTACTAGATTGTTGCATCCACACGGTTTACTAAAAAGGCCCTTTCAGCTACTGCAGTATTCCATTAAACAAACTCCCAGACCCCACCTTTTGGCAGTGGTCCAAGGACTACTACATTGTTGCATCCACAAGGTGTACTGAAAATTCCCTTACAGCTAGTGCAGTCTTACATTATACAAACTCCCAAACCGCACCTTCTGGACCCCTGCCAGCTGGTCCTGCAACTGATGGTCACTGGTCTATGGGGCAAGCCAGATCTTACAGGTATTAGTCACTCTCTGTAGAAGATGTTTGCTACCCCATACTCCTTCCGATGCACAAACATATTAGCATTCTGTAATTATTTTATCTCCTTGTACATAAAACGATACAACGAGGATTATTCATTTGACATTTTAATTCTTATGCAGTGTTATCGTCCTTTAATCTGCTAAAGGCATCTCGTGGGCATATAAATCTCAATGGATATTAATTTCCATTTCACACAACTGGCCTCAAGAGTTGTTAGACGATTACTCATGGAGTATTTACAAAATATTTCGATCCTTTTTCTACTTGTCTCGCAGATGGAATTTGACCGCTAGTGGCGCCAGTCCTAACCCTCAGGGTTAGTTTGATTATGGAGGGATAACCCCGACAAAGACAATTGTTTTGGCCATCTCCGCGTCTCTAGTAAACGGAAAGCAGCTTTATACTGTTGACAGTGTATCCTACATAAATCCTGATACTCTGAAGCTAGCTGGTTCTGATTATATTAAAATCCTGAATTTTCAATATAAATTCTATTGAAAATGTTCCCTCCGATGCTCCCTCATCACTGGCCACCTTAGTCTTGCAAGTCAACCTCAATGAGAAGACCACGCAGTCCTGGCATCTTGATGGTTATGATTTCTGTTTTTCTGGGTGAGTCAGTATCTTTATTTTAATTGCTTCTTGTGTGTTGTCAGGTACTAACCATTCCTTTTGTACCATATGCAGCTATATTTTCGGACAGTGGGTGGCAGACAAGAGAAAAACCTACAATCTAGTTGATTCTGTAACAAGACACACTACTCGTGTACCTAAACAGAGGCACAATTGTCATCATTTTCCTTAATCATATAGTCATATTTTCTCCGCAGCAAGTTGTTTTTCCTTAATCATATTAGTCATATTTTCCCAGAAGCATGTTGTTCTCTATGATAACATTGATTGGGTAATTCCATGCTATATTGATAGGTCCCAATCAAAGCTATTACAAAGGCTAATAAACAAAATTCTATTTAGGGAGAGAATATACCACAATGTTTTGAATCTGAATAGCACTTGTCTTATTATTGCAGAATGGAAAAGTTCAAATACATAAAGGAAAAACGGCATTTCCTAAACTTATGATCTCAATCCCTTAGAACAAGAATTCTAATAACTACTTACTAATAAATAGCTAATAGTTATTCAAAATAGCAAAATAATAGCTAACAGTAATGACTAATCAAATATGAGCCTAAGTCTTCAAACAACATAATAAATGCATGATAAAATCTCATGCAAAGAAACTGGATTCTTAACAGGTAAACGTTGTGACCGTGACTTTTCAATACCCCCCTCTTTCACTGGAACCTTGTCCCCAAGGTTCATTTGTGTAATTGTTATCGTTAGCATTGGAATTCCCTTCTAGCAACAACGGTTGGGTTTACGATACTTATGTCCCGGAGTGAATTTGTCATCACAATTGAAACAAAGGTCGGGAGCACGCCTCTTTTGCATTTCCTACCAATTGAGGTGTTTCATTGACGAGGCTGGTTTGGATTTCGATTGAGGGGAAATGTCTGAAAGCGAACGATCGACTTTTGGTAGCTGTATGTATTTTTGTTGGCGTACCAGTTGGTCATCGTGTATTCTCACAAGGCTGATGGCTTCATTTAGGACTTCAATTTGAACATAGAAATCCCTTTTGTAATTTCTGATTTAAGGCCCCATAATTCCCAATAATGCCTTTTGTGTCCTCCCTTGAACCTGATTACTAAGCTTTGCAAATTCTCTTTGAGAGTCTCCGAGTGAGCCAATCTGTTTCATATTTGATAAAGCCACATCAAAATCTTCACACGCAGTAGGTCCAAAACGAGCCCGGAGTTCTTTCTCAAACACTGCCCATGATAATTCTTGACTTTCTTCTTTATAGGCTCAGCGTATCCATTACCACCATTGATTTATTTCACCTTCAGGGTGAAATGACACCAATGACACCTTTTGAGTAGCTGTGTGCCTTGGTGTTCAAAGAATTGGTCCACTCTATTAAACCATTCCATCTGTTCGTCGTCTGAATGTTTTGGGAAATTTAAGCTTGGCCAACTTGGAAGAGAATATCTAACATCCTCCTTCAACTCTTTTCTGTTGTGTCGGGTTGACCGCTACGATCACTGGTGTTGCTGCTGGACCATTCTTTGTTTGATAGCAAAGCCTCGGATAGCCTGTTGATGGTTTCTTCCATTTGACATAGCTCGCCAGTAAGACGAAGTTCCATTCTGCTCACACCATTTTGTAGCTCTCCTAGCTCAGCCTCCAAGTTTTCAATTCATTCTTGTTGGATGCTATTACAAAGGCTAATAAATAAAATTCTATTTAGGGTGAGAATAGATCAAAATATTTTGAATTTGAATAGAACATGTCTTATTATTGTATAATGGAAAAGTTTAAATACATAAAAGGAAAACTAACCTTTCCTAAACTTATAACCTCAATCCTTTGGAACAAGAACTCCAACAACTACCTACCAATTAATAGCTAATAGTTACTCAAAATACCAAAATAATAGCTAATAGTAACGACTAAGCAAACATGAGACCCCAAGTCTTCAAATAACATAATGCATGCATGACAAAATTTCACGCAAAGAACCTTGGATTCTTAACAGGCACGCGTTGTGACCTTCTTGACTTATCATATACTCATAGAAACAGGAAAAACTACCGACATGAAATCAAATTCTTTTGGATGATCCTCAGATGATAATTTGTTTAGAATCATGATTCAGACTAGCAGTTTCTTTCTTTACTGGAATTGGACTCTTTATGATCAATGCTATGCAAACTACTTATAACTACACACTCTGTTAACTCGATGCAAATTAATCTTCAACATGCATTATGTTTCAAATGATTTCTGTCTGTCAATTTGCATCTGGCATATGCACATTTTAGTTAGGGAACTTAGTATTTTTCATGATGCCCGCAATAACTGAAAATTGATCTATAAAATTTGAAAGAAATAGTTGGATATAATACCTAAATGCCTATTCTCAGCTCATTCTTGTTACATCTATATTCGCTTTCCCGCAGGTATATCCAGAATCTTGGACTGCTATAGTCTCCTGGGACAGCCAAGGTATGTGGAACGTGAGGTCTGCAATGTGGTAAAGGCAATATCTTGGATAACAATTTTATCTGAGAGTCTGGAATACAGTGTAAAGCCTTTCTAATGAATATGATATTCCTTGTAATGTTCTGCTTTAGCTGTTGGACATCACCATTGGCATAAGCAAGACCTACTATATATAGGCTTATCTATTTTATGTTCAGTCATGACGGGAAAACAGAGGAAACGATGCCGAATCGAGGATTCCAATCTTTTTTCGTACATCTCAAAAACATTGAAATGTATTATTTATTTAATTTCTTTAATTCTTTAATCAAAATTCTATTAGCATTTCTTGAGCCCCGACAGACACGTATATACAACCATTAGTTTTTACACAATTTCTTATATCATTTATAAACCATTAGATTAATCCTTTTAAATAGTTGAAATTGCATCCTATCTATCAATGTATACATATATGTAAATGAGAAAGAATGATAAAGATTCCATTCTGATGTGTAAGTTGTATCTCTTCAAAACAAAACAATTGCCAAACAATGCAAAGAGGGTAGAGGATACATCTTTATGATGAGCATCAATATTATTGGTACATTGATGGATACTTGTGGCAATTCCAATACCTAACATCATCGCGAAATCAAAAGAATTAAAATAAAGTAATTATCCGATCAATTCTAATACTATAATTAAAATCAGCACAAAAATTCAGGACATGGCTCCAAAATTTATGAAATTAGTATGAAAAATGAGAAATTTATAGGTTCTGAGAATCGATATTAAAAAAGTGAATCGTTAGCCTTTTATATTTATTCTACATTGAAAAAAAAAAAAAACATAAAAGGGAAGAGTTGAAGAGTTTATAAAATAAACTCTTTACTTTAATTTTTATTTGCGTCCAATTAAGGGGATATAACCCCTTTAGAATTAACTTAACATTAGCAAATCAGTGAAGTTTTAAGATTTATTTTATGAAAGACCCTTAAGTTAAAAATACTTTTATTTTCTCTTTTTATCTTTTAAATATTTGTAATAATACCTAAAATTTTTAATATTGCCAGTTTAATCTAAATATTTAAAATTTGCAATTTGATCCAAATATTTTAAAAGTTACAGTATGATACAATATTTTGAGTATTTGCAATGTGACCCAAAAATTTTGTAATTTTTACGAAAATTAAAAATAGTAAAATTTTTGCGACTCTAGAGTACGTAGATGTTTATGCTAAAACTCGTTAAATATTTTATTCTCTCTATTTTTATTTATGTCATTTATTGTATTGTAATTTATTATATTAAAATATCTAGTATGAGTAGTAGTTGTGATTGTTTGAATTTGAAAATTTTATTTACATGTTAGTTTTAAAAGTTTTTGTTGTGGTTCAACTAATTAGAATCAGAATAAGCTTTGATTATTGGTTACTAGTTATTAAATATAATAGACAGTTAGAATTTGAATATTAGTATTATTTGCAGTGTATGTGATATTGCATTTTGTATTGATCAAGCTGATTATATAGTATAAAAATGACATATGAGAATACAAAAATAGATTGTGATATTTAGTTGATTGATTTTATTCTAAATTATCTTTGGTTGAACTACCCAATATGCTATTGTTAGGTAATTACCCAAGTTTTACAGAATATTTAACTTTAGAGTATTTATGGGTACAATGGTTGTATCAAAGTTTATGTAGATAAGATTAAAAGTTTTATAATTTTTTTCATTGCTGCGTAACTTAATAAATAGTATTAAGATTTGTTGTTTTATGAATGAAATGCAATGCACTATTAGGTTAAGGGAGTTAATTGGTTAGCTTCTACTCAAAGATCTTAATAAGTGATATTAGAGCACTATAATGATCTAGTGCAACAAGTAGGATTGAGTTTATTCGTTGCTAGCACGCATAATAAGTGACATCAGAGCTTATTTAGTTATTAGTATACAATAAATAGTATCAGAGTAATTGAATTAAATCTTAACAAGTGGTATAAGCGCTAACATATTTCTTAGTATGCTCTTTAGTTGTAGCTTAGTTTGTTTTTTCACATCAAAAAAATTTTCTTTAAGCTATTAGCATTCTATATTTGATAGCTATTGAATAGTAATTAATTTTAAGGAAAAAACTAAAAGTTTGTAGAGTTTGGGTGTATTGATGAAGACTACAGTTTATTAAAAGTTTTTTTTTTTATAAGAGAAAGATTATGAAAAACTCAAAATGAACATAAGGATTGAGTATTTCTGAACAAATAATGAGAAGAGCATAGGAGGACTCATTTGTGATATTTTACAAATTGTAAGACACCTCAAAGTTAGGGATGTAATATAATGAAATGAAGTGATAACTAAACATTATTAGAGAAAGTTTGATGTGTATTGTCAAAGGTTAAGTTGGATATTTTTGACTAAGTTAGTTGTACATTTATGTCACCTCATCAGTTGTCTAATGTTATTGTTAGCCATTGAAGAAATAGTTTTAGAAATTTGTTAAAGATTATGATTTTTTATAAGTATTTGGTTTTACTATATTATATTGTATTAAGAAATCAATTGGTATGCAAAGACTAAGAGAATAATCTTTAGCAAGAATGTTATCTTTATTGAATATACCATTTAAAAAAGTGTAATAATTGTGAGCATACAAATGGTATTATAAAACAAGCAAAATTTTATTATCCTAGCAGTTGAAGGCACTTTTGTGGTAAAGAAAAATTCGTTTAAAGAAGAAATTTTAACCTAAGAACCTCTACAGTAACTTGTAAATTAAAAAAGCTATAGTTGAGATTAAATCTTACTTGTTTTAAAGATGTGGTGGCTTTTACATCTTCAATCAAAATTAAAAATATTCATTCTACATTCGAAGCAGTCTGATTAGTCAGTAGAAGAATGGTTAGTGGAAAGAACTTTGGAAGAGGAAATGCAATTTCTTCAAAAGAATGCAATTAGATAGATGTAAATAATTGGATTTGCTATTGATTACTGGTAGGTAATGACGATATTCAGATAGAGAAAATTGGTATTCTCTATTTGTAAAATAGTCCTTGATTCAAATTTTATTAATTTTATTAGTATAATTGAAACTGTATTTTGAAAGAAAGAATCTGCAAGACTCAGCTAGATAAGTTCAGAGTTGTTAAAAATGATGACATGGTGTGATCATTGTATGGTAGGAGTACAAATGATCTAACAAGATAGAGGAACACAGAAAGCAGATATGGCCATGATAGGCATTTGTGTAAGCTACAAGTAAAGTATTTAAAATTTAAAGCAGTACGAAAATACATGTTAAAAGTATTGTATGCAAGATGGTAACTTGATTTGGTATGTTCAAGGCTCGACATTTCACAAGTAGTTGGGTTTGAGAATAAGTATACGTGTGATCCTGAAACGGATATTAAAAGCTATGAAATGGATTCAGTAATAATCATTGAAGACTATAAAAGTTGATTTGACTTGATCAGAATGATTGGTTTAGTCAATATGTTGATTCTGATTGTGTTGGTGATTTATATTAACCTTGGCCAATTGCTAGATTTGAATTTATTCTTATGAAAGCTTTAGTTAGTTGAAAATAATGTTACAGTACAGTACATAGTAGTTACAAAGATTGTAAAATAAGCTATTTAGAGGTTACTGAAAGATTTGATAAGAAGAAGATCATTATTTCTTTTGACAATTGGATGCTATTCATTTAACAATGAATTTCAGTATTTTATGTTACACAAGGTATATTAAAGCCAGATATTATTTTGTACGAAAAATTAGGACTACGGGGAATCTTGTAATTGAGTTGACTAAGATTTTGATATTGATCAAGATTGCATTATTTGCACTTTATTAACATTTTTATCTGTGATTGCACCATTTGGTGCATTTGGAGGCATCGTAGAATTTATAAAGCATACAAAGACTGAAGATTTGGTTGGCATTGGGTAATTTGCCAAGGAGAAAATTATTGAGAAAATGGCTTATTAACGTTGTGCATTTATTCCACATTGAAAAGAAACATAGAGTGAGAGAGATGTTTAGTATATAAAATAGACTTTCTACTTTAGTTTTCATTTGTGTTCAGCCAAAAGAACAGCCCTTATTTGAAGTCAACTCCACTTTAGCAAATATTAGTAGAGTCCTAAAATTTTTTTTATAAAAGACTTTTAAATTAAAATATTTTTCATTTTTGCCTTTTGTCTTTTAGATATTTTTGATAATGTCTAAAGTTTTCGGTATTGATAATTTGGTATAAATATTTGGAGATTTGCAGTTTGACCTAAATATTTTAGAAGTTATAATATAGCCCAATACTTTGAGTATTTGTACTTTGGCATAAAAATTTTATAATTTTTGCGAAAGTTGAAAATAATGAAATTTCTGTAGTTCCTGAAAACATAGGTATTTATGTTGAATCTCGTTAAATATTGTATTCTTTCTATTTTTGTTTATATTGTTCATTGTGTTATGGTTTATTATATTTGAATATCTAGCATAAGTCGTAATTGTGGTTGTTTGAATTTAAAAATTTTATTTGCATGTTGATTTTAGGAATTTTTATTGTGGCACAACTAATTAGAATCAGAGTGTAAGCTTTGATTATTGGTTGCTAGTCATAAAATATAATAGACAGTTGGAGCTTAGGTATTAGTATTGCTTACAGTATATATAATACTAAATTGTGTATTGACCAAATTGATTATGTAGTATAAAAATGACATATGGGAATACAAAAATAGACTGAGATATTTGGTTGACTAGTTTTATTCTGCATTATCTTTTAGTTAACTACTCAACATACTATTCTCAAGTAATTGCCAAATTGCGCATAATATTTAACTTCAGAGTATTTGCAATTACAACAGTTATATTAGAGTTTGTGTAAATGCGATTAAAAGTTTTGCACTCTTTTTCACTACCGCAAAACTCAACAAGTGGTATTAGAACTTGTTATTTTATATATGGGATGTAGTACAGTACAAGGTTGAGCGGATTAATTGGTTAACTTATGCTCAAAGACCTCAATAAGTAATATCACAACACTGTAGTGTCTAGTATAATAAGTAAAATTGAGCTTGCTCGTTGCTGGTGTGCACAATAAGTGGTATTAGAGCTTATTTAGTTATTGGTGTATAATAAGTGGTATTAGAACAATGAGTTAAATCCTAACAATTGAAAAATACAATAATGGTCTTCAACTATTGAAAGAGAAGAAAGATGCGATTGCATAATGGTTGTTGCTGGAAGCAGAAATGACAACCTTTTAATATGAAACCATTATCCAAAATGGTTATGAAACAAGTCTTAACATCCCTGAAATCTGTTAAGAAATTTTTTTAATCAGTTTCCAATATCTGAGAAGGACATTATTAAGACAAAGATGAAAGAACACTGAAATGGCAGAGGAAAGACCTAAGACAAAAACACTTTCGAGTAAGTAGGATGAGGAAAACTGGAATCTATGATAATCGCAAATTGCAATACCTCCATGGAAATTGAAAGAATGTAAACGAGAATGCAGAAAGTTTACACGAACATGAAAAACTAGATAGATTGGTTTGGCATTCCCATGGCAATTAGCATATTATTATTTCATCACAATCACATTACGAGAATTTAATATCACGTGGGGTTGGCATTAATTTGGTTGTTAGAACAATTTGTTGTATTTGTAGCATGAACATTAGGCAGTTTTTTTTTTAATCTTTAATTAATTTTTATTTAATTATAAATTTTGCTACCGAATAATATTAAGGTACTTGTTAAAATTTTTATAGTTGGTAAATTATATTTTTTAATGTATTAAAATTTATCATTAATTATTATTTTTATACTAAAAATTACTATAAATATAAAAATTTTAACAATTAAGCATTCATTAACAGAATTCTTAATTAATAGATGAATGGATCTTTGGAATTCATTTAGGCAGTTGCAATTGCTGACTTGCATATCAAAATTTCTTTTTCATTATTTGATTTTAAATGTAATTAAAGAATAATTTCATTATTTAAGGGATATTTTGTAAGGATTGATTTAACACTGTTAATAATATTATCCATTTTAGTCTAACTTTTGAAGTTTCATAATTTTTGTCCAAAAGGCTTTATTAATAATTTGGAATCAAATTTTATATATATAGTTTAGTTACTTTCTCTCTCATTTTGACGTAGGACGGTTCATTCTTAGCCTAACTATCTTAGTAACTCTATTTTGATGTGGGACGGTTTATCCTTAATTTAACTATCTTAGTAGCTTATTAGAAGTCATTCTTTTTTCAGGCATTTTCGTTCTGGCGTCACTTTTGCCTTCTAGGCTCAGATTGTTATAAGCCCACAAACTTCGATCTAATTTATCCTCGAACCTATCATGGTATTGGAAGAGAGTTGGCTTTGATTCAATTGTAAGACTTTGTCTAATATTATTAATAATATTATTCATTTTGATTCAATTTTTGAGATTTTACTATTTTATTTTTGATAATAAGTTAATAATCATCTCAAAATATCTCATTAACGGTATAAGTCCAAACTCTATAAATAGTTTAATAACTACTTTTTTTATTACGACGCGAGACGGTTTATTCTTATTTTCAATTATCTTAATAAGTCAAAAGTTATTTTTTACTCTAGCTTTTTTTGTCCTGTTGCCACTATTTATCCTCTAAAATTGGGTTCATTACACGTTCTGAACTTGCTCCTGCTCTGTCCTATGTTCATTGTTCCACTTCAATCATTAATTTTGAACTATGTTGAGTTGAATTGCAAATTTTCGATCTTCTTAGATTTAGTTTGAATCATTTGGACTAACGAAATGTTACAAGTTGCGATAGTGAGCAGTCCAGTTCAGGTTTCAGGCAGAAGTGCGTGGGTATGCGCATACCGAGGGCTGCTGCTACGGATCTTGGTCCTTTACAATCTGTTTAGCTGTTGATAAACAACGGGTTAACTTTCATTTTTCTTCTTTATTTTGCTTAATACTTTCTTTTCTCTCTCTCTCTCTCCTTTTTCTTTTTTTTTTCTTTTTTCTTTTTTTAAATTATATGATACTAGCATTTTTAATTTTATTTTTAAAAAATTAAATTAAATTAAATTATATAATTTATGAGGATGAAATTAAAAAACAAGTAAGTATCAAAGAATTTAAAAAGAAAAATGAAAAAGAGATAGTTTATCAGCGAACAATACAATTGTTACATTTTGGTGTATGTGGGTCTTTATACACAGAAAAGTTCCCTAATCTTGATACTGATCTTCGATCATCTGTGGTTGCACCATTCCATTCGGATTACCGAAGAGGAAAATGTGCCATAAATTCACATGGAACAGCCTTGGAGAGTACGCATTATGGGACGGTCGTTTCATCATGCAATGAAAAATTTTTTAAATTGAATTTATAATATACTTAAAGTACTGTATGATTATTCCCAAAAATTATTAACAAAAAGGTGTAAAACAGTATCTTTACATAAAGTATTTGTTTTTTCATATTAAATTTGAAAATAATTTAATTTCAGTCACTTCATAATTTTAAAAATATTTATTTTTTAACTTTTTATTGAAAACTTTACTTTAACAATTAATATAAATATTTAAGTATTCATTAATAATTTAGTGATAAGGGCTTGCTTCTTCTTCTTCTTCTTCTTCTTTTTTTTTTCTTAAAGAAACGAATATAAATTCTCACGTGATTTTTAAATAGGTATGGGCACAGATCGAATTGATCTGAGTTTCTCGAAAGTTAGATTGATCTCGAAAATTTTACTCTCAAATCAGTCTCAGTTAATTTTCACTTTTGTACTAATTTGAAACGAAAATTTTAAAAATTAAAAAGAAAAAAAAATTATTAACATAAAATAATAAAATTTAAACCAATTAAAATGTAATATATGTACAAATTACGGTTCATTTTTTTAAATATTATT
>JAWDEX010000020.1:2097664-2112108 GCA_035221805.1 Trichilia hirta | reverse complement strand
ATTATATAATTAATTAAATTAATTACTACTTATATACAAAAGTCAATGACGTGTTGCCATTAATGATGATCCGTTCTCGACTGCGCCTTTCTCGTTTTCTTAGATCTTCTATTTCACCCTTGCCCTTGCTGCCACCACCACCGAAGATTCCAAATCTAAATAGCTCGCTTTACAATTTGAATTTCATTACTAACAACATCACTATATCAAGTAACCATCAAAGAAATTATTTTATTGGGCGGTTTCCAGTTTTCAAGAAATTCTAGTCAAATTAGCGACTTGGGTTGTTCAATAACTTTTATTCTATATTTTTGAGCTAAAATGAGTTGTAAAAGAGTGTATAGTTGAGCAAGAAGTGCGCCGCAAATGAACCGTGGTGCATGGCCTTTTGTGCTGATATTGGCACTTTTAACATCTTCAGTTTGCCTATTTTATATAAAGGCTCAAGTTTATACAAGATTATGTGCACTCATTTAGTTACTTACATTGTCAATCATTTCCATTTGCTTTCCTCAATCGTTCCGAGGACATTTGCTAAACTGGTATATTTCTCTTTTCACCATTCTTTCATTTTCTTTTTTGGAGATTTTGGTGATACTACAAAATTTGCACTTTGTTTTTGTTGGCTGATATTACAGAAGTTCGAAGATACCGTGCGAGTTTAGATATTCTTCTTACATTCTTAATCATAAGTTACTTTTATATAGGAGACCTTTCAGGTCTTTTCAAGTTTGAATTTAATTATTAATATATTCATATTTATCCAAATGAATTACACAACTGATTAAATGTCATTTAATTTCAGATGTAATAATTGGTTGAACTAGTAAGATATTTTAAAATAGTGGGAGAATTCTGGTTTTAAAAAAAGTTTTATGTTTATGTATGATGTAATATGTAAAAAATAATAATTTTAACTAGTAAGAATATTTATTTTGGTCAAATGATACTAATTTGGTATTCTGAACAGTTTTGCTCGGGCAGAAATTATATATACATTTGGAGGAAAGATGAGACAATCCATTTTCCTGCGTTTTTTGATAGTAATATTGACTTGCTTGAGTCTTTTCTGGGTTAACGCAGAAGACCCATATAGATTTTACACATGGACAGTTACATATGGAACAATTTATCCGCTTGAGTTTCCTCAGCAGGTTACCCTTTTTACCTCCGCCAAAAGCTCGCTGTTGTAAAATTCGACGTGCTCTGTTTTCATTTTCAAGCCTTTCTTAATTGAAAAGGTTTAAACGATTCTGCAGGGTATCCTAATCAATGGACAATTCCCTGGCCCTCCAATTGAAGCCGTGACTAATGACAACATAATTGTCAATGTCATTAACAAGTTGGACGAGCCTTTTCTTATTACATGGAATGGGATTAAACAAAGAAGAACTTCATGGCAAGATGGTGTTCTGGGAACCAATTGCCCAATCCCTCCAAACACCAACTGGACATACAAATTCCAGTTGAAGGATCAAATCGGAACCTACAATTACTTTCCTTCCACAAAAATGCATCGAGCTTTTGGGGGTTTTGGTGCTATTAATATTGCTTCAAGGTCGGTGATTGCAATTCCATATCCCATACCTGATAAAGAATACACCCTGCTTGTTAGCGATTGGTTCAAGAACTTTAGCAGCCACAAGGTTTGTGAGCAGTTGATAGATATTAGCTTTCATAGTACTTGTTAGAAGGAAAGCAGGTGTTATCATCATTCTAGCAGAAATATTGGCCTAATTTATAACCTTCAATGTTTGCAGGCATTAAAGAAAAGACTGGACGATGGCATTCCATTAGGCACTCCTGATGCTCTTCTTATCAATGGGCGTCATGACTCCTCATCCTTTGCTGGTCAAAAAGGTAAAGATTTTCGTTAATTGTCGTAAGAATGTCTACTGCTGAAGTCCTTTGGCAATAGTAATTGGGTCAATTCTTTTAGGAAAAATTTGCAAATTCAGGGTATCCAATGTGGGGACAGCAACCTCAATCAATTTCAGGATCCAGGGTCATACATTAACACTTTTAGAAGTTGAAGGAGCTCATAGTTTGCAGGAATCATATGAGTCGATTGATATCCATGTTGGCCAATCTGTTGCTGTTTCGGTTACCTTGCATGCGTTACCAAAAGACTATTTCATCGTGGCTTCAACTCGATTCACAAAGCCAATTCTCACTACTACTGCGGTTCTTCATTATGATGGTTCTAACGCTAAAGCCTCTCTTCCATTGCCCGTCGCTCCTACTTATCACATTCACTGGTCTATGAAGCAAGCCAGGACCATCAGGTGTACATTGATTTTGAATATATGTATATATGTGTGTGTGTGTCTGTCTGTGTATTTATGTATGTATGTATTCTGACTATTTTCAATTATCTATGTTGTGGGTGAAGAACGAATTTGACAGCAAATGCAGCGCGGCCTAATCCTCAAGGATCATTCCATTATGGGACCATAACAGTAGTGAGAACTATTATTTTGGCCAACTCAGAAGAAAAGATAAACGGAAAGCTTCGATATGCTGTAAATAGTATCTCATACGTGGATCCAGACACCCCATTGAAGTTTGCCGACTGGTACAACATTTCCGGCGTCCTTGATTATAAGACGATCAAGGACAAACCAACTCCTGGTTCCCCAGCAAAGTTTGGCGTATCCGTCATTTCCACCATACTTCATGACTATGTCGAAATCATTTTCCAGAACAATGAGAACACTGTACAATCTTGGCATATGGATGGATCCAGCTTCTATGTTGTTGGGTATGCCTACAATCCTTTCTATTTGGTAGCCCCATCTTCCATAACATAAATTATGCAATATTAAAGGGATACAAATGGCGTCGGACTAATATTACTGCTTAAGCAAAATTATTAAGGGTACTGTTAAATCATTTATTTTTTTTTAAATTAATTTTTAATTTTTAATTTTGCATCACTGGCGTGCTAATACGTTAGGACTCTTGGTAAAAAGTGAGCCCAACGCAAATCGATTGGTCTCTTAAGCCCCCATGCTATATAACTTTCTTTTTTATTTTAACCAACCCAACCCATTTAACACCTCTATATATACTTGAATCCAGAGTGCTTCTCTCATCCTTCTATTTTTGCTCGCAATTATAACGAATTTTAACTTATTTAATGTTTGGAAATTCCAGTTATGGTTCTGGTAATTGGACAACTGACATGAGAAGACGCTACAATTTGAATGATGCTATTCCAAGACACACAGTTCAGGTAAGTAAGAGCATTTTACTAAAATTCCCACGAGGTAAAGCTACCTCAACTACTTTAAAATTCTTTATTAAAATTTTTAGCATTTTATAACTTTAACAATCCAATATACTGTGCAAAATTCATAGGTATATCCAAGATCTTGGAGCTCAATCTATGTTTCACTGGACAACAAGGGCATGTGGAACTTGAGGAGTGCAATCTGGGCAAGACGGTATCTTGGCCAGCAATTGTATCTACGAGTATGGAACGACGAACGCAGCCTTTATACAGAGACTGATGTCCCTCCAAACGCATTATATTGTGGCAAGGCCAAGAGGCCACAAAAATATTAATTTGTCTTCTTGCATTTTTTTCCTTTAATTTTTTTTTCTTCTTAAATTTCAGTTACGAGGGCGTGACTGTCAAAAGAAAAAAAGGAAAAGCAAAAAAATATGAGCTAGATTTAGAATTGGCAAATTTAGAAGAAAAGTTAAATTGTTGTTTTAGATCATTTCTAATTTTCCTAATAAAATTTCCCTCCACTCACCTGCGAATTCGTTGCTGCCTTGTAATTTTATCTGGAGGTTACATGATGTGTAATGGTTAGTTTATTAGTTTCATTCGGTGACTGTCCGACAAATTCAGTATTGCAACTGTTGCATGACGCAGGGGTTGGTAGGATATAACCCAGGAAAATCGGTTTAGGAGTGATGTACCCCTGCCTATATAATCCAAAATTACCTCTTTTTCAATTGATGTAGGAATGATTTCCTTATCTATATAACTCATAATCATCCTTTCCTCCATTAATATAGAAGTGGTCCTTTCTTTCATAGACATTCTTATCATATTCCTCTATATATTATTAGGAGCTCACGAACTCGTAGAATTTTAGAATCCACCTGATGGCCTTTGATAGTCCATTGGACTTCCCAGCCGTGGCCATAAGTATTCAAAGGAAATAGTTTGACTTTGATACCGCCTAACACGAGTTGTCCAGATATAATCCTAAAAAAATCGGCTTATCTAGGTGGTGGTGTATAACCAATATAGACCAGCGTACTTGAAAGGAAGAGTTTAGCTCCAATACTGGTTGCTCGGATATAACAACTAGCTTATCTAGAGAGTTGTGTACCCCTGCTTATGTGGCCCATAATCATCTCTTCCTTAATTAATGTGAAAATAATTTTTTCTGCCATAGATGCCATTGTCATATTTTGCAGTCACTATTGAGATTCCACTTCGCGGGTCTGTCAAAATGAGAAAAGCTAGTTATTCTTAGAAATAGCTTCATTTCTGAAAAGTCATAGTTGTGAATATGTAATTTTATGATATTATTTTGATCTTCTAATCCAAATTTCTCCAAAAAATGATGAGGTAGGATCTATAGAGGTTGAAGCCAATGGTACGAGAGTAACTAGGGTGTAGGAGCTACTTCTAGCTTTCAAGACAAGGTCCTTAACATATTAAAAATAGGCTCCTTCGAGGACTTTAAGCACTCCCGTCATCTTCCCTTTATGGTGTAATAGATACTCTCTATTTACCACCTTCTTCTTTGGGGACTCCATCCTCTGGTGACGATGATGGTGAAGTGAGACTTGCTCTACACCTGACTCCTCTGTCATTGATTCCTCAATTATGGCTTTAGAGGAAAAAGTATAGCTTCGACTCTTGCTCCACTCTTGGCTTCTTTGTCATTAGTTCCTTAACAATAGCTTCAAAGGGAAGAGTCTAGCTCTAATACCCCTTAACACAGGGATTGTTTCAATATAACTCCATGAAGACCGACTTCTCCAGGGAGTGGTGTACACCGGCCTATATAGCCCATAACCATCCTCTTGTCAATCAATACGAGAATTGTTCTTTCTACCACAGACACTTTGGTCATACTTTTCTATTTGTTATAAATCTGCGAATTTGAAAGACTTTGCAGTCAATTTAATGACTTTGAAACCCACTAGATGGCCTATTGAGCTCTCCAATTGCGGTCAAAATACTCAAAAGAAAGAGTTTGGCTTTGATACTACCTAAAGCAGGGATTGTTTAGAAGAAAGAGAGTACGTTTCCCTATATAAACCATAACAATCCCTTCTTCAATTTGGTGGGGTGGGGTAAGGAGGACTAACTCATTTTTCACTCTATTTTTCGTTTTGAGTCTCATTCGCAATCCTATTTTTTAATAAATTTAATTGGGGTGGGAACAGGAATCTCCATTTCGGGAATGGTTTCTCATCCTTATTTTATAATATAAAAGTTAATATTTATTTAACTTAAAAAATACTATTAAATATTAAAATAATATTTTTAAATAATATTAAAAATAATAATAAGATATTATTATCATTCAATAATTAATATAAATAAAATAATTAATAATTAATATTTTAATATTATTTAGCCACACCACTATTATTTTCTTTAATTTTTTACTGTTCTCTTTTTAACATGAGATTTAAACTTTTCTTTCTTAAAATTTAAATTAAAAAAATTAATAAAATTCAAATTATCTTTTATGAATAATTTTAAATGATTAGTTTATGTCATAAAATTTTCAGTTTACCCCATTTGTGTTTTTAAAATAGGTTTGCATATAGTTTTTGTGAAAGAAACTTAAATTTGATTAAAAAAATAAACTTATATAAAATTTAATTAGCTGCAATTAAATAGAATAAAATTTAATAAAAATATTATTCAAAGTATAATATATAATTTTTCATTCCATTGGTTTTTGTTTATAATTGTAACGATTCGATCCTAAAGAGTATAGAGTGGCATCAGGATAAAAATGTTTTAGTAAGAAGCAATTTTTGATAGGCTATTAAGATGACTGAGGATATGAATGAACTATCTCACATCAAAATAAGAGAAAAGTTATTAAATTATATATGTAAAGTTAGACCTAACTTGTTAATGCATTTAGGGATAGGTGTTAGCCTATTACTAAGAACAAAATTATAAGACCTTAAGAATTATGTTAAAGCGGACAATATTATTGACAATATAGGGTCAAATTTTATAATTGATATTAGAGTCAACTCTTTTCCAGTACAATAATAATTTTGGAAAGAAACTAGTCAGAAGCTGATGAGCCTGTAATAACTCGATTTTAGAGGTAAAGAGTGATGCTGGAAAGATAAAGCTTAAGCAAGAAACGGCTCCTAGCATACTACTAGAATGGGTAGGGATAGTAATGAACCGTCTATTTTGAAATAGAAAAGGAAGTTACTAGTTTATATATGTGGAGTTAAACTCAAATTATCAATAAGGTCTTTTAGAATGAGTGTTAGCCTATTATCAAGAACAAAATTATGAAGTTTTAAAGGTTAGATCAAAACAAACAATATTATTAATAGTATTGGGCCAAATCTTACAATAATTAATCTTAAACACACATCAAAGACTCTAATAAACTATAAACTATTATTTATTTTATAAAAATTAAAAATTAATTATTAATTATAAAAAATTTTAGTCGTGTGCATGTGTGTGTGTAGTGAGACTCCAAATCCTAGGAGAGATTTGCCATGAGTCTTTAATAATTAGTGAAACTATTTAGAATTTAAAAGTTAGAATACAACTTTTAATCCCTAGTATTATTGAATTTTTAATACATATAATATTTATTATGAATTTTTAACTTGTTGAAGTGCAAATTTGAAATTTTTTAAACAATTGACTGTTACCAATATATACATACATACTTAAATAATACTAAAGATATAAATTTTTTATAAAAACTTATATAACATGATTCCATTGCTTGTCCAATGGTTTACACCACTTATTTTAAATAAATGCATTGATAATATATTTTTATTAACAACAATAACATATAATATCATTTTGTATACAAGTGCTTACACAAAAAATTTGTATCCCTAACATTTAACACACACACACTCCTATATATAGAGAGAATTTTAAATTTGAAAATAATATATAATTTTTTATGAGTGTCCTCAAAAATTCTATAAATTTTTAGCTTAATTGGATTAGTAAATTAGGACATTTCGAAAAAAGAAAGAAAAGAATAGTAAGCTAGGAGATAAAATTTATTTGAATACAGCTTGTTAGTTGAGATACTTAAAAAATAAAATATGCAGGATTAAATTTAGGAACTCATAACAAATGTTTTTTGAATGATTCATAAATAAATCTTTTGTTATTTAGAGTTTTAAACTCCACAAGGTACGTGATTTCCTTTTACGAGAACTCGAAAAAACTTAGATAACCAAAATAATTGTTGATATTCATATTCCGTTAGTCAAGGGGTTTGAACTTAAAGGGGTAGCTTTAAGATAATTTGTTCATAATTTATGATGATTAAAATATTAGAGTTGGGATTAGGCTATGTATTATTATGTTTATGGTGGTTAGAAGCTATAGCTCTTTCTTTAATGCTTTAAAAAGTGTTTATTTTTATTACCATACAAATGTATTTATGTTATACATTTTTAAAACTTGTCTATTTTCTAAGTTAGTTTTCAACAAATAACTTTAACTACATTTTTGAAAACTATTTGTAAGTATTTTATAAATTATTTTATGAAAATTATTTAATTGTAAAGTATGATAAATATTTTGGATAAAGTAAATACAAGTCATTATTTTATTAATTCATGATTCTTTGACCATATGTGAAAGAAACTATTTTAACTCACTATTTTTAGTATTTTGATTCTAATCGAACTTCACATGTATATATATTAATAAATCATCTACTACCCTATTTGATTGTGTACACTATTAAAAAACCAAGTTATTCGTATTAACCATAACATATTTGATTTTATTAATGCACAAATTATTGGGTTAATTAAAGATGACACTATCTGATTATAGTAAATTTATTTGAATAAAAACTACACTGAGTTGTACTTATCATTTTGTTTTGAGTTGTGTTATTGAGTTTGATTTTGTTATTCAACTTTTGATTAATTTCGGTTGTCATTTGAGATATTTTTTTAGAAAATCTTGATTTAATTGAATAAGAAGAAGAAGATATTTTATTTATGAACTATTGGTCTTGATTTTAAGTTTGGTTTAATATTTGTTTGAGTCGTAATATGCTAGTTTGACATGTACTAATTACGTGTTGGAATTGGGGTGTTACATTCACGCATGGGCTACAAAGACTTTTCTTTTTAAGTGTTGATAATGTTTTTATGGACTACAAAGATCTTTCATTAAGTTAAGATATATTCTTAATCGTGGAAATCTTATCCTTTCTACCAGTTGCCCTTTCAAAGAGCTCTCAATCTAACGCAGAAAGGCTTTGCAGTTAAACCTGTAGCAAGTCACTCGTCGGTAGTGACTAGTTAACTAATAAGTTAATAACTAAAATCCAGTCACATCCAGCCAGTGGAACTGTGAAAGTATGCTGAGAAGAGGGGAAAAATTAACATGAGATAGAGAAAGAAGGAGATGCATGTTGGATACTCCAAGGGAATCAAAATCTAAGCAATTCAAGTGAATCAAGCAAGGCCAGACATAAGTCATTGACATAAGGCTGCAGGCGGAATCCTTCTTCGATTCCAACTCTGAGAATCTACATGCTGTTTAAGGAAATACTTTCCAAAACGCTGCTTTAACCATTTATCGTTTTCTTGTAAGAAAAAATTTAGCAAATCTTCGCATGCCATCCTCCTCGCCAACCCCATCATCTCTTCCCCAAAATTTTTGTTAGTTCACCTAGAAGATTATCTTTTTCAACCTGTGAGAGTTTATGAACTTTTATTTCTATTTTTTTCTTTTACAATTCTTTAATCAAGTGTCATTAAATAAAGGAAAAGACTGACTGACATCTTGAATCTCACGTCTAAATATGAACACTAACCATCTGTAGTTGGAATAATGCTAAGAAATTGACCCACGACACAGTTTATGTGTAATTAACGGATGCAATCAACTGCAACATCAAGAAGCAATAATTAAAAGAGCTATTATATCACTTTTAACCGTTCTGGGTAGTTGGTACACAATCGAGTTAAAGCACACTTTAAGCACACCCATACTATGGGAGAAAAGAAGAAAAGTTAAAACCTGATGCTACAGCCTATTAATATACCACAACCAGGACAACCATATCTGAAACAACAACAATAATTAGGGACATAATAGAAGATTAAGGTGAGGTGCTTAATGATATGCACCATTAGTTGTTGGAAGAAAATCAGACCACGAGAGAACTGGATTCCAGAAGCCTAATTCTCCTCCCGCAACAGGAGCAGACTCCAAAACGGTTGATGTAGATAAAGATGCAGAAGAACCAGCATTGCTTAGAACTACTGTCGAGGTTGAGTGATCGGCAGAGTAATTAGCTGATGATTTGAGCCTCTGATACAGTTCTTGAAACCCTGAGTTTTGAACTTCGTGACCAGCTAGAAGGCCATTTTGTTGGTAGTGCTGAGCTTGATGTTGACAGGCTTTCCAAAGTGGGCTGCAATGACCCAGAGAAGGAGCCTGATTAAGAGGATCCAAGACCATGGTTCCAGAATTTACTACGCCTGTTGGCTCAGCCTTTGTCACATGGGTTCCAACCCCACCTGACTCTTCTTTCGCCCTAACTGAATTAGATAAGGTAACAGGGTTAATGTTAGGGTTTGGTGTGGTTCTAAGTAAGGCTAGAAGCTGAGAATTTTGTGGTGAAGTCCACATGATAGGGGTTGACGAAAACTCGTGATCCAATTCATTTCCAAGACCTGATCTTCCAAACTCACATGCCACAGTCTTCATCTTAGCAGCAGAAGACAATTTTATAGCTGACATACTGGCGTTCTTGTTTTTCCTGCATCCACCTCCAATAGGTACATTTCTCAGAGCACCGCCTCTTGTCCAATAACGACGACAGGTCTTGCAAAAGTGGCGAGGCTGAGTCAGATTGTAGTTGTTGTAATAACAGAATTTGGTGTTAGAAGAATCACATCGTGGGCACCTCAGGTTTTGATTCTCTGAATTGGAGGAAGTATTAGAATTTGTAGTGGTAGTTGGAGGTGGCGGCGGCGGCTGAGGTGGTGGTGTTATTGTTATGGCTGTTGTTGCTGTTGTCGAAGGAAGTGGTAAAGGAGAAGCAGTGCCTTCTAAAATGGTTCCACCGAAGTTGATTTTCCTCTCTCCACTAATAAAATTAGTAGCTCCTCCTAAGAGTTCTTGAATCATCTTTTCTTCTTAGTTTGTAGATCTATAACCATCCAAAACCAACAAAAGCATCTAAGAGTGTGAGTCTTTTTGAGTTAGAAGGAAAAGGTAAAGTAGGTTGTGTTGTGTATTAGTATGTGTACGATGATCTATCTATGAAATAGAAAGAGAGATTTAGTGGTGCATACTTGACTTGCCTTTGTAAGTTCAGTTCATCAATGCCTTGCTTTGTTTTCGTGGCCAGCCTCTGTTGGTGTAACAGAATAGAGGATGGGGAGTTGTGAAGCTTTGTTATATAGCTAGGTATACAATTATGTGAAAGAAACTTAGCTGCTTTATTCTAGACATCAAAATCCTGGTGGTTTTGGATTTGGAATTTTGTTGTAAGTGGTTTTTGGAGGGAAGTAATTAGCCTTTTTATCCATTTCCCACTCTACCCTTTTTGTCATCTCATCATTTACACTTCTCTCGGATAAGAAATCTAATCAGCAAAAGACCCCTTTATTACCCTAATAATTAATTCAATTGAAGAATTAACCAATTTTGATTATGTAGTATAGTCTCATATATTTGACATAATTAAACATTACTCTTTTCTGAGTAGAAAACTATGATAAGAACAACCGAGTACACCCGAAATTAAACGATTTTCAACATCATGTGGGTGTTTCTGTAATTCCATTAGCTGATCTACATATCCTATAATTAAAATTTTGAACTGCTGAAAGTGGGAGACTGTATGATAGTATATAGAGTCGAGAGAATTTCTATCCAATGATGTCAGTAATCAAGTTCCCTAAAAGAATAGTATTTGTTGTTTGTATTGATGAAGATGCTGTTCAAAAATCAAAACACATGATTACGAGTTCAAGGAGATGGCCAATCACATGGAATTACGCGTAAAGTCGATGTCCCTACCACCCAACCATTATAGAGCCACTGCCCCGGAACTTTTGGCTTGAATTTTGTTAACGAAGAGCCAAAGATGATTTGCCCACCGTGTGGATGTGCAACACATTGCATTGTTTTACTGCCAACCTAATTATTCACAGTTGTCTCTTGTTTCATTGGTTGACTGACATTTCAAGTTTTTGTGTGATGAGAAGCGAGATTGTCCGCTGCATGAACATTAATTCCTTGTTAATCACGTCTCATGATTAGTAATAAAAACTTTATCATCTCTAAAAATTAATGTTTTCATCTTAAACATATTTAAAATTCTAATATTTATCCTAATTTTAAAACATAATAATTAAACGTAATGTTTGATAAATATTTATTTTCACGTAATAAATAAGTTAAACAATAATTATGAATTAAAAATTTTATCTTAAACAGCATTAAGAATACAAATTTTTTATATAAATTATAGAATATAACAATAATATTGATAAAATAAAAATACAAAATTAATATAATTAATAATAATAAATAATATAGATTATATAATAATTAATCCTATTATATCACGTACTCTTTTGACATAACGTTATTTATGCATTAATTCCAGACTTACAACAGTTGGTATAAAATGCAGCTTCTAATTCCACGAATGTTGTCGGCAAAGTTCATATTTTAAGACTGTTTCGCTATTTTACCTGGCTAAAACAGCAGAAGAGGGCTCATCAAAGTATTATTATAAAATAATCAGCATGATTTAATCGACCGTTTAATTAACTCAACGAGATTGCAGCATCAACAGTGCACTGAGGGAAAATGTTGTCGTATTTGTGAGAGAACAGTGTTAGGGATTTTACTACAACATGCTGTCTAAATCGATTCACACAATTGAGAGGAATTTCATGATAAGAACATCGTAAAAGGAGACGTGGACGTGGACTAGACGATGGACCTAACACTGAAGAGTGCGAATAGATTGGTCCTGACTAACACTATTCCACCTAATAACAAACAGAGATATGCTATAGTAAAACGTATGGAATATACAAATACAATAAACATTGTAGAGTAAAGAAAAAATAAGAGAAATTGTTACAATCAAACGGTTATGTTGTAGCTTTTGTACGTGTAAAAGCGCAGTACTGCACTGTAATTTTACTGTAACAATAATATCTGCAGACAATTCATAAATGAACTTGATGTATACGAAAACCACGCACCATCAGTAAAAGCATGAATTGACCTACTAGGAATGTACTAATCTTATGACGGCCAAGATATTTTGAACGCGATATTCATTGTGTGAACAAGCTGCCTTTCATGGAAATTTCCATGCATGCATATTAATTGGGTAGAAATTAAGATGCATGCATGGAAATTTTCAACCCAGTAGAATATAAAGGCATAAGAATAAAAGAAGTGAAAAGAAAAAGGATGAGGTTTGGAGATTGAATGAGGAGGTGGGTCTAGATGTCTTAGACTAATGGAACCATTTGTCAATCACTATCTTTGTCTAAAGATTATTGATGACGAAGAATACATGATTTTATTGCTTGATTTTCAAGATAATATGGTTACCAATCAGTAATTACTGATAATCATCTTGGCATTATCTAAACCTAATTATCATCAAGTCAACACAATCTTCTAAATCATCAAATCAATGAGTAATTTGTGGACCATATTATTGATTAAATTAAGGCGATCGCGGAGTACTATATACGCTTCAAACTATTGATTAAAGACTGTTTACTACAAGCTTTCTGTTCGTATTCTATGCGACTTTAATTCTTGGTTATGGCAACATATATACAGGTTACTTTTCGAATATAGTTAAATCGATGGAAAGGGAAATAAAACTAATGAAGGAATTTCCGACCAAAAATTAGTAATATGAAAAGATAATATCACTAGAAAAAAAACAAAACATCAAATTCGTACATTATTTGACGTGATAAATAACATAATATTTGTTAATTGTTGTTGCTTTATTACATATAATTAATAAAATAAAATAAATCAAGCCAAGTTGATGATTTAGTAGAAGCATATTTGTACATATATGTATTTCCACAAGTATATATATCAAGTTAAACAAGTTGAGTTTTTCATGTCAAATAACCGCACATGTTGATGAGCCAACTGCAAGTATATTATGATCTTTTTGTTCCATAAGGTCCTAGGCTTTGTTTTTATTAAGCTTTAATGGTTAGCCTGTTTGGGAATTGCCAATTTCTTTAACGTTAGGTAATTGTATTTTCATGGATGATCTGTCACCACTGAAAAGGACTGATGATAGAATGATTAAAGCTCTCACAAAAATCCAACTGAATGAAGCAGAAATGAAATATGAATGCAAAAGAAAAACCAAAAAATATGTATGTAAATATTGTTTTCCCAGGGAAGCATGCAAAAGCTGAGAAAAGGGTTTAAAGTTTTTGAATTTTTTTTTTTTTTATTGTTTTACTTTCCTATTTCTCGAATTCTGCCATATTATCTGCAAGTACTTACTACTTAGTACCGGCATAAACGTACCCTGACCGCGCGTGCCGTCCGGAACGCAAGACCTGTACGAAGACCGACATAAGACTCTGCCCAGAATTTTTCTGCCTTGGACGGCAATGGCCATAATATTAATATTTTATCATTTATCCTGCACAATTTCTACAAATATTAATTCTTTTTGTATAATTAAATTTTTTCTTTACGTTTTTTGGAGGACATGATGTGATATACACAAGTTGTTTACCAATTGCTTCCGTCAATTTGATCGCATAGGCAATGCTTTGTCTAAAGCATTACCAAGTCTCTTAAAAGAAATACATATGCTGTACCAAATTTTTTTCAACAGCAAATACCCGATATGGAACAAAGATAAATATCTTACAATTTTTAAAAGTGTCAAGTACTTCTTATAAAATATTTGTAATAAAAATTTTTTTTATAATTTTTAAAAATATTATTTACTCTTTTATCGTAATATTTATGATAAATATTTTTATAATTTAAAAAAGTTATAAATACCATTTTCATTAAAGATTATTAACACTAATTTTTATCGTATAAGTCTTTAATTAAATTAAAATATAATATATTTATTTATATCAAATAATTTTTATTTAAATAAATAAATTATTAAATTATATTTATTTATATCACATAATTCTTACTCAAATAGACAAATTATTAAATT
>JAWDEX010000020.1:2085249-2097564 GCA_035221805.1 Trichilia hirta | reverse complement strand
CCAATGGGCACATTTCTCAGAGCCCCGCCTTTCGTCCAATAACGACGACAAGTCTTGCAAAAGTGGCGAGGCTGAGTAAGATTGTAGTTGTTGTAGTAACAGAATTTGGTGTTAGACGAATCACATCGTGGGCACCTCAGGTTTTGATTTTCTGAATTCAGGGAAGTATTAGAATTAGTAGTAGTAGTAGTAGTAGTAGTAGTAGTTGGTGGCGGTGGTGGTGGCGGCGGCGGCGGCTGAGGTGGTGTTGTTGTTGTTATGGTTGCTGTTGTTGTTGTAGAAGGAAATGGGAAAGGAAAAGCAGTGCCTTCTAAAATGGTTCCACCGAAGGTGATTTTCCGCTCTCCACCAATAAAGTTTGTAGCTCCTCCTAAGAGTTCTTGAATCATCTTTTCTTCTTAATTTGTAGATCTACAACGATCCAAAACCAACAAAAGCAAATAAGGGTGAGAGTCTTTTTGAGTTAAATGGAAAAGATAAAGAAAGTAGGTTGTATTGTGTATTAGTATATGTAGGATGATCTATCTATGTAAGAGAAAGAAGATTGAGTGGTGCATACTTTACTTGCCTTTGTGAGCTCAGTTCATCAATGGCTTACTTTGTTTTCTTGACCAGGCTTTGCTGGTGTAAAAGAATAAAGGATGCGGAGTTGTGAAGCTTGATATATAGCTAGGTATACAATTATGTGAAAAAGAAACTTAGCTGCTTTATTGTATACATCAAAATCCTGGTGGTCTTGGTTTTGGAATTTTGTTGTAAGTGGTTTTTGGAAGGAAGTAATTGGCCTTTTCCCCAATTTCCCATTTTGCCCTTCTGATCATTTCATCATTTACACTTTTCACTGATAAGAAATCTAATCAGCACAAGGCCTATTATTACCCTAATAATTAACTCAAATGAAGAATTAACCAATTTTTGATTAAGTTAATCTCATGTATTTGACATAATATTCTTCATAGAGTAAAAAACTATGTCAAGGATTACTGAGTTAACCTAAAATTAAAAGATTATCAACGTCATGTGGGCGTTTTTGTAATTCCACTAGCTGATCTACATATCCTATGACTGAAATTTTTAACTGCTGAAAGAGGGAGACTGTAACCACTATATAGAGTCGAGGGAGTTTCTATCTAATGATATCAGTAATCAAGTTTCCAAAAAAGAATAATATTTCGTGTTTGTATTGGTGAAACTGCTGTTCAAAACACATGATTACGAGTTCAAGGAGATGGCCAATCACATGGAACTACCCGTAAAGTTGATATCCCTACACCCGACTATAATAAAACCACTGCCCCGAGACTTTTGGCTTCAATTTTGTTAACAAAGAACCCAATATGATTGCCCACCGTGTGTTGCTGCCAACCTAGTGATTCACACGTGCTGTCTCTTGTTTCATTGGTTGGCTACCATTATAAGTTTTTGTGTGATGAGAAGTGAGATTGTCCATTGCATGGACATTAATTCCTAGTTAATCACGTCGCATGAAATCAATATTTCAACGGAAATTTTTGAAACTATTCATTGACACATTATTAGTAATAAAAACTTTATCATCTCTAAAAATTAATGTTTTCGTCTGAAATATAATTAATACTTATGAAATGTATGCATGAATGTGTTATACACTAATTAATTATAAATTAAAGAGTATATTTTAAATTCTAATGTTTATCCTAATTTCGAAAACGTAATAATTAAAATTAATGTTTGATAAATAGTTATTTTTACTTAACATATAAGATGTAACAATAAATATTAATTAAAAAATTTAACATCTCAATTAACATTAAGAATACAAACTCTTTATATAAATTAAAGAAAATAATAATAATATTAATAGAATAAAAATATAAAATTAATAAACTTAATAAGAATTAAAAAAAAAAACAAATTATGTGACAATAAATACTAATATATTACGGTAATTTACATCTCTAGTATTACTATTAAATATATTCTCTTAACATAAAATATTTTTTAATTGAAAAATTTAACATAAAGTTCTATATGCATTAATTCTAGACCTACGACAATTGGTATGACGTGCATCTTCGAATTCTATGAATGTTGTTAACAAAATTCATATTTTTCAACTGTCTCTATTTTACCTACCTATATAGAACTGTATATGTAAGGGGGCTAATCAAAGTATTATTATAAAATAATCTTCATGATCTAATCGATCACTTGATTTACTTGACGAGATTGCAATATCAACAGTGCACTGAGGGAAGTAACTGTGAGAGAACAGTGTTATTGATTTTACTGCAATATGCTATCCAAATCAATTCACACAATTGAGAGGAATTTCATGATAAGAACATCGTAAAAGGAGACATGGACGTGGACTAGACGGTGGACCTAAGACTGAATAGTGTGAATAAATTGGTCTGGACCTAACACTATTCTACCTAATAACAAACAGAGGAATGCTATAGTAAAAATTGTGGAATATAACTGTTATAGTGTGGCTTTTGTATGTGTAAAAGCGCTGAACTGCACTGTAATCTTACTCTAACAATAATATCAGACAGTCTATAATGAACTCGACGTATACGAAAAACATGCACCATTAAATCATGAAATGACCTACTAGGAATTTATCAAGCTTATGACAGCCGCAAGTTTGAACATGATATTCATTGTGTGAACAAGCTGCCTTTAATGAACTTTAAGTGGGTAGAAATTAATAAGAATGCACGGAAACTTTCGACCAAGTAGAACATAAAGGCACAAGAATAAAAAAAAATGTGAAAAGGAAAGAGAAGAGGTTCGGAGATTGAAAGCGAAGGTGGGTCTACATGTCTTAGATTAATGGAACCATTTGTCAACAACTATCTTTTTCTAAAGATTATTGATGATGAAGAATATGATTTTATTTCTTGATTTTCAAGATAATATAGTCACCAATCAGTAATTGCCGATAATTATCTTGGTATTATCTAAACCTACTCATTATTAAGTCAAGACAATCTTCTAATTCATCAAAGAGTAATTTGTGGACTATATTATATTTGATTAAATCCTGCAGTACGATATATGCTTCAAACTATTAATTGAAGACTGTTTAATGCAAGTTTTCTGTTCACATTCTATGCAACTTTAATTCTTGGTTATGGAACATGATACATGTTACTTTCCAAATATAGGTAAATCTATGGAAAATACGTTTACATACTGTAGGTATGAAAGTGTAGAAAGCCAATGAATATTGTAATTTATTAAGTAGAAAAGGAAATTAGGGTAACGAAGGAATTTCCAACCAAATATTAGTAATATGAAAAGGTAATCAAGTAAAAAATATAAATATAAATTTGTATGTTATTTAACGTGATAAATTAATTGTTGTTAATTAATTACCTATATAGATCAAGCCAAGTTGATAGCTCGGCAGAAGCATGAAGCGTATTTGTACATATACGTATTTCTCCAAATATCTATATCTATATATATATATCAAGTTGAACAAGTTGAGTTGTTCATGTGAAATAAACCCACATGTTGATGAGCCAACTGCAAGAATAATATGATCTTTTTGTTCCATAAGGCCCTAGGTTTTGTTTTTAATGAGGTTTTAAGGTTAGGGATTTGCCAATTTGGAGCTATCCTTAACGTTAGGTAATTGTATTTTCATGGATGATCTCTCAAAATTGAAAAGGACTGATGATAGAATGATAAAAGCTCTCACAAAAATCCAACTGAATGCAGCAGAAAATGAAATATGAATGCAAAAGGAAAACCAAAAAGCAAAACCCAAATGTGTGGAAATATTGATTTCCCAGGGAAGAAGGCAGAGGTGAGAGAGCGGGGTTTAAAGTTATTTTATTTGTTATTGTTTTGCTTTTCTATTTCACGAATTCTGTTTTCTCAGAAACAACTCTGTTCCCGCATCTGCCAGTACTTACTGCTAATACATACGTACCTGACCGCGCGTGCCGTCCGGAACGCAAGACCAAAGACCCACATGAGAACTCTGCCCATAATTTATCTGCCTTGGACGGGCAGAACGCGGGCAGCAGAAAACGACGCGTCCTTATTGTCCTTTCAGTACTGACACTTTGCCATTAGAGCAAATTCGGGCAGTTGGGGCATACGGGCAGAAAATCTAGTCGCCGTCAATCATCTGTTTGGGCAGTCATCTCTCGATCTTTGGGCTCTTTAACGATTTCCGTCTGTATTTTTATTTTGAGTATTATTTTTTATTGGTCAGTCATTTTCAGCGGTTATATATAAATCTTTGCTGATACACCGTAATCGCCCATAATATTATATTTTATGATTTATCCCGTCCAATCTCCACAAATATTAATTCTTTTTATATAATAATTTTTTGAACGTTTTTTAGAGGGCGTGATATGAGATACACAGGTTTACCAATTGCTTATGTAAATTTGGGCGTATTGATAATTGTATGGCAAACAAATGCTGTATTAAAAACTATACCAAATTCTTTAGAAAAAAAATTGCTATACCAAGTTTTTTTCATTGTAAATACTCTTTTATAGTTAATTTTATTAATGCTAAAATAAAACTCAAAATATAAATATAAGTAAAAATTGAGATGCCAGTGTCTATATTTCTTTGATTAATATGTAAATAGAGGACTCTTGATGTCAATAATTATTAAAAGATAAAAAAGTATAAATGTTAACAGATTAATTATAAATTTTTTTTTCATATTATTGCCAGATTTTTGTATTTTAGTAAATTTTGACTTTAAGAATTATTTATCTAATTTTTTTAAAATTATGTAGTTTTATTGAAATGAAAACTCTGTAATAAACACATATTCTTAAATTTGAAAACGTTTACATTTCTATATTCCCTCTTGTGTTTTTTAATATATTTTTTGGACTATTAAAAAAATCCATCTTTGTATGCGTTAATTTATCTTTTAACTTTAAATAATTAACAAAGGGTAATGTATGATGATGATACGCTATGCATGGGGACACATGTATCACAAATTGTGACTCATTTCCGCATTCTAAAATGGGCCCATCAAATGTCTCCCCTTAAGCGGCAGTACAGCTTTTCTAGAGTTTCCCGCCTCTCATTCTGTTTATTAGGTCTATTAATTTAAAGTGGGGATTGCTACGTTTTTGTTGCTTTTCATAGGTCTCAATAATGGAGGGAGAGAAAGAGATTTCGAGAGAGACTACAATGTGCTAAAATTTGTTTTGGTAACGTTTGTCAAATTTTATTTTTTTGTTTTTTTTATTTTATGTTAAATATTTTAAATCTCACATTAAAAACTTTTAATTTTTGCGTAATATATATATATTTCAAATTATACATTACAATAAAAATAAATACGACAATAAATTGATATGCGCGATTTTGCTAGCTAGCTAGCCGCTTCATAGCAGCATATGCTAATAATTTCTCTCTCACATAATCATGAGTGAATTATATTATAATCTTGTAATTTCCAATCTCTTACATGCCATCAATAAAACAGCATGTCAGAGGAAACAACCATAACAGGAATTTTGGTTTCAAACTTAATGAGTTCGCGTTGGGAATTTTCGTGTTTGGTCATCACAAGAGTTTTAAGGTTTGCTGCGAACTTGTTATTTAAATTTATACTGTTGTAAATAAAAAATTTGAAATATTAAATATTAATATAAAAGTATATAAATTTTTATAAATATTAATATTATTAAAAAAATTTTAATTTTACTTTTTAAATGCAATTAAAATATTATTATTTTAAATAAAATTTATCGTTTGTATTAATTAAAGGTCTATTTGGTGTTGTAATAATTTTATTGTGTTTTAAAAAATAAAAATATTTTATAATATAAATTTTTAATAAAATTTATATATTTTTATCATAAAAATTAATTAGAATTTTTACCTTCTAATAAGTGTGGCTTAGAAGTCGCTAGCTTAAGTTGACCTAATTAATTGTTAAGTGGAAAGCACAATAGCTCTGAGATCTATTTGAGCTTTCGAGATTGAGGAAAACAAGAACAGACACTTCATTAACTATTTAATTATCCAGATCCATCAAAATTAAATGAGGAAGATCTTTATAATATTAATTTCCATAAAAAGTTATTGTCGATGGTTTCGCTAACCCTCCGCATTCTGATTTCACTATTGATTAACTAGCTATTTGACCTAATTCCATTCACCTTAACATGATGACCTCCGTTTTAATTATTGAAATGGACTGATTTTTTTATATCGAAAACAAAAATTTTGAATGAGAAAGACATATATTTTTTTTAAAAAATAAATTAAATGTCTCATCGTATTAAAAAATATAATAATTTATAAATTACAAATATTTATTACGAGCTCAAAATTAACGTAAAAAAATAATAAAAAAATTTGTTAAATAATTATATCTAATTCTGTCTAATTATATTTTTATTCTTCAATACTCACACTTACAAAAATTTTATAAATAATAAAATTATTACATTAAAAATAAATATTATTTTCTTCACAGAAAAAAAGATTGTTTCTCGATTAAAAAAGAAAAAAAGAGTTCTATTAGCAAGAGATCAACCCTCCTTTTAAAATTTTCTTTAACCCAATCTCTCGGATCGATAAACACTTAAACGCTCATTATTCATCTTTTTTTTTTTAACTTAGTCTTAAATAATTCGCTTACTTAAGTATCGAAATTTATTCATCAATAATCCAGCTTCACTCCTAATTTGTTTTTTTCTAATTTCAGATAGTCTCCGAGAGTCCCTGTTAAGAGTCTCTGCATCGATCGCAACAGTAAAATCTGTGTGGTGTGTTAAATTTTTGGTTCTTAGAAAATTTAGGTATCAACAGTTGGCGTCGTCTGTGGAGAACGAGTTAAAAGCCTGAACAAAGAGTTTAGAAAGTATTTCGTGCGAATATGGTAAAAAATACTCGCAGTCATCTCTCTAAGAAAGTGCAAAAAGAAAAAACTGAGGATCCTCTAAACATTGGTGAAAAGGGGGCCACTACGAATTTGTCCGACAAAAATAAAATACAAGATTACCATGCTAATGGTCCAGCCAGTGGAACCACTATTAGAATCGAAGGGTGTGAGTCCTGTCAGATAGAAGGAGGGGTAACAGAGCATAAAAGTGTAAGGGAGATTGATAACCGGAAGATTCTTGAAGTGGAACACGAAAATTAATTGCTGAAAAAGGAAACTACAAGGCTAAAGATGTTAGTTTAGCAACAAAAATACGAAGAAAGGCACCAAATCGTGCCACATGCTTCAGAGGTAAGGGTCAACTATCCTCTAAGAGAGAGGGGCCGAAAAGCTCAATACCCAACCAGGAGAACTACTATAAAATATGCTCATTTCACTAGTCGACAAAAAAAAAAAAAAAAGGACAAGGCTGATGCTCATGACCGAACGAGAATGGATGGTAGCAACGAATCAATGATGTCTGTTACTTCGTGCAACCCTAAAATAGACCCAAGAGTCACCATCAGACCAAGGCATACCACGGTAGACTTGCGGTCTCAGCTCGACAAGATCAGATCCTAAGATTATAGTGCTCGTCCTACCGATCTGCAGATAATAGAAACTTGTGTCAAAATGATTCTGGAGAAAATTAGGATCAGGGGAACAAATGCGAGTTTACTAAAGAGCGTAGACAAAAAGCTTGAGACTAAAAAATGCGGTGATTCTCCTTTTTTCTAGAATATACTAGAATTGACTATCCGCAGAAAGTTTAAAATATCGCAGATCACACCCTATACGGGAAAGATAGATTCCACTCTGTATCTGGACACTTTCAGAAAAATAATACATATCCAAGGGCTGAGCGAGCTCCAAATATGCCAATTGTTCTCATTGACATTAGAGGGACAACCAAAGTGTGGTTTTGAAGCCTCCCAAAAAATAATATTGAGAATTTGGGACAATTAAGTCAAAACTTGTGGAAAAGTTCTGAGAAATCGTTAAAATCATACGTAGCGTAAGCACCCTCCTCCTGTTGCGACAGGGCCCCATTAAGAGTCTCTAGAGTTTTATGTTAAGATATCATAAAGAGATGATATAATTAGGGGCTTTCTATCACCTACTCGCGTTAGAAGAATTGAAGAGAGGGCTCCGAGTGAAAAGAAGATGATATGCTATTAATAAGTGATTAGTTATCACATATGAGGTCGTCCGAAGGGAGCTGTTTGATGAAGTGGATATATAGGACCAGGTATTCCTGAGAAAATAAGAGGAAAAAGTGAATCGCCCCTGAGCAAAATAATAAGAAACCCTTTCCGAAGGGAGATTTGAGAAAACAGAAGTGTGCCAGTTAGAAGGACAGAGGCAACAGGTATTCTCGATAGTCCCAACAAAGAGACATAATAAAAAAGCCCACCTCAAATAAAAAACGGCATCAAGTGGCTCATGTGAGCAAAAGAAGTTTTATTCAGTTAAACTTTCTTTCTTACAAGTCCTGCGCTATGCGAAAGACAATGGGCTCTACGTGGTCGAGCCGACCCCAATCAAGTTTGAGAGAGCTAACATTTTTTGTGACTAATTTTGCGATTATCACAGATGTTACAGGCATACTATCAACAATTGTTTTCATTTAAGAGAGCAAATTAATCTCTTAGCAAAAAATCGATACTTGTATCAACTGCTAGCTGATCTTGAGGACAGAGAGTACTATCTGGCCAAGAAGCATCGAACTATGGTGATATCAAAAAGGCCCACCCTTGCAAAAAATTCAAACTGATCTAGAAAAAGTTATTCTAGAAACTCATTGTCGAATCCTAATAACGATTTTCACATCATGAATGTTCGAGAGGTAAAAAAATTGAGGATCACATCGGTACTAATAATGTTTATCGATGTGGATGAGATAAGCGTGTATTATTCTCATAATGATGCCTTAATAGTTACAATGAGAGTAGGCAAAAAAAAGTCAGTCGAATCCTCATTGACACAGAAAGTTTTGCTATCATCATTTTTAAAGATACCCTAGATGCGTTGGGCATAGAGGATGTAAGGTTAGGGGGTTCGAAATTCGGTTTACATAGTTTTGAAGAATCCTGTGTCACACCCTTAGGTACGGTGTCCTTGCTAGTAACTATGAGAAACAAACCCTAATAAAAAACTACCATGATTGAATTTCAAGTAATAGATTTGTCGATGCCATACTCTATCATATTGAGTCGATCATTTCTCTGGGTTACCAAAGTAGTAGAGAGCATCCATTATCTAAAGCTAAAATTTTGGGTCGGTAATAAAGTTGGCATAATACAAGAAAGTTAAAAGGAAGTACGATCATATTTTAAAACCTCTTTTAAGTCTATCCATTGTATTTTTAAGAGAAACTAGGATCAAGAAAATAAAAATATCGAGGACGACAATTTGGGGCAAATAGGAATAAGTTAATAGAAGGGTAGCAGAGCCCTGTCCAATGACAATCCCATTATTGAATCTGCAAAAAAGTTAAGAAAAAAACCATAGATAGTTCTGACCCCCAAAAGACCATCCGAATCGATGCCTATCTTAGCTCTGACGAGACCCAACTATTGAAAGAGTGCCTGCATCGAAATAAAGATGTATTCGTATGGAGCCACAATAACATGTCCGAGATAAGCCTTGAAATTATCACACACAAGTTGACAATATGACCCTCGAACAAACCTATAAAGCAAAAAAAAGAGTATTTAATCGAGAAAGGAGGTAAACTATTAGCGAAGAAGTCAATAAACTCCTGAAGATCGGGTTTATTAGAGAAATTGGTTATCCTGATTGGGTATCTAATGTGGTCGTGGTAAAAAAGGTGAGTGGAAAATAGAGAATGTGTATCGATTTTACTGACTTGAAAAAAGTATGTCTAAAGAATAACTTCTCTCTACTTCAGATTGATCAGCTGGTGGACGCCACAATAGGGTATCAGCTCCTAAGTTTTATGGATGCTTTCTCTGGATACAACCAAGTAACCATGCATCCTTCTAATAAGGAAAAGACTTCATTCGTTACTGATCAAAGGTTATATTATTACTGAGTAATGTTATTTAGTTTAAAAAATACTGGGGCTACCTTCTAATGCTTAGTCAATCGGATATTTAAGCGTCTTATAGGCTCATCCATAGAAGTGTATGTAGATGATATAATAACTAAGTTAGAAGAAAGACATGACCACATCAGGTATCTAGAAGAGACTTTCGCTTTTCTGAGAAAATACAGCATAAAGCTGAATCCCCAAAAAATGTGCCTTCAGAGTTAACTCAGAAAAATTCTTGGGGATCATCGTTAGTGAATGCGGTATAGAAGCAAATTCTCAGAAGGTAAAGGCAATTCTGAAGTTAAAGTCACCCTCCACAATGAAAGAGAAGCAGAGTTGAGCAGGAAAGATCCCAACATTTTATCGATTCGTCTCCACAGCAATAGACAAATGCCTTAAGTTTTTTTTCAATTCATTAAGAAGAAAAAAAGTGATAGAATAGATGCCAAAATATGAGATCAACTTTTAAAAGTTGAAACAGTATCTTACCACAATTTTCATATTGATGAGCCCGAAGCCTAGAGACATTCTTTACCTATATTTGGTAGTCAATAATATGCTGTCAGTGCTGTCTTGACGAAGAAAGATGTAAACAAGGTATAGAAACCAATTTATTATTCGAGTAAACCATTTTCTGATGCACAGACCAGGTATTCGGAGCCAAAAAAGTTGGCATTGACCTTGATGACCGTAGCAAAAAGGCTACGCCTATATTTTTAGGCCTATCAGATCATCGTTCTTATCGACCATCCTTTAAGATAAATCTTGCACCGACTTGAGCTTTTGGGAAGGCGGGTAAAGTAGTGCGTTGAACTAAATGAATTTGACATAGAGTTTAAACCACAAAAGACCATCAAAGGACAGGTTCTGGTTAATTTTATCACCAAACACACTATTTTAGAGACTTTGCTAGTCATAAGATCTTACAATATGGGCGATAAAGAGGGATGATTGTCCGACTTGACCCGATCTTGGAAAATCTTCGTTAACGGGGCTTTCAATACTCAATGCTCTAGAGAAGGAGTTATCCTCAAAAGTCTTGAGGGTGATGAAATTATGAGCGCACTCTAATTCGAGTTTTCTACTACTAATAATAAAGCCAAGTATGAAGCCTTATTAGCTGGCTTACGAATGGCTCTTCTACTTGGTGCTGACAACATTGAAGTAAAGGGAGACTCGTAACTTGTGATACAACAAGTAAATGGTCAATTCTGAGCAATCGAATCAAACATGCAACGTTACCTTACATTGGCTAATGAACAAGTAAAAAAGTTCCGCCAATTTAAGGTAAAGCAAATCTCCAAGACAAAAAATAGCTGAACCGATGCACTATCTAAACTGGCATTCATATTCTATAAGAAGTCTCTCAGACTTATATCAATAGCCATACTAACCAAAAAGAGTACAGATGAGAATGTCTGCCCAAAATAACTACTCACTGTGTTGAAAGATTCTTCATGGATGACTCTCTTAAAGCGATACCTACAAGAAGAGAAGCTATTAGAGGATAAAAAACAAGCTCATAAGATCAAAAATCGGATAACCTGGTACCATATGATTGATGGAATGCTTTATCGACGTGGTTATTTTTTGTCATATTTGAGATATTTGGGAAAGGATGATACGAATTTAGTATTGCGAAAAGTCCATGAGAATTCTTGCGATGACCACGGAGGTGGGCGAGCTTTGGCTCACAAAATTTTGAGACAAAGATATTATTAACCTACATTCTTCAGAGACGCAATCAAAATAATAAGAAACTGTCAAGACTGTCAGCTTCACAGTACTACAATTTGTCGACCACCAGAGAAGCTTACCACTTTGGTGAGCCCTTAGCCATTTGTACAGTGAGAACTGGACTTGATTGGCCCACTACCCATCGGGCAAGTTCAGATAAAATTTGCTATAATTATTATAGATTATTTCACGAAGTGGATAGAAGCTGAGCCTTTAACCTCAATAACCAAAAGAAAGACTACGACATTTATGAGAAATTATTTAATCTACTATTTCAGTATTCTCAGAATAATAATAATGGATAATGGTAAGCAATTCGACAATACTAACTTCTGAAATTTCTGTAGCAAACTACACATCGACTTATGCTTCACCTTTCTCGTACATCCTAAGTCCAACGGACAAGTCGAGGCTGCCAACAAATTGATTAATAGCTGTTAAAGAAGAAACTTGGAGACCATAAAAGGGCCTGAATGGATGAGTTACCACAAGTTCTGTAGGCCCTCAGAATGACCCTAAAGACGACTATGGTTGAATCCCCCTTTAATCTCACCTACGACGCAAAGCTATCACACCAGTTGATATTAGAACTCCAAGCTTTTGGGTCTAACAT
>JAWDEX010000020.1:2017468-2068684 GCA_035221805.1 Trichilia hirta | reverse complement strand
CAACCAATTAAATTAATAATTAATTTACCATTTCTAGTAATCAAGAACTGTTTATCCGCAGGTAAATAAGACTTCCTCTTGGCCGGTTCGCCAGATTCCCTATAACGATTTTAAATTTTAAATATATCAGGCAATGACTTTGATAATTCAAAAATTAAAGGATTAAAATTAAGCATAACATGACCATGTGGGGCATTTTGAGACGAATTGTCGCCGGCGAGAACGAATTCACTAACACTGAGAACACCTTTTTCTTTGAAAGCAGAGATTGTCCTTGCACTAGTTATTTTTTCAACCGTTCCCTTGAATATCCCGTAGACTTTCTGTTGCAGTTCCATATCAAAAATTTTGGAGTTGATTTGCTGATATTAGAGCCGAGATAACCCTAATAATCGCAGAGAAGAGGGGAGAATTGTTGTTTCGTAATTGCTGGGAAAAGTTTGACGTTGTGATATTCATATAGAGGGAGAATGCAATGGTTAATGACATTTAGCCTGTTGAAAAATTTGTGAAAAATATCTTTATGCTATCATAAAATGTCATTTTCTCTTGTCAAAATATTTATATTTGTGATAAAAAATTTTGTAATTAAAAAAAAAAATTATTTTAATAAAAATATTTATTTTTATTATATAAAATTTTAATTTTTATTATATAAGACAATAAAAACGTATAAATTTTTAAATTAAAATAATAAAATTTTAATATGAATATTTTAAATTTAATCTATAATTTTAATATTGTAATTTATAATATTTTGAACTAAAAAAGTTTATTAACTAATTTTTATAAATTAAATTTAAAAAAATTTTATTTTTATTCATAAAAATTATAATTTACTTTTATTGTGTAATTTAATTTTATAAATAATTTATTTTATTTTAATTCTAAAAATTAAATAAAAATAATTTAAATATTTTATTTAAATTATTGAATGATTATAATATTTTTTACTATAAAAAATTTAATTTATAAACACTTTTAAAAAAATTTATTAAATATAAATATAAAATTATAAATTAAATTTTTTATTTTATAATATTTTATACTAAAAAATTTATAATTTAATTTTTGAAAATTAAATTTAAAATATTTTTATTTTATATTCATGAAAATTTATAAATTTATTTTTTTATAATTTAAATTTATAAAAATTTTATTTTCCTTTTACATAAAAAGTATATAGTTGTTCAATAATTTAAATAAAAATATCTAAATTACTTTTATTTAATTTTTAAAAATAAAATTAAAAAATAAATTTGTTATAAATTTAAATTATAAAATAAAAATAAATTCATAGATTTTATAAATATAAAATAAAAATAATCTAAATTTAATTTTTGAAATTAAATTATATATTTTTTTATAGTAAAGTATTATAGAATAAAAAATTTAAATTTATAATTTAATATTTATATTAAATAAATTTTTTTAAAAGTGTTTATAAGTATAAAATTTTAAATTAAACTTTTATAGTATAAAATATTATAATCATTCAATAATTTAAATAAAATATTAAAATTATTTTTATTTAATTTTTAGAAATAAAAATAAAATAAAATATATAAATTTTTATGAATATAAACTAAAAATATCTTAAATTTAATTTTTTAAAATTAATTTATAATTTTTTTAGTATAAAGTATTATAAATTAAATTTAAAATATTTTTTAAAAAATTTAATTATTTTAATTTAAAGATTTATGTAATAAAATTAGAAATTTATATGATAAAAATTAAGAATTTGTATAATAAAAGATATATATTTTTATATTTAATGAAGAGATTTTTTATCATCTCTTATCACAAATATTAAGTAAATAATATTTCAAAAGATCATAAAACGTATTATCACAGGTACACAAAGATTAACGTTATAAAAGATGGTAAGATTGTTGTTTCCAAGAATAACTCGACTTGTGAAAAACAAGGTATTAGCCATAAATATTACCATTTTAATGGAGATATTGTAGATACCAAATTTATGTAAAATTTGATTTCCGAGATAAAAAATTATTAAACATCAAATGTTAGTGTAAGAATTGGTTTTCGTATTAAAATATGTTTCTTATGTGTTAGAAGTTAAATTAAAACGAAATTATTTAATAATACTAATTTTCTTAGCAAAATTTATACTCTGTTTTTTAAAAAATATTTGTAAAAGTTATAAATAGAGAAAAAGTATTAAAGTTTATAGAAATATCCCTTAATACAGTAATTCAATTCATATTTTTATTAAAAAAATGATAAATAAAAAAATCTAGATTAACCTCATTTTATCCTTTTTCACAAATAATTACTTCATCACTTTGGTCAAATTAATCTCAATTTATCCTTTTTTCATAAATAATTATTTTATTACACTATTCTATTAGTATTACGTTATTTATCGTTCTTAGTATTCGTTTACAAAAATAACTTTTTCACTATAAAATTCAAATAATAAGCAATAATACTTTAATATAATATAAAAAAAAAATAATTTCATTCCTAAAAAATTAAAATTATTCATAAGTTAAATTTGTTTCGCTTTAGTAATTTGAGTATGGGAAATGTATTTCATGGTAATGATTATTGGATGGAAGTTTCTGTATATTTTTAAATATTTTTTCTTTATCTATAATTTCTACAAACTTTAAAATTATATAGTTAGCGAGTTTTAATAAATAAATTCATTTTGAACATAATAATAACTTGATATTCATATATTTAAGTATATTTGATTTTTTTAATAATATTTTAAAATTTCTATTGCAAAACTATCAAAAAAAATGTTACGAGTTTAATAGACACTTTTTCTCAAAATAATTGAAAAAATAACAAATTGATTTTATTAATAACAATGATTGGTTATATTACTAAATACTTTTTTAATTTAATTTTTTAGGTTAATTGGCAGCTAATAATTCTGAAGATAACCTTAAAAATATACATTTGTAGTTGAAATATTATAGTTTAATTTAAACGGCAATTAAATATATTTGACCAACTTTTATAGTTTTATTACATATAATTATTCCATTTTACAAGAATTAAACAAGCAATGTAATTACAATCTCTCTATATATAATTTTGATAGACTTTTGTAGTTTTACTTGCATATAATTATTCTACTTCAGAAGATTTAAACAAGAAATGTAATTAGAAAATATATATTCAAGATTAATTATACTTTTATAATCTTGAATAGCTAGAAAAGCATTTTATCTCTGATAATTCTTCGGACTCACTTTTACCGGGGAATTTGGTGGTTTAATATGATTATTTTTCATCTCTGCTCTTTTTTAGGCTTTATTAGCTCTATAGGTCCATTTGATTTTTGGGTTGAGTGGTAGCCTTTGGATTTCCCCAAGTGCACAGACTACCTAAAAATCAAATAAAGAATATAAAATAATAAAAAAAAAAGAAAATCAATGTATTCAATATCTAAAATCGCAATTAGACGTTGTTTATAGACAATAATGCCAAAAATTTAATCCATAATTTTTGTAAGTGTACAGAATTAATCAATCGTAGTAATAAAAATCTTGAAAGAATTTTAGAGAGTCAAATTCACAAAAACAAAAATCTAATTGTAATTTAAAGAAATTGAATAACAAAATCAAGAAAGTAAATTTAGTTTTAATATTAAAAATAAACTAAAATTTTAAAACTATCAAGACAGCAATTGATTTGCTCTCAAGGAAAGTGAATGCTAATAATTTAAAATTTAATTACTAAAAATTGCTAATATGAATTTAAGAATGGCTGTAGTTATAAATGTTAATTAATTAAATTATTCTTGTAATTCTTGGTTGAGCTATTAAGATTATACTTAGATTAGTATTAATTATCTGTAGTTTTTTAATTATTAACTAAGCTTATTAAAATTTATAATTAATTTTCACGCAACATCACAAACAATTAAGATATATATTTATTACTAATTGTTTATCTTTATTTTTCTCTTACATAATTTATACTTCTCTTATCAGTACTTGAGATAAATCTTAAAATTATTTTTATAATATTCAATCACAAAAATATCAGTATAATTAAGGAAAATAAATTATAACATCACAACTGGATAAATTTAAATTAAATAAACCATTCAAGAAAATATAAAAAGTCAAAACCTATTTAGGTTATAATTTTTCACCCTAATTAAGGATTTAGCTATTCATAATAGAATTTAAAATAATTCATTCAATTAAAGACATGCTTAATCCTAAAAAAAAAATAAAAGTCGAAAAGAATTTAGCTTTTTTGAATTTCTTCAATCTATCATCCCCTTAATTTTAGAGAAAAGTGTCTGTTTCATAATTTTAATTCTACTTCAAGTAGGAAAAAGAATTTTTTTCGTTTTAGAACTTTTGTACACATTCGGCACCGATCTTGATGTATCAGGCACGGGTCTCCTAGGCAAAAATTACTGTTACTGGCGCCAAACCTAGAGCATGTCTTGGTCAAATTCCTTCCTCAGCTTCATTCCTGCCCATATTCGGTCCTAAGATCTCTACGATCTTTTAGAATAGGACTTATTCTGGTTTTCAAGCTTCAACTATGAAATTTTCCTTTCGAGTTTCCTATACTTTAAATGCTTGGTATTAATCTCCCAATTGATCCAAAAATTGCTCAAAACATACCTTCAAAAGCAAGAATGCACATTAGGTGAATTAATCTACTCTTAAATGTGACCAAATTTATTCAAATATAACACATATAATTACTGAAATAATGCTAAAGAACTTAGTTTATTACAATGATACTACTACAAAACATGGATGGACCCGTGGATCATAATTTTCACGTGAAAAAATTAAAGAAATAAATTGTCTGATACTTTTTTTTTTTTTAAATGATTCTTCTTTCTTATTTGTTGATGGTGGTCCAAGGGTTAAAAATTTTAGAGTCAGTATCTATTTAAAATAATAGTAAAATAAATCACTGATTTATTTAATAAGATTCTATAGTAAAAGGGTTAGTTAAGTATAAAAAAAATATTAGACACCTAATTACTTTAGCTAAATAGTTATTATAAATATTTTAATCTTAAATTAAGGCGCCTTTGTTTTGCTTAATTATTACCTTTCTAAAAGATCATCATAGGAAAATATCTTGCGGTCTAAATTAATTTAGTTTTATAAGTGTTTTTCTTGTTGCGGCTATTATTGAATTACTAATATTTAAACCAAGATGAGAGAAAGGCATCATCCATTTTTTGCTCTTCATTGTTTTCAGATTCTTAAACCTTATACTAAGAAAAGGAAGAGGTGTCATGAACGTTCTACTCATCTTAATTATTTTAGATACTTAAAGCTTGTATCAAGAAGAGGGAGAGAAGTCATGGACGTTCTACTCATTTTGGTCATTTTTGAGTTGCTTAAAGTTTATACCTAGAAGAAGAAGGAAAGGCACGGTAGATGTTTTGCTCATTTCGTTATTTTAGATACTTAAAGCTTGTATTAAGTAGAAGAGGTATCATGAACATTTTGTTTATCTTGATTAATTTTGTGTTATTTATAGTTTGTACCAAAAAGAGGGAGAGGCATCACAAACTTTCTACTCCTCTCTTTTTCATATTTTGAATGTTTTCTTATTTAGCTAAATTATATTGAACCTTAATTTGAAACCCTAATATTGTGAGAGTTCAAAGTACTTATATGTAAGATATTTTTTAACTTTTTTTTTTTTTTTTTAATATAATATGCTAAAAACTGTATCTTAGTGGTTAAAACTTAAGATTTTGTGAAAAACATTAAAAATACAATTTTACATGATTCAATCGAACGAATTGAAAGATCCTACCTTAAAAATTAAAATACAAGATTATGTAAAAAACATAAAAAATACAAATTATACACAATTCAGTCGAATGAATCTTTCGATTCGTTTGATCAGATTCGAGCATCATTTATTCTCGAGAGCTTGCAAGTTTTCGGTTACCGAATTTCAGCTAATCGCAATTTTCATGCTCTGTTTTACGGGAATTCAAGGCAACCATAACCAAAGCTGATTCCAAACGACTCATGATCGAAGAAAGTGATCGGGAATTATCTCTCAAGAGAGAGCATTATTCTCTATCTAATTTACTTCAAACTACAACTTTGGAGAATCATATTACTGTAAAAGAATAATCAACCAATGACATATCATGGCCATTGCACTGTGCTAATATGTTTCCTTTAAATATTCACCACAGTATTCTTACAAGGATAAGAGAAATTGAAAAATAAAATACCTGATACGATTTTAACTCCTTTTATGTTTTCTTCCCCTGGTTCCCAAATTCTGGCCGTTAATCGTTGAAACCGAATGTTCTAATAATATGTGCGTATATTCTTGAACGGCTGTATAATAAATGGTGACGGCTACAAATTTTTCTCCCTCTTTTTGAATGAATGGTGGCTAGGAATTCTCTTGAGATGGCAGCCATCGTAGGGGAAGCATCTTCTCTTAGTAGGAAATCAAAGAAAGGGAAATATTCCCACCTCTTTCCTTTTTCCAATCGGCAACAAATAAAACCTTACCTTTGATTTTTCTAAAATGAATCCCAGTATTTACACCTCCCTTGTATATTCCTTAATATTCCAGAGTTGATTTGTAGATTTTGAAATGGGAATATTGCTTTCCTTTTTCCCTTGATGAAGATTTTCCATTATTTCTTGGGTTTGCTTCCAAACCAGAGGTGGACATAATGCATTTCCATTTCTGCAGCTTCAAATAATCCAAGCAATAGATAGAATCGTGACTTGTGTGCCACCTTCAATTAAGTCCAATTAAGTTCCTTAATTTTGAGATTTTAGTGCCTTGATCCCTGCAATTAAAATTTATACTTTAGAAAGCTTGCATTTAAGCCCTTGTGTCTAATTTTATTTTATCAAATTAACTCTTTTTAATCTTATATTAATTTTACAAATTCTAAAATTAATAACTTCAATTTTTAAATCTTAAGAAATTAATTAACGGATAAATTTGAGTTATGATATTATTTGAAATTGACCATTTACTGACAAATTTTGTAGGCCCATATTATCATTTTCTTTTAAATCAATTAATGCTTCCATGAAAAATATTTCATATTCTTGTTGCACTCATTTATTTCCTTCCTAACACAAACCTAATTTAATTTTAGATCCACTTTTTCTCGTTGGTTAATCATTAAATGTTTTGTTAGATTTCATTTCAACCACATAGCTCCTCTTTTAAACCTTCCATTGCATACAAATCTAGATTTGTAAAGGGTAGAGACTGGCGCCCACGTAATAAAGATTGAAAAAAAAAGAAGGGAATAGGAATGAATAAAAGGTTGAAATTGGGACAATCGTTGTATACATACATACATACATAAACTCCAATTCTAATCTTTGTTCCTCAACCCTTAAATTGAGAAATATTGGTTTCGCTTAAAATAAATAAATCGTGGCCTTGTCAGCTTCAGAGTTCAAACTGCCGGTACCTGCTTCTCTTTCTCTGTTTTCTCTTTAACACACTTTCATTTTTAATGCGTTGGAAATCTATACCAGTAAGAATACCTTATTGAATCTCTGCTCTGCCATGACCAATCGAGAATTAAAAAATAATTATTTTTTAATTTCTTCTCTTTGTTGTTGACTTTGTCACTTTTCTAATGAAACGAGGATGAATTATTAAGTTTTGTATGGTTAATTTTATTAGAAAGAATTTTTAAATTATAAAAGAAAATAATATTAAATAAGGGTAGGTATTTATGATTTGGATCTATTTGAGTTTAAATTTCAATTCAATCTATATATTACATATTGTATTTAAGACAATCTAATTCAATCTGATAATATATTATAAATAAATCTAATTCAAATTGTCACTTATAATTTGTGTTAGTGTTATATGTCTTAAAATTATTCGTTTTGTCAGTTTTAAATATTTTATATTAAATCGCTATATAATATGTATTATACATATTTATTAATAAAAAGTTATTTTTTATTAGTATGTATAAACTAATTTCTTTTTTTAACCATACTTATAAATGGAGTTTTTATATAAATTGCCTAGATAATTTAGTTATTTAAACTGTTTCTTATGGACGTAGTATTGATTAGACATAGATATTGTACAGTAAGAACACTGAATACCTCGAATAAATATTATGAGATAATATTAGTGTAGGTCATATAAAAGTCGTGTTATTGGAATATCAATGTGGACTAACAGTTCTCTAACTGTTAGAGAACAGTTAGAAAATGATTTTTTGAGCATGGTAGAAAGAATGATAAATTATATGAAATGCATGTAGTCAATAATTCATCGTTTAATTATACTAATGTGAGTTCTTAGATATAAGATGTTATAGTCGTTATTCGATAGAAATGCATATAATTATATGATGTATAAATGCGAGACTTGTCAAGTTTCATACACAAAAGTCTATTTAGTCATAGGATATTTATATTGAGATATAAATAATTGTTAAGAAAGAATTCATTAACTCAATACACAAGATTTTAAGGTTCCATTGACTCTATCTAAATTTGAGTTTTTAGTTAGATATCAATAAATGCCTAAAATTAAAGTTTCTGATTAAAGTTACTAATAAATTACACAAAAGAGTTTCATAATAACAAGTTTAGTGCATAGTAACTTTTAGTCTAAAAGGAAACTGAGTTTAGGATTTTGACATTCGTGAATCCTAACTTAGTTATAATTAGATGAATAAAAAATTTTTATCTATACAAAACATACAAGTAACTGTAAAAAGTTCGATGAAAACTTTTTTTTATTGTGATTTAGGAATTATGACATATTACGAGAAGTTAATCATAGTTGCTAAGTGTTCGAATTGATCAAAATAGATTCGATGGAATCATTTTCGACTCACAGCTAATTCTATAGTGAACTCGAGAGGTTGCAACCAATAATTTATACTTAGTTTTACTTTGAAAAAAAAAAATATATTATCTAGAAGAGAATTAACACTCTTAAAGATAATATTAGCCTTAAAAGTACAAACAATTTATAAATTAAATAATTTAAAAAAGTCGAGAGCTTTATTTATTGATCTAATTATATCTTAAATTAAATTATAATATTTTATTAATATTTAAAAATATAAATAGAATTAAATTAAACTTGGTCAAAGTAAATTTGAGAAGACTTAGGATAAATTTGACATTAAAAGATTTAGTGAGACTTATCATTTTGCATGTTACTATTACAATCTTGTATGATAACCTTTGAGATTCATTTGTCTTTTATTTAAAAAATAAAAATATTTTAGTAAATGATGAATTAGTATATAAAGAGATTATTTTCCAATTTTATTGAATTAATTCAATATTTTCAAAGGTTGAAAATTTTGAAACAATTGCTCTCTCATTCTCACCATTCGGCTAAAGCAAATCAAAGGCTTAAGGGTTTTGATTCTTGGAGATCTCATATATTTGAGATTGTCTTCATCATCGTTAAGCTAAAGGTCTACTTAATTTTAAAGAAGTTTGATTAATTGGGATAAGATGAACCTTAAATGTGAGTTTAATGATGTTTAACCCTAATAGAGTGAAAATCATTTAATCAACTCTTTTGTTTGGATCGATTTAGATTCGTGGTTTGAATATTTTAAATGTGAAATAAAAAAAAAATAATTTTAATATATTTTATGATCATTTGTAGCAAAACTAAAATTAATACATACATAGGAAATAATAAATACAAGTAATTAAATTTTATAATCACATGCCAAAACATCTAGCAAAAAATTAAATAACTTATCACATCCTCATTTTTGAATAATTTCAAATACTTCAACTTGACTATTTAAAATCGATCCAATCTAAAATCTAAACCATAAGTAGCGATTTGAAAAATATTAATTCATAAATCGATCTAAATATTTATCTAAACTGATGCATTTAGCAGTTTAGATTAGTTTGGATTAAATCAATTTGAATATACCCACCATATTAAGTATTTTAGATGATTTTGGAGTAAATTAATAAGTTTTAATTTAAAAAAAAAAAAAGAAAACCGTTATTTCACCTCTTTATTATATAAAAAGGCTATGCTTCTCAGAAGGGATAAACCATGGACGGTGTAAACATAATTTATTTCAACTATGACCCTTTCCATTTTGATGAAACTGGTGGAAGCAGGGCCAGTTTCTGCGGCATAATAAAAATCATTGATTTCAATCATAAAGCTTCTTTCTTTCTTTTTTTTTTCTTTATTGCTAGATTAGATACATAAATTATGAAAAATATTAGTTATCTCAAAATTTTTTGTAAAAGATATGTTTCAAATGACATAACATTTAATTTTTAGATAGTTGAGATATATAATAATCTAAAAATTATAATTCATTCCCCTTACTATGTCATTTGAAATGAATTTTTTTAATGAGTTTTGAGATATTTAAAATTACTTATCAATTATAAAGTACAAATTAGCATGACTCTATTATATAGTGATAACTTTCATATAATAATTTATATCTTTATTATTTTTTTAACTTAAAAATAATATTAAAAGTGTAAACTCTTTATATAAATTATTATATATAAATTGGCACAATATAATAATATTAACCGAATAAAATTAAAAATTAATACAATTAATATTAACAAATAATATGAACCATAAAAAATCATGCAATACTTATATTACTTCATTTCTCTTTATTTATATAAAAAGTTTGTACTAGTTATTTAAATTTTGTCTGATTACGAATATCATATTTTGGGCTCAAAATAAATTGTTTCTGTCCAATAATTTAATTTTTGGAAACTGAATGTTAATTGATTCAAACTCTACTCTTTTCATTTTCGAAAGAATAATGTTATTATTTGTAATATTAAATAAATTAAAAAATATATATGTGTAAAATTAATACTTCTCCATACAATAGTGCATAGTGGGATGGATTAAAAATGGTTGAGGCCTTGAGGAGTTTGACCAAAGATCGAGATGAGACGAGAGGAATGATGAAAAATGATGTAATTCAAAAATCGCCAAAAGGGTTGAGATGAGTTTCACTAAGTCTCTAATAATAGCTATCAATAAAAATTAAAAAATAATGTGTAAATAAAAGGATAAATCCTGAGACTTGGCTTTCGCCCGGCTCTATATGTTGATATCAATGATAAGCTTGAAAGAAAGCCATTGACGAAACTGAATAGAAAAAAGAAACGTATGGATTATATTAACGTTGCAGGATTGCTGGAAATGCTGACAGGAAAATTGAGGTGTTATTTGACCTCGGTGCTGTGGGCTATGGTTTCCCTCAAAAACGTGCAACATTCCATAGTCAACGTCTCTTACATATATATAAGAAACAATTATCAAGTAGCCTTTGTGGTCTAGCATAATCACAAAATTATTATTATTAAACGGCCCTGGTTTTTGTTTAATTTTGTCTTGATGATACATATAATATAACAACTTGACTGTATTTAAAGAAATTTTATTGTTAATTTATTTTTTTTATTAGTCAAAATGTTTTAAATGAACTGAAAACATATTAATAAATTATGGAACGTGAATGATCTCTCTTGTAAATGTTCGCCATGGTGATATTCTGGAGGGACTTTTCATTGTGATGTTAATACATTGAAGTCCATTAACTCTCCCCTAATGATTTCATTAAATGATAATTTTATTTTTCGCAATAAAAATATCTCTGAAATTTAAAAGTTGTGATAATTATCCCTTATTAAATTAATTTTTTTATATTGTAATTACTATTATACCTCTAACTTATTATAAAAACGTAAAAATTAAAAATAAAATATAAAATTATTATTAAAAATTTGTATAAAATATGTAAAATTAAATTAAGAAAATTTATATTTTAAAAAACATAAAAAATTTATAAATTATATTTTAATTTTTTTAATTTTCATAATTTTATAAAAGTTAGAGATATAGTATTCATTACAGAAAAAGATAAAAAAATAAAAAAAAAATTAATTTGATAAAGGATATTTGTCTTAATATTTAACTTCAAGAGAAGTTTTATCATAAAATGTGAAGTAGGGATAATTATCATTTAATGAAACCATAGGGACTATTTTTCATTCCCCCACTCCCTTTCCATGTAATATCTACAACGCTAAGTTAAAGAAAATAGAATATTACGCTTCAACTATCATTTATAATTATCAACTTAATCATGGATAATTATAGACTAATAGTGATAAAAAGAGTGAGTTCATAGTATGCGCTTGATCTCTTACTATTATGATTAAGTGGTTTAAATATAAACAAGAAATACGTTACAATTAAATTAATTCTATCATTTATTTTGATTTATATATATAATAAGTGTTTGTACGTGTATTTTTACTGTTGATTTAAAGTAATAGAGATATATCTCGCATGCATATGTACACATACGTGAAAATGTGTAGTAAGGAAATTTTTTACAAATTAGCCACCATATCCATATATTATTTTATTCACAAACAAACATATTGAAGGTTTCCGAATAAATTAACAAATAAAACAAATTCCAACAAGTTTAAAAACCCAAAAAAGTATCTATCCTACGTTAATCTTGACTTCACAAACGAAGAATTGATCTACCAAAAATTTGATCACTTCCCTATTTAATTTCATTAACTATTAAATTAATTGATTAATTATCATCATCTAGTACTTCCTGCAAAGTCTTTGACAGTAAAACCAACTTTCTCGAACTTTCCTTTCACGCTGCTTTCTCGAAATCTTAAATAATCTCTGCAAACAAATGGCTTGTACTTCCTCAAATTCCCTTCTCCAACAACCTCGTCAGGTGCAAATATTCTCTTTTCATCTTCGAAACACCAGAAGAAAGCCAAAGAGAATCGATTAACATAACGCTTTAAAACAACCCTGTGTTCGGATGATCTCAACTTCCCATTGCTCCATGCATGCATCAAATCTCCAACGTTCACGACTATAGTGTCTTCACATGGATTTATGTTCATCCATTTTCCTTGATTTGATCTCACTTGAAGTCCACCTATTTCATCCTGGTAAACAATAGTTATACAGCTCATGTCAGTGTGCATGCCTAAGCCTTCAACATCGGCTTCTTCAACAGTTTCTGGGGGTGAGTAGTTGATGATTCTCAAGTAACCATGGCAGTTTCTGAATTCAGATTCATAGAATTTCTTCTGAAAATTTTCCCCTAAGCTCATTAGGACAACCTTTACTATTATTTTTGACAACTCTGTCATCTTGTTTCCATATTCTTTCAATGTCTCACTGCCAAGGTAAGATAAGCACAACAAAAACAATTATCGTAGACCTATATATAAATTATAAAAGGATATAGTTTTATCATAGCACACAGATGTTTATCACATGATAGCATAAACTAAAAATAGAAATCTTAAGCCGATGTATAAAACTATAAACGAGAAAGATAATTACTTGCTTTCATTTACATGAAGTCTGAACTTTGTTCATTGAAGAGAACCTTCGCAGCATAAACTAAAAATAGAAATCTTAATCCGATGTATAAAACTATAAACAAGAAAGATAATTACTTGCTTTCGTATACCTGAAGTCTGAACTTTGTTCATTGAAGAGAACCTTCGCAGTACTTTGTGCCGAAGCAAAGAAATCTGGTCCAGACACTCGAAAACTCTCAAAGAAAGGAGAGGCAATGAAATGCGGAGTGTATGATTTTGCAGATGAGGATGGGCCAACCTTGAGTTTAGATTCATAAGTGAGGTTGAAGAGATGATTTGAGAGAGAACGGAGTTTCGTATAGAGATGTTTGGAGATTCCATGGTTGGTGATATAGAAGAAACCCCATTCTTTGGATGCTATAGAGAGAGAAGAAAGAGAAGATTGGCTTAAGGGCTGAGAAATATCAAGCACCGGAAGCTCTACTGCAGTCTGCGTTGCAGACATTGCAATTATTTTACCCAAGATTTGTGATAATGAAGGTTAGTTACTTGTTCAGTTGGGATTGGGTGTTATATATACTTGTACTAATTACTTTATAAATACATGTAGACGTACATGCATATATCTATATACACATTGAGGTTATAAATTAGTTTTATAACAAGTTTACAGTTGTCAAACACTTTTCCAAGACAACCAATATAAGAAGCGCTACGAAGTTAGGTTTTAGCTAATATTGCAAAATGTCAACGCCTTTAACAGCTAACTGAAGAAAAATTGTTGGGTTATTTGTGTGCATAAGCAGCATAAGGTCAACCAAAGCAATTAGGCTTGTTAATTTGTAAGCAGATGAGCAGCAACAACAGGCAGGAATGATGGAGTTGTGCTAGTCTTCTGTACTTTGTCAAAATTGTGTTCAAATTCAGTTTAAGTTTCTTCAGAGTTTAGATTCTTCTGGAGGAAGTGTTGACTAATCACCCTATCTCATATGTCAAAATCATAAAAGAAAAAACCATCCTCTTAATTTAGATCAGGAAGGAAGAAAATAATTTCACTTGTCGCCGTCAAATATAGACAAGAGCAATGAATCTGATGATACCTTAATTAAAAGAATATAAATTCTTTAATTTGTTTAGACAAGTAGAGTATTTTTCGGTTAGGAGTTCTCTTGTCCTGGTGTACATATGTTATAAAATTTAAATTTGACATTGCTTAAATTCTTAAATTTGACTTTAATTATTGCATTTTTTATGACATAGCATTCCATTATATTCAAGGGTCATAGCTCATGGAGTTGATAATCCCCTTTGTGTTTCGGTTGACAACCTGATTTCAAATTTGGGATTGCGGAGGGTGAGTCTTTAATTTTATAAAAAAAACAGCTAGTCACTTACGATATTATAATGACAAGTTAAGATGCTTACTTTCTATTTCAAAAGTTAGATTTGGGTCTCTATATACATGATCGATAAATGTTTGGACTCAGAGTCGTTGTAAATAATATATTAGGGTAAAATGGCTAGCTTTGCATTCATGAAATAATATGCAGTGGATGGTTGTGTCTGTAGAAATTAAAGCATATGCTTTTGGCATTTGATAGATTTGTATGCATGGACTTCGACTCGTAGCGTGTTAGTTAGCTAGAAGCAAACGTATTAGCCAGGGAGGATGTAGCAATAGAGAATCAGAGACATGCCATGTGATTTCGATCAAAATATATAACCAAGAAAGCAAGCAGACCAAGATACATTAATAAATGATCACAAGCATGAGCAATAGCCACGGTTCACATAAACAATAAAGACTTGTGCTGCTGTGCCAATTGTCATCAGCAGATCATGTGCAAACAGGGCAAGTAATAAAAATAATATTAACATTTAAAATGCTAACACTGTAGATATTGAGACGACAATGAGCTTGCTCTTTAGTGCATTCAGTATCTCGAATGCTACAGGATTTGTTAAGATGTCAGCCACCTGATCTTTTGTTGGAAAGTAGCTTCCTTGTATATCACCTTTAGCTATTCTTTCCCTAATAAAGTGAATATCAATTTCAATGCGTTTGGATTTTCCATGAAACAGTGAGTTTGCAGCATGAGAATTCCCACTTATATTGTTACATTATATGACAAGTTGTGTTTACTTCTGAAAGGAATAAGCATATCTGAATGATTTCTGTCCCAGTCAAGACCATCTATACTTTGATTCTGAGCTTGACCTGGCGCAACGCTTTGTTTTATACAACTCCATAAAACCAAATTTCCTCCGAGAGACACATCAAAGCCACTTATAGATCTTCTGTCAACCATGCTACCCCAATCAATATCAATAATCCTAGCAACGGAGTTACTTCTTCCTCGTCTTGCATTGTATTAGCCTATGATTTTGTGTTCTTTAAATATACCTTAGCACTTTTTGCGTCTTATCTAATATTGTTATTTAGGATTTTGCACATGTTAGAAAAACTTACACGAGTTTGTATGAAGTCAGACGAATCATAAAGTATCCCACAAAAAACATAAGTGACAGCTGCATGTTGTTTAATCCCACTTTAAGTAGATCTAACTATGTAGGACTTTCTCTTTATACGTTGACTTAATTTTTTCCCACTCAGAATAATTTTTGACCTACTTAATATGACATATGGGAACTGACGGGCTTCTATGTATTTTGACATTAAAATTTGTTATATCTTCTCTAGTTAGCTTTTGATTTACGCTCATGGGGATGGGATTGCATTTACAATTTTACATGTTTTTCTAAGCAAGAATTGGAAATACTTTGTCCGACTGATGTGCATTGTATGCTCATACCTTTTACATTTCCATTTTTAATATTATTGCATTCATACGAAAATAATACTATAATATATTAATAATTTTTTTTATAGTTTATTAATAATAAATAAAAAAATAAGAATAAAAAATCAATTTTTGATGTAGAGATTTTTCATTCGTAATTGACTGTTCATGATAATTTTATTGGTAAATAAAGTTAAAAAAAAAAAATTTAAAAATATTTTTTTATAAATTATTTATATAAATTAACGTAACATAATATTATTAATTAATAAAAATATAAAATTAATATAATTATTAAAAATAAATACTATTAATTATATAAGGACTCACATTATTACGTCAGGGTAAGTCAGTTTGTATAAAAAGATTTGTGAAAAAATATATATATCACTAATAGTATTTAATGAAAAAAATTTGAAGGAGAATTGAGAAGGTCTCCCAAGTCCGAAATATGCCTGCATTGCCATTTCTTCGTAGACAAGCGTCCAAAATTTCTCTCTCCAATTAATTATAGTAACCTATCAAGTTGTACCACTAACCAGTTAGTTGACTGGCAATCCGACTGACAAGTGACAACTACTCACTTCACACATTCAACGCGGAAGTTTCCAACAACATCATCTCTAAAACTCACCTCTATCTGTTTCACTTTTGTCTTTGCCAATGGAGAACAACTTGTGGGACAAGTGGGTTGAAGAAGCACTTTCAAAGCTTGAAGCTTTGAAAGTTCTTTGCTCTCTAAGACCCATTTACGTCTCCTCCAACGAACAACAAACGCGCCAACAAACAGAACCAATGGAAAATGGCATGATGAGGGTGAAAATGGCATAATAAAATGAACCAGCTTGTGAAAGAAATATACTAAGGCATTAGATTTTATGTCTGGTGTGGTCTATGTTGTTCTTACGTGAGCTTTTGTATTTGGACTTAGTTTTATGATTTTTCAAGAAAGTGAAAAAGGACGTTAAAAATTGATGATCCACTTTGTTAACTGGGTCAATACCCTTGTATTATCCGAGACAAGTGATCTTTTACTTTTCATATAATGAACTACGAAATGTCAAATGGTTTTGTTGCTCTTTTGTTTGTTTCTGAAACCTATGAAGAATATGATTTCAAGGGGATAAAATCCCTGTAGCCATTTGACTATCAACTCTTTGTTGTGTGATTGATTTACTGCAGTCATCCAGCAATCTAAAAATCAATCCACTCTGGTTGCAATTTGTGCTCTAGGATTGTCTTCTTTGTCCAGCAGGGTTTGCCGCAAATATGGCTGCGAAGGTTGCAGTTGGAAACATAGCGTCTCTCCTCACAAGGCAAAAAACCTTGGAAAGATGAAATAATTGCTATGTTTTCTGATTCCCTAAACCATGCATCAATCATCAATGGTAGAACTTTTTGTATATAAACATTGTGACATGTCCCACCTCAGTGAACCATCGTAAGATTTCACTGTCACTTAATTTTTCAGGTCTCTGTTGTCATCGTATTTATTCTAACCCATGCTCTCATTGTGGCAATGAATTTTTTGTAATGACAGATCTAGTTGCGCAATGAAGAAAAAGGGATTCGTGACTGACAGGTAGTTATGTTTTTGGAACTGCTTCTTTCAATAACATTGCTTTCATGCTCCTACTGGCTGGGACAAATAACAAAACTGATAGAGATCTTGGAAAACACTATTCAGAGTTTAAATGCATGCCCTAAAATATCTTTGTATTCTTTATATCGTTTTTCTAGTTTCTTCTTTACTAGGAAGCCAAATGGACAATAAAATATTGGATCAGACCATAAATATCAGCAAAGAGTTTTATTCTACCAGTGTGGAAATATGCATCAAATCATAAAATTCACTCATTGAACTGATCCCAGCTAGAGGTTTGCACAGACAGATGCTCTAGGCATTAAGACCTTTTTGAAAGAGGGATGAGATATTGTGTTTCTTGCTTAATATGTTTTAATACGGAAAAATTTAAGGTTGGCATTTGGAGTTCCTAAACCTGGAGGTTGAAGCCTCAAACGGACCCATGCTTAAGCTCGAGTTAAATCAATTGCCTAGTTCTCGGTGATCCTTGACTTAAAGCTCTCTTAGGTAGGATATGGAAATGACGCGCCTTGATTGCATCTGGAACTATGATACATAATCGGTTTGGATCTAAATTTTTACTTTTTCTTCTTATTATTCATATTTTATGCGGTTCTTTCTTGCACCTTTTGTATCTTGAGCAAAACTTTTTTCTCCGACACAGTGTTTCACAGTTATCTGTATTGACTCCATTTAGTCTTGAAAATATTTATCATCATTTACACGGCCAGAGGTGTCTAGGCTTTTGGCATACATTTTTTCTTCTAAACCCATCACCTTGTTTGAATCCTGTGTGGCCAGTTTGAAAGAGAATGCTGTTAGACCACCACGCTATACCATCTAGGGGTAATTGTGCTGATAAATATATCATTCTAAAATGTTAATAAACTGCCTAGATTTGCTTAAATAAGAAAGTTTTGAGCTAGTGTTGTTTCAGTTGGTTTGATAATATGCTTCATTCTCTACTTTATACAGCTTGTTTAGTATGGATGGAGACTTTGCACCAATGGTCAAACTTGTGAAGCATTGTAGGAAGTATGGCGTTTTGTTAGTCTTAGATGATGTAAGTCGTGTTTATATTCAAGAAACTGTTATAAGTTTATTTTATATGCTTGGTACTACAACCTCATGCATTTATTGAAAAGCTAAAAGACTTAAAAATTCATACTTATTCTCAATCACCATGCTTGGTTATGTGAATGATACAAAGCAAGTTGTCGTCTTCTTGTTGAAATATGCGCAAGTGTACGATACCAAAGATTAAGAACTCCTGCTGATTATTTTTGGGCTCATGGAACATTTGTCTGTGGAAAAAATGGTGGGGGAGTAGCTGAGGAATTTAAATGTGAAAGAGGTGTAGATATATGCATTGGCACTCTTTAGTAAGGCTGCTGGTTGTCATGGTGGTTTCATTGCATGCAGGTAATTCATGTGCACATACCATTTGTGGTTCTATTTCATTGTGAAAATTTTCCACTCTGCAGGTTTTTAACAAGGTCATTTAGTACTTCAAAAGAGGAACTGCACCTTTCTACTATTGATTGTTTCACTTGGTGATTTAAGCATTTACATTGTAACCAAGTCAACAGTGACCCAGTTTCTATAGACGCCCTATGTTCAACTGGCTATAGCAGAATTCATATCATATTTATGTGACATTGGGTCATGATATATATATATATATATATATATTACTTACACATTTTCAATGCCATAAAACAGACAAAGGTGGAGGAAACTCGTACAATCTAGGGGTCGTTCTTTTATATTTTCAACCGCTAAACCAGTCCGTGTTGCCACTGCTGCACGCGGTTAGCAGTATTCTTTTCCATTTGGTTTATTAAGGTACATTTGTGCATTAATTTTTTTATTTTTTTTATTATTCATTCTGCCTTGTTGTATAATTGTTCACTCATAAAGTGACACATTACAAATTAAGCAATCATTTCCTTTACACAGTCAAATGAATGTAAGTATATACTTCATGGGCATCTTATAATTGTAACCATTTCCTTCTGGTTATGGTATTTTCTGTTGTTGACAAAATAAGTACGACTTAGCAGATGCTGTTACTGTGGCAAAAAAGGAAACATGGCGTAGAGAAGCAATTTGGAAGTGGGTGCAAGACTTCCGTGCTCTTAGTGGAATCCCTGTCACAAGCCCCACATTTTCTCTTATAGTAGGGAGTGAAGAGAAGGCCCGGCAAGGTAGCCCGTTTCTCCTCTCTTTCTCTTGCGTTTATGATTACAGATGATGGTCTAGTGTCTTCGTGAAGCAGGCATTTGCTAAACTCTGGTTTTCATGTGACTGCAATCGGACCCCCACCAGTACCTGCCAATTCATGCAGTTTTGTGCACTTTTACTATTTACATGTTTAATTCTTAATGCATTTGCTGCATTAACTTATTTAATTGGTTTTAGTTCACATATCTTGCTAACTTTCATATGTCATGGACTGCTAGTGCCTTCAGTCTTTACTTTTGAGTTTGAACTCTTCCATACAGTTTTGAGTGTCTTTCCCGGGTGGTGTCCCACATTTTCTTGAAAATCCTGTGTCTGTTGCAGCACTTTTGGTACAAAACCAACTATGGTCACCAGTTTCTGAACCACAATTGTATATGTTTTATAGTTGATATGGAGATTGCTTATTTACGAGTCTTTGTACAGATGCTTGCATTTCACACGTGCTTGAATCACATATGAATGTTTAGTTTTACTTTTCCTGTATTTGTACTCTGAACTAAATCTGGCAATGTGGTGGGAATTCAGGTTGTATCCAACATATCAGAGTTCAAATAAATCAAAGTACAATGAAAGAGCATTTATAAACTTTAAATTATATTTAAATACCTGCATAATAGTTAATAGTTCAAAATTCATGTTGGATATTTTTGAGATTGTAAATAATGTTAGATATAATCAACCTAAGCAGAGATGGTAGGCATCGTCTTTTTCATAGCAAATTTGTCTATGTTGAATTCTTTCAATGATAATCGTGTCTCTTTTTACAATTTTACTAGGTTGCGAGTAACGCTAACTGCAGTTCATACAACTAATGATATAAAGAAGCTCCTAAGTGCACTCTCAAGTTGCATCAACTTTCAGGGCATTGACAGCCATAGCTCAACTCTATATGCTAAATTATAGATTTAGTTATGATATTATGGATTCTTTTGCTTCATTGTCTGTAATCGAAAGAGAATTGAATAAGCGGAATTATAACAGTGGGGCTAGCAGGGTTTGGGATATAATTTTATGCACTTCATATTTGAGCCAAAGAGGAGAAATTAAACTCACCCCTCCAGTTTTTAGTTCAGATACAATGTGCAATCATAAGTTATGGTTAGGCTAGTATTTTACTCGACGAAATTCAAAAGGGTGAAGAATTCATGAAAGTTGAAAGAAACACTTACCCTAAAAGTAAGAAAAAGTCGAGACTCAATGTTTGGTGTTACCTTTCACTCAGTTTTGGAAAGTAAGTTGCAAAACTTATTTAAGAACGCCAACTGTTAATAAGATTGACTTCTTTATTTTAACTTTCATTTGACAATAATTGTGGAGTCATAACAACAGTATGATTGAAGTGCAACGCGCCTTTAGCCAAACTATAAGCAAATTAGAAAGTCTTACTAACACTAAAATTTTTATGGGATTCGTTCACTCGAATCAGTGTAGATATTTTAAACATGTGAATTCTGAATTATATTTTTTGGTATTGGGGAACAATCTTTTCCAATTTCATTTTCTGCGTGCTACTTATTTTATTCTATTAGAGAAAAGTCAGGCTTGGACAATGTAAGCACGAAGCAAAAGGAATTTATGCACATATCAAGGCAATAGCAAGAGTAATTTCATTTCTTCCAAAAAAATTTCCCATAAGGAAAGCATAATCACTGCTAGCGTTCTCAATTCCTGTTTTTCTCTCCCTTATATCTTCGTATTACTTTAGTGCCAGTAACTGTAAGTGTATAAATTGAAAACCCATCCATCTTCCAATTTTTTTTACCTAAGTGTGTTTATTCTGTACTCAATATAGAATAGAATTATATAAAACCCAGATGAAGGCAGTAATGTTCAAAACCGCGCAGGGTTACTATCCAGAGGTGGATTAGGAGTAGTTAGCGCCAACCAAGTCCCATCTGCCATTGATAAGCATAAAGCTGAGGAGGCTGAGGAATAGTAATCTTTTTGCTTCTGGTCACAATCCCTTAAGATTTCCTTGTTTTCGCTTTCCTCCTTTTGATTCAACTCACCTTCTTTCTTAGCATCTCCTAACTGCCACCAAAATGCGTGAAACATAGTAGGTTGTTACTTTTGGCCATGTTAAAATAATAGCCAATAGCAACACAAGTTGAAAATAAGATATTGAAGCAACACATACACATGGGATGGCAGTAATGGTGGTCTCATTCTGATTTCTTCTTTGGTAAGTGATGGAGGGGCAGGGTACTTCATTGAGGTCAATAACAGAAGTTTTAGTCCTAGTTGTGGTGGTAGTAATACTAGCAGTGCTGGTATTTTTCTCAAACTGGGCTTCGATTTCTTGGGGACAAGAATGAGGATGAGAAGGTTGGGTGACAGCAGCAGCCGAAGTGACAGTAGCAGGTGGTCTCTCAGGCAATGGCTTGTTAGGGGAAGTTGAGAGAGGCCCGAATTTTGAAAGAGGAGAGAAGAGATGGCATGCTGATGATGAGGCGGTGGACGAGGAGACTGATGATGGCGTAGGAACCAAAAACAGGTCTTCAAGCTGGACAACAGCCTTATCAGACCAGGGGGATGTTTGGCCATAGGAAGGTCCCCCGTGGCTTGCATACTCGGAATCCACTTTTCAGCCTTTCTATTTTGGCTGCTTTGTCCTTTGCTACTTTGTCCTTTGCTGCTTTTGCTGTTGATCCCATTTGTAATGATGATTTGGGCGCAGATTCAGCTGGCTTGTTTGGTTCCTCTACTGATGATTTTAGCTTCTTCATTTCTTCCTGCATGAATCACCATTTATTTAACAATGTCATCATCGACATTTTTCTCTTTTCAAAATAATGTATGTTTATTTATGACGATTAATGTGTGTATTATTGGACCTTGAAAGAGTAACCAAGGGAGCATAACAAAGTTTATTTTCATTACAAAATCAAGTAACATACAATAATGATGACAAAAGATGTTAAATAAAAAAGGAAAGTAGGCATCATTAAGTACTGAATTAGTCAATTGTCTATGATGTCTATACACATATTGATGCCCCCCTTACCCCTACCCCATGAACCAAATGTGGCTTGGATCCAAAAACATGTAGCATAGTAGTATCCAAAAACACTTTATTTTGATAAAGTGGAAAAACTTTCTAGACTATTATTATAATTTAAACTCAACGATTAAGATGTCAGTGATAATTTGACCCTAAATATTATCACTGAGACTGGGTATAAGAATACTGATTCTACTCGGCGGAATAAGCAACCACCCTATACAGTATACACACTTCAATAGCAAAAGAAGCTTAGGGACACAATGGTAAAATACCTCCATTCCGCACAGAGATTGTGAAATTTCCGTCATTTGAACCTCAATCTTAGCTTTCTTATTCATTAAGTCTGCATACATCTCCTGTCAAAACAATCAGACAAACAATTAAGAATAGAAAACTCCAAATCCATTCCAGCTTTAAATATTTACCTTCAATGGAAGCAAAAAACTATCATGCTCAAAGTTTTGACTCGTAACGCAAGAACTTGTGATGGTTACAATAGCCAGATCATCCACTTGCTTCTGGGAAGAGAGATTCCGCATGTCCCTGTAGTTTTCAAAACATTATATAGAAAACAAATAAGATCAATAATTGAAATGACAATTAATACCCATAAGGCAAACACAATAATAGATATTAGAAGGCAAGAAGATGGCCAATTGGCCATTCCTTTACTTTTTCATCTTGTCCATGTCTTCCTTGAGCTGCCTTAACTCTCTAGCACAAACAGGGTCTTGAGTAGGGTTATCACCTGGTTTCCATCCAGGTGGAGGAGTCCAATAAGGATCCTGAACTCCAGCCTGTTTCCTAATGTCCATCAACTCAGCACTCTCCAACCAATACTCCATGGCTCCATCAGCATTGTGCCTCCGCCTAAACCTCACTTGGCCACCAGGTGCGACCTTCCCTGCCATGTGCTTCAACAGATGATCCAAAAGACCAGTGTCTCCAATTAATTTTCTAGCTTCTGTTCTGAGCGTTGGTCTTAGTATTGGTTTACCATAAACTGCACCCTTCTCCTTCAGTATTTTCAGCATATTTACTTCCGCCAAAGTATACCTTCACAAAAGAATTCAGAATGCGAAAAGTGCCTCGACAAAAGTACTTCTAACAACATATTTATCAAATGGATTCTTCTCCAACAAGTATTCAGAATAATGTATTAGGGACCACGTAGCAAATCAATTATAAAAGTATGTCATATTTTTTATCAAATTAAGTAATTACCTCCCGGTGGACCATCTGCTACTGGAGTTCTTGACTACTTTCCTCTCCTTCTTTTTCCTTTTCTTCTCACATTTTGATGGCTTGTCACAACCAATCGAAACATGACGCTTCCTCTTGCGATCATCCTCTTCTACCTCAAGTAACATAACAGCCTTCGTATCTTCTTCTTCTTCAGCAAAACTTTCCATCTCACCCTCATCTTCATAAGATTCACCTCCAACACAATCACGACTAGTCATTCCTCCTTCACTCTTCTCCACTTCATACTGACCCAAATATTGAACCTTCTTTCTCTTTCCCCACTTCACCATCCTACTACTCTTAAGCTCTGACCAGCACAAACCCTTCTTCTCAACAACTTTAACATCACAAGTAGGGACCAACCAAAAACTCTCCGAGTTCCTACTCTCTCCGATCTCATCAGCTTGAACTCCCCTGTGAAGCACTTCCCCAGCTACATCCGGTTCCATTGTGTACTGTTCGTCTAATGAAGGGATCTTCTTTACGTCCATTTCTTTTCTACAGTTACCCTCGCTCAAGTGTGCACGAACAGAGGTTACACTTGGAATCTCACTGCCACTCCGGTTTTAGTCATCTCACTCACCTGTCAAAAAATAAGATAACTAATTAATTAATAGATTAATTATTTGGATTAAATTCGTGGGTTCCCTTTTGTTTTACCATGACTACTCGAATTAACCTAATCTGATCCGGCGCTGTAACAGGTAGCTTTGCACGATCGATTTCGTAGTAAGAGTATGCTTTAATATGATCTGCAGGATCTATATGTAATATGAAATAAATCAGGGGCAAAACTGGAACGGGGAAACTGATATGAAAAAGCAAAGATATGGGATATCCTTTTCTTACCAAGTGTACTACTGCTACAAATTGGTGAAGACGCAGTGAGTAGTGCTTGTCTGCCCAAACTAGTGCCTTTTGCGACGGCGTTTTGTGGTTCTTGCTGCTGTTCTTGCCTTATCGAATGCATCATTTTCCTGTGACCATAAGAAAAGCAATCACGGTCAATGATATGTTACGGTTCGTAACAAGTTCCATCCATGGGGATCGTAATAATTAGAATACGATTTCTTGTTTCCTTAATATCGGTGACAAATCCACCGTACAAACAGAATAACGTTGATATGCATATAGCTTCACACGTCAGTGACTTTCGTGAAGGAGACATAAAAGTGAATTGCATCGTCAATTATGGAATCCTCTTTTTTCTTTTACTTATTTGCTACTTCTAGTAAATTTAAAGGATTGTGGCTGTGTAAGAATAGATTCAAACACTACCATGAGAAGAGTGAGAGAAGTTTGAACCGAAACTAGTCGGAGAAATCAATGAGAGTTGCAGAGAGTTATTGACTGAATGCAGTTACGATCGAAGATTAAAAAGGGAAAGGCAAATCGGTGTTTCTTTCTTGTTGGATGATTCAAAGGAGTGTTGTACGTGTTCGATGAAATGGTTCTGAACGGAAATGATTTTAAATACCATATGTATGCACACATTGAAACCCATTTTAAGAGCAAGCTTTCTTTTAGGGGAGAAGCAGAAAAAATTGATATAAAAGCATGAATGAATGAACATGAACTTGGTTTCGAGAAATAATGGAGAAATCACAAAAGCTTACACCTTTGAGGAAAAAGACTGTAGAACCATAAGTGGTTTATAGCTAAACCCTCTTTCAAAACAGCCTGCAATGAAAACATTTTCCATGGTCAAATCTGAATCGGAGCCACGATTGAAGAACAAAAGATCCAATCAACCAACGGAAAATACCCTTTCGATCAAATATTTTTAATAAACAAAAATGCAAATGCTATGGTGTTTTTTTTTTTTTTTTTCGTCTTATAAATTTACATAGAATGAGAGTGAGGCAGAGAGCGAATATTTTTTGTAACGATTGAAACAGAATTAGCAGAGGCGGGATTCGGGAGAGAGAAAGTGAAGTGTAATGATTTCGTTCGTTGGTTCACTCGTGTGAGATGTGTACACGTGAATGGGAGGAAATAACAATGGCCATAAAGAATTAGCCAACTCCCATGGCCATGCCCACTGGGAAACAGCTTCCCACGGAGGATGATATAGTTATAAATTACGGTATAGGCTAAAATTTGAATATTTTGAATTATGATATCATTTTAGCATTTGATTCCATCATTTGTGTGAGAATTTTAAATTAATCTCATAATAGTTAAATGTAAATCAAAATCTTCTCTTAATTTAAATTTTTCTTTAACTTTTTTAAGCCTGTGGTGTCTCATATACATTAGCAATAGTATTAGCATATATAACTGTGATTTATTTTTTTAAAATAATTTTATCTAATAACCACTAATTATAAGCTTGAATTTTACTCCAAAGAAGCTCAAGTCAAGAGAAGACCTTCAATCAACCAAATTCAAGAAGATTAAGGATTAATTATGATTTATTTTTAAAAAAATAAAATAAAATAAAGTTTAATAACACAAATTTAATAAAATTCAAATATATATTTTACATTAATCTTTAATATTTAATTTTAATAACATAAAAAGGGTTATTATCACTTATTTACAAGATTTTGTAACATTTCACTTAAATAATAAAAATGTAAAAATAAACACTTACTTCTCTCTTTTTTTAAAAATATTATTTATAATTACCATTTACCCTTATAAACAATAATAAAATTAGATATAATCAATTATTTATCTCATATTACTAAAAATTGTATATTTACTAACTTTTTCACATACTCTCATCACTAATAATTTAAAAAAATAATTTTCACAATTTTTATTTAATTATTATTACTGTCTAACAATCAAATATATATTAACAATAAAATAATACTAAAAAGTAAAATAAAATTATTAAATATTTAATTAATATTTTTATGTATAAAAATAATTAAATAGTTATTGTATTTTACAATGCTAAAAAAATTAATTACATTTTACAATAATAAAAAGTAAATAATTATATTTAATTTATTATTACATATGAGTATAAAAATAATTATAAATTATATAATTCTCTTTTTAAGAAAAAAAAAAAAGGAAGTAAGTATTTATTTTTATATTAAAAAAATAAGATAACTGATAATAGTCCACATGGAAAAGTGCACCACCTTGTTGCGGCAATATAATCAAAAGCGCAAAAGCGATGAATGGAAAATTCTGTACGTTTATTTATTGAACCAACCACATGATTTAATCAGCAATCCTCAAATGATAATGGAGAAAACTACCACACCACATGCAGATATAGTTTTTACAACGATTAGACAATTGATTATCTCATACTCACTCATGGAAGCAGCACAACTGATCCAGATGTTTTCGGGCTGCCTGTGACGAGGGGTATGTGTGATTTGCACAGGCCTTCAACACACCAGATTCAATGTTGGCAAATACCTGCCCGGCAGATTCCAGCAGCTCATCACAAGTTACATTGTATTGCATAAGAGAAGGCCTCGTCAAGAACAGAGATTTTGGAGCTAGAGTTGATAATGGAAGTGGATCGGGTGTACCTGACGACTGGCCAAAACTCACCGTGTAACCCCAAAGTTTTAAGCATGCCAGTGAACCCTGATTATCATATACGACTTCCATGTCACGAATTCTTTCCCACCAAATTTGAAGAGCATAAGAAAAAGCTAGTAGACTGTATCTCCAATTAACACATCCGAATAGGGCAATTCTATATTCAAGTTGGTTCGATCAGAATAACTTGGATGGGTTAAAAGTTCTAAGCACATAATATTAGCTGAGGTGTCCGTAAGATTATGAAATAACTGGAAAAGAAAAAAGAAAGGGAAATAATGATTTTGCTTAGTCACACTTGTGAACGCAAATTTCTTCTCAGACTAATACAGTAAGCAAATATTTATTCAAAAAACTCAACTCTCATATGCCGACACAGTTGCACCGTCGGTAACTAAAGCTGACCTAAAGACACGTAGATAAACATAAACATCATTTGATGGTAACAATTAGAAAGGTGTAGTTATCACTAACATTGCTTAACCTTTATTTATTATCCTCTTCACTGATTCAACCATCTATAAATAATGAGAATATTGATATTACCTGAAAGATGTCTTTTCCAACAGAATCATACACAATGTCAACCCAATTGCCTGATGTTAGCTCGTTGAACTAGCAACAAAATCCTCTTCTTTATTGAGTATAACATGGAGACATCCATCATCCTTGGCTTGAGCTGCCTTTTCAGTGGTTAAGACAGTGCCAATGAAAGCAGCACCAAGGGCATTTGCCCATTGTCATAAAAGAGATCCAACCCCACCAGCTGCAGCATGAACGAGGATTGTGTCCAGGTTCAAGTGTATACGAGAGTACCCAATCATGTATTCTCACAATAAAGCAATGAATCTTTGAGCTCAGATAAAACAGGGGAAGGAGAGGTCATTGTAATCAGGCATTTTGGGGAATGTTAGCATACACGATGAGCAATCAGAAATAAGCGACAGAAATGCACATTCACAGATAACAAATACATTCATAACGAATCCATTCATTCAAACAGTTTTTCAGTTAATTGAAACCACAATTAGGTTAAAATTGGGCCGTCAACAGTAGAAATCTCCAACTCAAGAGGAAAACATGCATTTTTACTGGCTTGTATACAACAATCCAAGGTTTTCCTGAAGAAACTACAATATTGAATGTTGTTCAATTTTCTTTTCTTTCTATCTTTTTATTTGATAAGCAGACAATAGATTCAGTCTGCTATGCACATTTGTAAATGTTACTTTTCGCCACAGAATTAAATGCGCAGTCCCCAATCGAATACCCAAATCATAATCCATATCATAGCAAGTATGAATTCAACGAGTATAGTACCTAACACGATTCCTTGTATAATTTCAGATTTCTAGTAAGAAATTATTGGTAAAATGATAATGGAAATTGCTGAATAGCAATTGCTCTGAGATGAATACGAAACTTACATTGAAGCAGCGGCGCAGTATATACTCAGTTGTCAGACCCTTAATCATGATGGATGCCATAATAATAGGATCAATAGAAGGAGGAACACGAACAACTCTGTCTGTGGGAAGGATCTGCTCTTCAGCATACAAACCCAATGGATTGCCTGCGTAAGCTATAATAACTCCAACTTTCCTTCCAGTTAGTCCAGGGCCCACAGAAATCACCTCTCCAACCGCCTCTATACCTGTAATTGAGGAATAAAAGTTGTTTACAACCCAGAAGAGTCATTTCGCTACTTGCGTAATGAACAGTAAGCCAACTGATTGTGAAAGGTTCTTAAGACAAAGAGCATACACCTAAAAAGATACTAAAAGAAAATTTCATCGTTAATCATTCATTCAGATTTCAAGAGAGAGATTCCTTAGTAATCATAGTTACTCAGAACGGCAATCTGACGAAACATTCCTTCTCATGCAATTGTTTCTCATATTTTCTCCCACTACCAGCAAGTAATAACAACACATAGATGCCACCAGGTAGAGACAAGAAGAAACAATCACAACATGCCATGCTACACATCTAAACTTCCACAATATTCAACAAGGCATACCATCAGCACTTACCATGCCACTAAACTTAGTAAGAAAAGAACTGGACCTGGAGTGAAGGGCATTGCCGTATTCTTATAAACTCCCTGGCAAAAGTAAACATTGATGAAGTGAAGCCTAATTGCTCTGTTTTTGACACATATCTCACCTTCACCAGACTCCCCAATTTCCACATCTTCCCATTTAAGAACCTACCATAATCATTTACTGAAATAAGTAATCAGTTACACCAAGAAAGAATCTTTATATTAGTAACTATGCATAATCTCTTTTAAACTAAACACTTAATTCCAGTAAAGCACAAGGAGTTTAGAGTCTTATTTCATAACCCGTACATGATCACCTGATTACCGTCACCTACAATTCTTAGACAACTATAATTTTACACCATATTACAATAGAAGAGATCTAACAAATGAAACTTGAAATGTGATTTTATGCTTAACACAAACTAATTAGGGACGCTGTCACAATTTGATGAAATTAACCACTACAAAAAAACCGATGGTAAATCAATTAACCAAATTCCATAAAAATACAAATAAATGTCAAGTAAGAACATACAACGTTGTATAGGATGGAAAAAGCGATACCTCAGGGCTCCGTGTTCGTAAACCCTAATGGCCTTCATCACAGTTGTAGATGGTATAGCTTCTGTGGCAATTGCTTGCACTACTACTGCTTTGCTTTGCTTGTGTCTAAGCAGTAATGGTGGCATGTGTTGCATATGTCGTTGGTAAAATTGTGTAGAAGAAAGATTGTTGATTTTTGAATGAAAGAGTGCAGAACCAACTGGGGAGATGTAGCTAGCCTCGAAAGTAAACAATGGTTATGGAATCCGAATCCGGACAATCCCATTTTTACCTAAATTAATTGGACATTCACTGCATATTGACTGCTTATTATTATTATTGCTAAATACCCACTTCAACTCCGTAGCACGTGGACGGAATACCAGCATGGTGATGATGAAGCGAACAGCGCGCTTCAGTGAAATGCAATTCAACAGAGTGCCATCAATATTGAATTTAGGTACGGATTACTCCATTTATCCCACCAGCTTCACCTGCACAGGTCACTGATCCATAGAAAACCAGAAAATTCAAGTAAATAAACAAAATGCCATCAAAAATACCCTTCAAAATATTTATCCCCACCTATACTTTCAATGATAAATTCAGAAACTGTTTGAACTTCAAGCTCCTGCATTCAAAGAAACCATGGATGTTCCCATTCTCGTAACTAACAAAAAAGAAAAAAAATTCAATAAATATCTAAAACTCATATTTACAGGGAAGAACATCGTGACCCAAATTTTCTATTCTTTAAAGAAGAAAAAGAAGAAAAGAAAAAACTAAATGTAATTTCCAATAACCCATACGTGCCTATCACGTGCACCGTAAGCAAAACCGAGTTAACAGAATCCAATTTCAAAATCTGCAGAGAACGGCAATAATATCAATCTCTTTGGCGCCGAAACAGCACCGCCAGTTAACGGCTATATGGACTACCTGAGCACTTAAATCAATGCTTTATCCCAGTCTCTACTTACATTCCAAGCAATTGAGTTTCTTAAGTCAGTGGTTTTATAGTTCAGGTAACTTCTAATTCCACGTTTTCCTCTCCGATTGTACTTATTCTTCATCTTCTATGTACCCAGCAAAAACTACTCCTCCGATTATACACTTGTTCTTCATTCTTTGATTTCTCAGTTGTTTTCTTTCCCTTGAAAACAGAAAGAGATTGAAGCAATGATGCCGAAAGTCGGGTATCGATTTCGTTCAACCGAACAAGCATTATTGCATTCCTTCCTCTACAATAAGATTACAGAAAACCCAGTTCTCGATGATGATGATGACGATCTAGTGAGAGCGTGGGACCTTAGGGGATCAAGAACCGTGGAATATTTGGAACTTTTATGAAGGAAACAATTTACTGAAAGATGAAGTTTTGTATTTTTTTACTCAGTTGAAAAAACCGTCTCTAAAGCTTCAAGATACAACAGACAGATTGCTTCTGGTACTTGGCAGGGTCAGGATGCAGTCAAGTCGGTAACGGCTTGCAATTCCAATGAGATATTAAGGTTTAAGAAGAGATTTCGGTATGAAAATAGCAACAATTCTGAAGAAAATGAATGGTGGATCCTGTCCGAATATACTATTAATTCATCTTTGCTGGGGGAGAAGTATTCGCATAAAGCAATGGATTACGTTCTTTGTTGCATTAAAAAGAATGAATCGGTTCAGCAAAAGGAGAAGACTAGTTTGGTTAAGAAGCAGAGAAAGCTGAAATAAGTGGATGCAAAGAATGAGTCAGTACAGGGAGTTTCGGGGAAAAAGAGAAAGCTGAAACAAGGAAGATCGACTCCAACCATCAATGATCAAAATAACGTTCCAGAAGTTGTAGAATCTGAATCTGAGACAGAGAGATATTGTCATCCTTTTGATGTAAAAGATTTATTCACTGATATCAATCCAACTGCAGAGGCTGAGTCATCTTATCTTAGCTTTGATATTGCAGAACTGTTATGTGAATTGGATCAAAAAAGAAGAGGATTGTATAGAAAGTCCTGCTATTGTTGATGTGTCAGCAGCTGATGGCTGAAGAAAAAGAAGTAGTGCAAGTAGTTGAATGTGAAGCGAGGAAGAATCCATTGCTTGAAGATGAATGCGAAGGGTTTTACTCAGGTATAATTTGGATCGAGCTCTTGGGCGTGTTTTAACAAACGTGGATATGAAAACTTTGGACCAATGAACACTCTAATTATTCAGCTTAATTCATTGCTTTTGTTGTTTTTTTCATTAAAAGGAAAGCAAAACCAATTACTACTCTGCTTCTACCCGTAAACAGTAGATTTCATACTCAGTTATACATCACAAACTCTTCAATGTAATTTTTCAAATTTTCGTTATATTTTTGAAATTTCTTAAAGATACTGATTAATGTGTAGATTAGAGGATATAACCTCTTATGTTTGTTTTAAAAGTAATTTTATGGCGTCATATTCCATTAAAATTACATTAATAATAATAATAATAAATGGAGTGTGTTTTGTCACTACTCTTAATTTTAGTTGCCGTTGTTAGGCCGGACTTCAGAAGATAGTAAATGGGCAAAACATTAACCCAACTAGATTCATGAAAAGATTGGGTCATTTGTAAGATTAAGTCTAAATACACCCACCCTAGTTCCTAAATACGTTTTCCTTCTCCCAGCGAGAGACTGAACAAAACATTGTGCTTTTCAAACACGCAACTTCAAACCTTACCACACAATTAAGATTAAGGAGTTTATTCATTATTCTAACGTAATATATTTTATTTTTTGTGGTAATAATTACAAAATAAAAACAAATTAAATAACTAACCTTATTATATTTTCAAAATTAATTTGAAACAAAAATAATTACAAATAATTCGAATGGAAAGATTTTTTATTAGCAAAATTTTGATATTATAAATTATAACTAACAAAATTTATTAAATAAACATTATCCTTCATTAAAAAAAGGAAATAATACAAAATTAGAAATTGAATCAACATAGATTTTTTTAAAATTAGAATCTCATCTCTACTCTTAAATTTGCAGGAAAATTGAAAGCATTTAAAAAATTATGAGTGAAATGAGATTAATTTTTTCAACTCTTATCCCTGAATTTGGAATTTGAATGGTCATAGTTGACTTATAAAGTCGTTAGGCACGCTCTTTGATGCGGACCAACATGGATTAGATTATAATACAATGAGAAAAATATGGAAAATTCGAAGCAACAATAGCAACACATTATTTGGAATGTAAAAATAAAATAAAATAAAATAATTATTCTCTGAATTGCTTTTCTTTTTAAATCTAAATTTCAAAATACAATGCAATAAAATAAAGAAATATGAGGAATAGAAAAAAGATTCTCTTTCCGATTATTGTAATTGTGATAAAACATATACATTAATTTTCGAATATTATCACGTATTTGACAGCTAAGCTCGTATTAGGACCAACAAGTCAGACAAATCAACGCAATCGGGGTAAAATATTGAATGAGTCCAGTTTTTAGTAAAACTTTATTTTACTTAACTAATTTCATGAATTTTATACATTAAGATCCATTATCTTTTCTCAATAAACCATTTTATTGAATACTTCTTCCATTGTATTATTTTAATTAATAATTAATTTTACTTAAAATTAAGTTTATAAAAGAAGAGTTGTTTGAAGTGTGTGGGCAAATTTTATCACATTCTATTGAACACAATCTTAAACTTCCAAAAGATTAAAATTATGCTATCTTTCTTACCAAATAAATCCAATGCTATTATTTATAATTTTCTTGAATAGTTTTATTATTTAAAAATTAATAAAAATTAGGTTTATGTAATACAATTATATATATTAAATTTTAATAAAAATAAATAATTTTCATTAAATGTTAATATTTATCAAATATTTTAATTATAGTATTTTCAGTTAAACATTTTGTTTTTTCATAAATACTAAAAAGAGATAAAGGTGTAAGAAAGGTACTTTCTAAACGAAATGACATACTTATGGGTAGAAATATAACTCGGTAATTCTGATCGACAGTACCATTCCATCTTTCTAACATCATTTAAAAGGTTTAGAGCTCCGGTGATCAAATGCATAGCCAATAGTTAAAACCATAGGTACCTTTCTGTCCCATACGGTGAAATTTACAAACTAATATCAAATTATGTCAAATGTCGGGGACTTCTTAAAATAGTCACAATTTACTTTCGAATCCCATTATTCGGTAGGAATGATACTGTCAAATGATGATAGATTAGACTTTGGAGAGTTGTACAAGTCAAATAGTCAAGAGTCAAGAGAGGCTGCTCTCTTCTCTCCTCGATCTCCAACTCTGAACTCTCTCTGTTTTTTTGTTTTTTTTCCCTTTTCTTTTCCTTTGTTTGTGTGTGTAAGTCTTCTTAGTTATCATCCATGGCAGGCGGGTTGTCGATGGTGAGTGAACCTGGAGAATATTACAGTGGGAAGATAACTCCATTTGTTGTCTTCTCATGTATGATGGCTGCAATGGGTGGAGTCATTTTTGGATATGATATTGGAATAGCAGGTATGTTATGCTTGCTTTCTTTTATTTACATAAATATCTTTCGTTCTTCTCTGCAACAACAGATTTCTTTAAATATATACAATGCTTTTGTGATTCAGCATATCTTTTATGGACGAAATTTCGTGTTATGTATATGCACAAAAAAATTTGATGAAAAATTTAGAAGACATAATAAAGAAAATTGGACAAGCCATGCGTCTTACGTGCAATAATTCTTGTTCACTAACCCCATATTTAGTACATAGGATAGGATTGGATTTGGGATAAATTATCTAGTTCCTATATTTGGTCATGGCATGGACTAGGATAAATGGTGTAGGACTTGCATGGATTCCACCCTATTTGTTTCAACAATGAACCCTATTTGTTTCAACAATGAAGCAAATTCTATCTTAAACCATGAGCGAGTTTAGTATTAAGATACTATAGTTACATAGTTATCTTTACTTAACAGTTGCTGTGGATATTCTAGAATAAAAACTAAAATATTAAAAGTTAGTTAAAATATACTGGAATTTCACAAAAAATTAATATTATTAAATATCTTTTACAATTTTATTTTAAAATTAAGTGAAAGTTAATTATACAAAACATGTACTATATGTTAACTAACTGAAATTAATTCAAATTTTGTTAATTAATTAATAAAATTTTACATTACAATTTATAATAGAAATATTTTGTAAGTAATACAATATATTTTTGTAACTAACGAAAATATTTAAATTTATATTACTTGAATTAATAATAATTTTCTATATTGTTTAAATAAGAATTTTAAAACATATATTTATAATTATAAATAAAAATTTATTTAAACATGTAATAATAAAATTTGAATCATTATTTAAATATTTAATTGATATGCATTTAAAATAATTTAATTTAATTTAATAATTATCTAAATAAATATTTATTTTTATGTAGTTATTAGTGATTTAAAAATAAAATTATATAATATAACATTACTCATAATCCTATTTAATCTTATTCTATTGATACTCTAAATGGGTAAATTTTACAATAATTACAACGGCACGAGGACTGCCTGTTTCTCAGCAACAGTGAAAACCGATCTCTCAAATTTTAGTATATGGCTGTGATATTTAATTACTAGGCAGCCTGTAGTCTGTTCATTAATGTAAATTACATCCACGATACAATTTATATTTCAAATGTGCAATTTGAAAATTATATATGAAATTTAAAAAATTAATATGTAATTTGTAATTTGTAAATCTAACATCTGTGAAATTTTTAGAAAACGGTAAGCCCTTATACAATTGTTTATGTTTATTACCAAATGGATTGGATAGGAAACAGTACAATAAAATTTACATTTCTAATATAATACATCTGTTCTTCATTAAGAAAGAGAAAATTAATTTAATATGGAAGTGTTTGAAATGAAACTTGAAGGTGGAGTGGCATCTATGGAGCCATTTTTAGAAAAATTCTTCTCAGATGTGTACAAGAAGATGAAACAAGACACAAAGATTAGCAACTACTGCAAATTTGATAGCCAGCTATTAACCACATTTACATCTTCTCTATATATTGCCGGCCTCGTTGCTTCCTTCTTTGCCTCCTCCGTTACCAGAGCTTTTGGAAGAAAACCAACAATCTTGGCAGGAGGTGCAGCATTTCTGGCTGGTTCAGCACTCGGAGGTGCAGCAGTTAATGTCTACATGCTCATATTTGGTCGTGTATTGCTCGGGGTTGGGGTTGGTTTTGCAAACCAAGTAAGCCGATTGAGAATATGTTATAACAAATTTACAATACGAAAGGAACATATGAGCATAAACGTATCACCACCTAATCACGATTATGCGTTTTTTTTGCAGGCAGTTCCGTTGTATCTCTCCGAAATGGCGCCACCAAGATACAGAGGAGCTTTCAACAGTGGCTTCCAATTAAGTATTGGAATTGGGGCTCTGTCAGCTAATCTTATTAACTATGGCACTGAAAAAATCAAAGGCGGTTGGGGATGGAGAATATCTCTAGCAATGGCTGCAGTCCCTGCTTCAATGCTAACACTTGGAGCACTTTTCCTTCCGGAAACACCGAACAGCCTAATCCAGCGAAACTCGGATCACCAAAAGGCCAAGCAGATGCTGCAACGTGTGCGAGGAACCACAGATGTCCAAGCAGAACTCAACGATCTCGTCAGAGCAAGCTCAATTTCAAAAATCATTAACAACCCGTACAAAAAAATCATACAAAGAAAATACAGGCCTCAACTAGTAATGGCAGTAGCCATACCATTTTTTCAACAAGTCACAGGAATCAATGTCATTGCATTCTATGCTCCACTTCTCTTCAGGACAATTGGTCTAGGTGTAAGCGCTTCACTTATGTCAGCTGTTGTAACCGGTGTTGTAGGAACAGGATCAACATTCATATCAATGCTTATAGTCGATAAACTTGGGCGGAAAGTACTGTTTTTAGCTGGGGGAATACAGATGTTAGTGTGTCAAATACTGGTGGGAGGAATCATGGCAGCCGAGCTTGGTGATCATGGGGGATTGAGCAAAGGGTATGCTTATATAGTTCTAGTTTTGATATGCATCTATGTAGCTGGTTTTGGATGGTCTTGGGGTCCATTAGGATGGTTAGTTCCAAGTGAGATATTCCCATTGGAGATTCGATCAGCAGGACAAAGTATTACAGTTGCAGTGAGTTTTGTGTTTACATTCGTTATTGCACAGACTTTTCTGGCGATGCTTTGCCATTTGAAGTCCGGGACCTTTTTCTTCTTTGGTGGATGGGTGGTGGTGATGACTTCCTTTATTCATTTTCTGTTGCCTGAGACTAAAAATGTGCCGATTGAGCAGATGGATAAGGTGTGGAGAGAGCATTGGTTTTGGAAGAACATTGTTGGGGAAGTGGGTGATCAACAAAGTAAGGTGTAATGACAGTTAAATTTTGAATCAGAATCATTCATATAATAGGAATTTGAATGAATATTGTATAATTATCAACTCCATTTCCATGCAACAGAAGCTAACAACCATTGCTGATAAAATTCATTAGAATTACTACAAAAAGTTCTGATCGGGATGAAACATATTAAGAAGATTTTCCTTGAAGTTCAGAAATTTTATAATGTAAGTTCCATCTGCTTGACAAGCAAAAGAGGCTGGTCAAAGGTTTCGAAACCAGAGGAGGCTTGATGTTGATGATCTGAACAACCAAAACCAGAAACAGAAGGACGCGTGGCTCCCATGATTATTCCAATTTCTTTTCTGATATAGCAAAGGCAAATAAAAGGCAAATAAAAGCTATGCCATTAATTGCTAATGCTATTCCATGACCATGAATGTCCAAAGCGTAAGTACCTTTTGTTGTATCCAATAAATGATCTTCCTACTGATCATTGACTAATAATATTCTGCACAAATTACAAGTCAAGAATAACAGCTAGGGGCTACCACCTCCTTTCACGTTTGCAACTTTCACCAAGACACACAAATCTCCCTTCTCTTCTCTTCTCTTCTACTCTCGTCTTGCTGATAAGTTTCTGAAGACTATGGCAATAGGTTTAGCCATAAAGAGTCCAGAGAGGGGGAAATTTTACAATGGAAAGATGACTTCCTTTGTTGTTCTCTCTTGTATGATTGCTGCCACGGGAGGACTTATATTCGGATATGATATTGGAATTTCAGGTTTGCATTTCTATCTTCATGCATACTCCAAATATCATTCATATTATGATCTTTAAATTTGGCAATCCTAATCGTCTAAACTGCTTCTATATATCTCTTCAAATATTTGAGAATATATATTTAAAAGAACAATACAATTAATTTCAGGCATTTCATATGTCCTATGTTCGTTGTAATCACTGATAAAAACGATAAAAATTTCATGCATCTACCTTTAGATATGCTAATATTGAGCTCTACAAGTCAACGAACAAGTTCTCAGTCTTACATGGAGTGCTTGCTATTAATGCTTGGAAGGAAGAGACTTCATTGACGGAGTTGACAATAATTGCAATTAAGAAGACTTAATTGCAATAAAAAGACATTTAGAAAAATACAAAAATGAAACGTGTTGTCTGGTTTCACGACTTTTTTGAAACTATATTGAACGTGCCTTGTGTTCTGATTTATAAATATAGTTGTTATCCACCAAATTACCAATACAGCATTCTCGTATTGACACGTATTTCTTTTACAACAATATAATATTATTAAAAAAATAATATTAAAAATATAAATTCCTGGATAAACTCACGTTTTGTGGTAATGTTATTTGCGTTTTGGTTCATATTATTTATTTTTTATAATTATATTAATTTTATATTTTTATTAAATAATAATAACATATTATATTAATTTGTATAAAAAATTTATATTTTTACTACTACGTGGACAATTGTACTGTTTGAAATTTTAATATAGAAGACTTTTTCAATCTTTCGGAATTATGAAAAACATATCGTACATTAAAAAAAAAAAAAAAAAAAAGGTTATAATAAATTTTTTTTGAAAAATACATACGTAAGATAGAAAATGATAATTAACATATAGCAAGTAAAATTTTCAAGAAATTACTTATTTTTAATCGATTATTCAACGGAATTTAAACTTGAAGGTGGAGTGACATCTATGGAGCCATTTTTGAAGAAATTCTTCCCACAAGTGTACAAAAAGATGAAAGAAGACACCAACATCAGCAACTACTGCAAGTTTGATAGTCAACTATTAACCTCCTTCACCTCCTCTCTATACATCGCTGGCCTTGTTGCTTCCTTGTTTGCCTCGTCAATCACCAGAGCCTTTGGACGCTTACCCTCAATCTTGATCGGAGGAACAGCATTTCTCGCTGGTTCAGCCCTCGGAGGTGCTGCAGTCAACATTTACATGCTGATCTTTGGGCGCATTTTGCTTGGAGTTGGGGTCGGTTTTGCAAACCAGGCAAGGGTTTGCTTTCTTGGAACAATTTTCAATTGGTTGAGCAACTTGTTTTCCGTTTAATTTCAATTCCAATTTGCTGCTGTTGCAGTCAGTCCCGTTGTATCTATCAGAAATGGCACCTCCAAAACACAGAGGAGCATGCAACATTGGCTTCCAAGTATGTGTCGCCATTGGAGTTCTATCAGCTAATCTTATAAACTATGGCACCCAAAAGATCAATGGCGGTTGGGGATGGAGAATCTCCTTAGCAATGGCGGCGGTTCCTGCTTCAATTCTAACTGTAGGTGCATTTTTCCTGCCTGAAACACCCAACAGCATAATCCAACGCAGCAATGATCATCGAAAGGCTGAGCAGATGCTGAAGCGTGTAAGGGGAACAGATGATGTTCAAGCAGAACTTGATGATCTCATCAGAGCAAGCTCTGTATCAAAAACCATGAAACACCCATTTAAGAAAATCATACAAAGAAAATACAGACCTCAATTAGTAATGGCAATACTGATACCCTTTTTCCAGCAAGTGACAGGAATCAATGTGATTTCATTCTATGCTCCAATACTATTCAGGACTATTAGTTTAGGTGAAAGTGCATCATTACTCATGTCGGCGGTCGTGACAGGGGGTGTAGGTACATTGTTAACAGTCCTATCAATGATTCTAGCTGATAAATTTGGTCGGAAAGCGTTGTTTTTAGTTGGTGGGATCCAGATGTTTTTGTCCCAAGTAATGATTGGATCAATCATGGCAGCTGAGCTTGGTGATCATGGTGGATTCAGCAAAGGCTATGCTTACTTGATTTTAGTTCTGGTATGTATCTATACAGCAGGATTTGCAGGGTCCTGGGGTCCATTGGGATGGTTAGTTCCAAGTGAGATATTCCCTCTGGAGATTCGATCAGCTGGGCAAAGTATTACAGTGGCAGTTGGTCTTGTGTTTACTTTCTTGATTGCACAGACATTTCTAGCGATGCTGTGCCATTTTAAGTCTGGTATTTTCTTCTTCTTTGGTGGATGGGTGATGGTGATGACCTTTTTTGTGTATTTCTTTTTGCCAGAGACCAAAAATCTGCCGATTGAGCAGATGGAGAAAGTGTGGAGAGAACACTGGTTTTGGAAGAAAATTGTGGGGGAAGTGGAGGAAGAAATAAAGCAAGTACAAGAGGAAGCATCACACAAATCCAATAATGTCTAGACATATGATTGGGGAAAATCTTCACCACTAGTGGGTGTAATTAATGCACAATTTTATTGTGAACCGATATTTGATAGTTAAATTACTCGCAATAAAAAATTAATTGAAGAATGCGTTGCTTTAAAAGTTTGTGAACTTTCAAAATTTTTGTCTCATTCCTCCGACAGAAGAAAAGAAGGAAAAAAATTCTTTATTAATACTACTCTTTTATATTTTAATATCCAAAAGCTCATGGTAGAAAAAAGTTGCTAAAAAGATGTAAAATTATGGATGATTCGTCATTTGGAAATATGATTCAGCACTAACTAAAACAATTTGGTACTGAAAAGTGATATAAATTAATTAAGAGACCAACAATATGGAATAGAGGAAGAAAGTCTGTTAGTCATGAATCATATTCTAAAGACCATTTTCTTTAGAAATAGAATCTTCTTTCATCATTCATTCTAATGAAGAGCCCATCAATCGAGTCTTGTAGTATAATTTCTGAAAAGCACCATTTCATTTTGGGCAATTTAACAATTAAACAATGCATACAAACATTTTCAAACATACTTTACTCAAATGAAGTAACAAGTTTCACATTGTTGTATAAGCATACCCAATTATATATTATTTACAACACAATAATCAAAGAGCACAGTAGCAACAATACAATCAAAAGCACAAGTGGAGAAACATGGAGGATTCTCAATATTTATTGAGCAAACCATATGATATATATACTTAGCAACACTCAAATGATAATTGAGCAAACCACTACCAACCTATGTCTACGCAGTTTCCATATACATAAAAAGACTTGTTCTATTCTGCTGCTCATGGAAGCCACACAACTGATCCAGATGTTATCTCATTGACACAAGCACAGAATCGTAGACAACATCAACCCTGTTGCCGGATGTTATCTCATCGACACAAGCAATGAAATCCTCTTCCTTGTAAACTACTACATGGTGACATCCATCATCTTTGGCTTGAGCTGCCTTCTCTTTGTTCGAGACTGTGCCAATGACAGTTGCACATACGGCATTTGCCCATTGGCATAATAGAGATCCAACCCCACCTGCTGCAGCATGAGCAAGGATAGCGGGTCCAGGTTCTACCCGTGTAGAAGATAATCCCATCATGTCTACAAATAACATAACAAATCTTAGAGCGGGGATAAAATCAGGGAAGCAGAGTTGCTCCATCCTGCCAGCTTGGGAAAATATTTTAATAGTAATGCATATTTGGAGATGAACAATACATTCATAATGAACCGATTCAGTTAAACAGCTTTACAGATTATGGAAATGCTGATGAGGTTAAACTTCTGCTAGGCTGTCACCAGTAGAAACTCCAACCCCAGGAGAAATTAGAAAGATTTCTTGTTGCATGTGTTATTTTAGCTTATATTAAATCAATCCAAGATTTTATCTCAGAAATTATCCTTTTTACATTTTTGTAAGTATAAAGAAATGCCAGTCCCTTTGTAACAAGATTAAATTTTTATTGAATGGCCAAACATTAATAAAAAATGATAGCAGGTATGAAGTCTATAACATAACACCTAAAAAACTTCGTTTTGTCATTTTTGTTTACAGTCCAAAGTCATTTTATAGACGGGTGTCAGAACTTGCGTAAGAACACATACTCCAAGGGGTAAGTGCAACCTACCTTGAAGCAACGGCGCCATAAAAACTGAGTCGTCATACCCTTAAGCATGATGGATGTTGCAACAATAGAATCAACAGGAGGAACAGGAACAACTTTTTTGCAGGAAGGACCTGCTCTTCAGCATAGGAGCCCATTGGATCACTTGTATAAGCCACAATATCTCCGACTTTCCTACCAGTTTGTCCAGGTCCCACAGCAATCACCTCTCCAACAGCCTCCCTACCTGCAACAGAAAAACATTAGTTGTTTACGACCCAGAGGAGTTCAGTTCACTGCTTGAGTCAAGAAAATTATGCCATCTAGCCAATGAAAGATTCTTGGACAAAAAGCACAGTCCTCATATGATTTTATAAGAAAATGTCACACTTAATCTTTTTTTCAGATTTTCTTGGGAGATATTCCTTAGGGCATGTTCAGAAAGAAATGATGATTTCTTTGTTTCTTTAGACGAATTTGAGGAAACATATGGAAGAATCCCACCCCTCCAAATGTTTGAACTTCTAATTTTACCCTTTTATATATATTTCATCATAATTTTTGTTTTAAATAACTTAACGTAAATTATTTTATTGACTAATTATTTCTTAATAATCAGTGTAATGTTTAAATACTAACTAACAAATGAATTAAATAAGACTCAATTACAACTTCCTAATCTTATTTTACCCATACTTTCTGTCCTGCTTTTCACTTATTATCTATAATATAATTTTTGCTGCATTTACTATATTAATTTACAATTTCAGTTTATACCTCATTACTTATCCTAACTTATGCAGATAGTATATTTAGTTGATAATGCAATTTTTGTTGTAGGAGAAACAATTATTATGTAATCCAACTATTATTTTTATTTTACAAAGCTACTAACAATTGTAAACTCTTTACAAATATACTATTATTTTTTTAAAATTAATTTACGTTCATCGATCTGCATACCACTGAAAGAGAGAATCCCACAGAACCAGACCTGGAGTGAAGAGCAGTGAAGCAAGCTTATAAGCTCCCTTTCGGAAGTACACATCAATGAAATTAAGCCCAATTGCTTTGCTTTTCACACGAATCTCACCCTCGCCTGGCTCCCCAATTTCCACATCCTTCCACTTAAGAACCTGTCATAATCATGTACAGAAGTAAGTAATCAGTTACACCCAGAAAGGATCTTCCTATTAAACATTAGATACAACCTCTTCTCGACCAAACGTTTAGGAATTAGAGAGCAAAATTATGGCAAATATACATGATTACCATCCTATAAGATTCTCATAGAACTATAAAAGAGAGATACCAATTGATAGTTAAAATGGGGTTTATGGGGTTTTGTGCTATGCATGATATAACCGCGTATAGACTCAAAGACTGTCCCAATTTCTCGTAAAGCAATTATACAAATCATATAATGGCAGCAATGAATGTTCAATTAAGAAAAGAATAACAAAGTCGAAGATAGATTGACCTCAGGGCCGCCCTGTTCATAAACCCTAATGGCCTTCAGCATATTTGTTGAAGGTTTCGCTTTTGCTGCAAGCTTGTATGGCAAGTGTTTTCACTAGTAACTGATTTACTTTGCTTGTTATATGTCAGCAATGTTGACCGCAATGCGGTACGTATGCTGCCGGAAGAATTGTTTAGAAGAAAACAGTGTTGATTTTGGATTGAAACTGGGGAGAAACAACAGGGAAGATGTGTAGTGTAGCAAAGCTTTGACAGTAACGCTAAATTCTAAGCCATGGTTGATTTTATTGGCATGAACTACCACTATTATTATTATTATTATTATGAAAAAAAGACGAAATCCCCTTTATCGTTTACCGAAATAATAAATACTTTTCTGTCAAAAATTTTAAAACAAAAAGTCCTCTATAAATATCCATTCACTAAAAATAAAATAAATAATTTTATCATAAAAATTTTTAACTTTTATCATATAAATTTTTAACTTTTATCTTATAATCTCTTAATTAAATTAATTAATTTTTTATTAAAAAATATTTTAAATTTTATTTAAAATTTTAATCCTTGAATTTATAATATTTTATATTAAAAAATATAAATTAAATTTAAAATATTTTTATTTGATATTCATAAAAGAATTATGAATTTACTTTTATTTTGTAAAATTAAAATTATAAAATTATTAATTTAAATTTATAAATTTAAACTTTTATAAGATAAAGTATTATAATTTTTCAATAATTTTAAAAATATATTAAAATTAATTTTATTTTATTTTTAAAATAAATAAAATATTTATAAATTTAAATTATAAAATTAAAAAAATTATAATTAAATATAAATATAGATATAAACTTATAAATTATAAATTCTTTTTTATTTATAATGCTTTATAGTAAATTAATTTATAATTTAATTTTTAAAAATTAAATTCAAAATATTTTTATTTTATATTCATAAAAGTCTGCGAATTTATTTTTATTTTATAATAAATTTATAAAAAAAATAATTTTTATTTTTATAAAATTGAATAAAAATAATTTAAAATATTTTTGTTTGAATTATTGAGCTACTATAATACTGTGTACATTAAAAAATTTAACTTATAATTTTATATTTACAAGAATTTTTAAAAAATTTATTAAAGATAAATATAAAATTATAAATTTTATAAATTAAAAATATAAAAAATAAATTAGTAAATTATTATCAATAGAAATAGTAATATTTTAAGTTTAATTTTTAAAAATTAAATGATAAATTATTTTGTTATAAAATATTATAAATTAAAAAATTAATTTATAGTTTTAAGAATAAAACTTTTAAATATTTATTTTATTTTTAAAAATTAAATAAAAATAATTTATATAGATTATTTGAATTGTTGAACAATTATAATACTTTATACGATAAAAAAATTTAATTTATAATTTTACATTCACAAATACCTTTAAAAAATTCATTAAATATAAATACAAAATTATAAATTAATTTTTTATTTTACAATACTTTATAACAAAATAATTTATCATTTAATTTTTAAAAATTAAATTTAAAATATTTCCATTTCTATTGATAATAATTCACTAATTTAATTTTTTATATTTTTAATTTATAAAATCTATAATTTTATATTTATCTTTAATAAATCTTTTTGAAAATGCTTATAGATATAAAATCATAAATTAAATTTTTTAATGTACAAAGTATTATAGTAGCTCAATAATTTAAATAAAAATATTTTAATTTATTTTTGTTTAATTTCATAAAACAAAAATTATTTTTTTTATAAATTTAATTATAAAATAAAAATTAATTCATAAACTTTTATGAATATAAAATAAAAATATTTTAAATTTAATTTATAAAATTTAAATTATAAATTAATTTACTATAAAGTATTATCAAATAAAAAAATTTATAATTTATAATTTTATATCTATATTTATATTTAATTATAATTTTTTTATTTTATAATTTAAATTTATAAATATTTTATTTTAGTTTTAAAAATAAAATAAAATTAATTTTAATATATTTTTTAAATTATTGAAAAATTATAATACTTTCTTTTATAAAAAGTTTAAATTTATAATTTTAATTTTACAAAATAAAAGTAAATTCATGATTTTTTTATGAATATCGAATAAAAATATTTTAAATTTAATTTATATTTTTTAATATAAAATATTATAATTTCAAATTAAATTTAAAATATTTTTTTAATAAAAAATTAATTATTTTAATTAATGGGTTTATAAGATAAAAGTTAGAAATTTATATAATAAAAATCAGGAATTTATGTGATGAAAATATTTATTTTGTTTTTAATAAAAGAAATATTTATTATTTTAAAAAAATAAAAGGAGAGTTTTTGTTTTAAAATTTCTGACAGGGCATGTAATATTTCTTTAAAATATTGAAAGAATGTTCGACAATAAGTTTACGGGGCAGCCAATGAATACAACTTATTTTGTTTAAATACGTTGCAAAAATTAAGATTGTGCAGATAAAATGTTACTGACGAAGACGTGTTTGAAAGGACAGCTTCAATGTTTCATGCCTTCAATATGGTTTCACAATAATAATGTTGAGCACCTGAATATAAAAAAAAATGTTGATTGAACTCATGGCGCTTTGTTGTTGAAAAGAACAAGAAGCTATTATTGAATAATTATCAGTCTAGCCCGAGTAGTACTGTGCAATTGTCGAGGTAAATAACATATCCAGCATTCACTGGGATCATGGTCATGGTTGAGGTTGCGGCCGTAGTTTTGGTACGAAAAAGAAGATCTTATTAACTAATGTGACTCGTACGAAATTAGTTCAAATTTAGCATAAACTCTCGGTAAGGACAATATATAAAATTAACTGAGGATGAGTACAAATCCTCAATGAGAAAAATGCTAATGGAGCCTATGGTCTTTAATGAATTTAGTATCACCGACATAATACACTCTCCTAAAGGTGCCCATAAGAAACTATATATTAAATAATGATTTTTGTTATAATAGTAGTGTATATTGATTTAATCGATACTCTTACAAAATTTTAAATTAATGTTAAATTTCTAAAAGAGGTATTTGAAATAAAAATTTGGTAAAAATTAAATATTGTCTTGGCTGAGTATATGTTTAATAAAATATTTATTCATCAATCATATAGATTTAAAATTACTTTTATAAACTAACAATGAATTCACTTGTTATTAGTTATGTTGATGCAAAATGTATATTTGATTTGTATAAAGCCGAGTAGCAACATTCCTCAAATCAACTGGTCACCGTGTAACTGCTGTCCATCTTGGAGCTAGAGGTGTCAACTCTAAGCAGATGGATGAAGTTGCTTTCATATCCTGTTATATATGTGCAACCGATGATGGAGTTCATGGCTTCTATGCCTCGAGAAGATATGGTGATTTCACTAGGTCACAGTCACTATTTATTTGTACACGAGTTTTCGATGAAAATGGGCGTATTCATACATGATACATCCAGTAGAAAAGGGGACAAATAAGTATGCGCTCAGATCCCAATCTAATTATTTATTAATTTGTTGCCGCTGTTTGAAGGTAAGAACCAAGCAAGCAGGTTGCATTATTCTCTGCTGATAAATTGGTAGGCTTTTGGTTGAACAGACAACCAGAAAAAGGAGTCATCGTGTTCATATAATTGATTGCCAAATAAAATATGATAGCTCAATCAAATAAAGCAACATACGGCAGAGGACATAAAACAGAGCTTTTTATTCTAGTGCATGGGTCAAACCATGGAACTACGTGTTGGTACAAGCTCAAACCAAGGCTGGAAAATTCTGGTCATCGCTTCACTGCCATCACCTTGCGGCTTCAGGCATTAGCGTGAAAGCAATTAAAGATGTTCATACATTTGACAAATACAATGGACCTTTAATGGAGCTTATGGCCTCAATTCCTCCTAACGAAAAAGTCATACTTGTTGGGCACAGTCTAGGAGGCTTGAGTTTGGCACTGGCCATGGAAAAATTCCCACACAAAGTTTCAGTGGCTGTTTTCTTGACAGCCTACATGCCAGACACCATACACCACCCAGTTTATGTTTTAGATCAGTTACATTACAGGCTACTTGTGGCTTTACGTACGTGTATGCTTAAAATTAAATATATGTTTTGATGGGCTGAGAAATTTTTGCTTATATATGACAGTCGACATTGCTTGTTTATCTCAAACGACGAAATTTCCATACATTTCCAACTGTTTCAAGAAATTAATTACATGATGTTTATCGAACGCATTATTTAATTTTGTTAATGCTGTTTGTTTGTAATTTGTAAAGGTGTCGCAAGAGGAACCTATGTGACTTGCTAGACAGTCAAATATCATCCTATTACAGATCAAAACCTTCTCTAATAGCAATGAAATTCGGCCACAAGTTCCTGACGTTCAAGCTCTATCAGCTAAGCCCTACTGGGGTACTTATATATATAGCTGATCACTGAATCTGTCTTTCACGCGCACACGCACAGGCCCTATCTAGAGTTTGGTATTCAAAGCTGAGTTGTTTCTGTTTTGAAGGATCTTGAATTAGCAAAGATTTTGGTGCGACCACGATCACTATTTCGGACTGGTTAGTCCGAGGCAAATAAGTTCAAGAATGAGGTTAAAGAGGAAGGGTTGAACGTGCTTTGGGCTCAAAGGTTAAGGGCTTGGATCACTTAAGCCCAAAACCCAGAGTAGGCCCAAAGAAAAAGTAAAAGAATGGTTCACACTGCAGAAATAGGAAGCAAACACTTGTATTTTACAATTTCTGATACCCTGATTTTGATGAGCTCAATCCACCCTTTCATCATTGAAACGTGTCTGTAAATAGGAGAGTCTAGATTTTTCTACATAGCCTTTTACTCAAGCTAAGAGAGCAACTGTATATCAGCTAAAAATGTAGCCTTTTGTTCCCATGGATTGCAACCAACAGAACAGTGCATCTTCTCCCTCATTTCAACTAGATATGGATCTGTTGCCCAAGTTTATGTTGGACGCGAAGAGGATAAAGCAATCAGCATGGAATTTCAACTTTGGATGATCGAAAACAATCCTCTTAGGCAAGTGACTGAGACTAAAGGTGCAAATCATATGCCAATGTTTTCGAAGACACATCAACTGGTTGTATACTTAAAATATAATGAAGAGTGTTAGGTTCAAATTTCAAACAGAATCTCAATCGGACGCTAGAGCATTAATTTTAGGCCCAGCTGATTTTACGTAATTCTGATCTTTTTGATCTTTGCAATCGATTTTGTCGGTAAAAGCCGACTTTGCAACTGAACCAAAAGCTGTCTGTTGTCTAACCTATTATGAGAAATGAGAATGGTTCCCGTGAATTAGTTCAATCAGTTCAAACCACAAATATAAATTTCAATTTTACTGAAAAAAATTGACATAAATACACATATTAACGACAAATATAAATTTCATTATTAAACAAATAAATATAAATACAAATCTAAATAACAAATATGAAAACGAGCACCACCGATACCCAATTTATCTGATTGTGATCCCTAATCACAACGTCAAATTTGAATTTTAGAATCCGGCCCAAACTTAAGAGGACCCAACCTGTCGTAGTCAATTAACCGTAAATTCCTCCCCACCCAAATGTTGAGTTTTATAGCCGCGTCTGGACTATTAACCTTATGATATAACGTAAGTGATCCAACCTTTTTGAAAACCATTTGGAAAGAAAAATGTCCGAGTTCTCCACGGACCCGAAGCATTTTGTTCTGGTCCATGGAGCCAGCCATGGAGCTTGGTGTTGGTATAAGATAAAACCACTGTTGGAGTGTTCCGGTCATCGAGTGACGGCATTGGATCTTTCTGCCTCAGGTATCAACATGAAGAAAATCCAGGATGTTCGTACACTGGAAGATTACAGCGATCCATTGTTGGAGATTTTAGCTTCAATTCCTCTTCAGGAAAAAGTTATCCTCGTTGGACACGGCCTAGGAGGATTAACATTGGCTCTTGCAGCAGAGAAATTACCACAAAAGACCTCAGTGGCTGTTTACTTATCAGCTTTCATGCCAGACACAAAACACAAGTCATCTTATGTTTTGGAACAGGTAATCACTCTGCCATCTTATGCTTAAATCATTCTGTATATAACGAACAAGAACAGAACTCAGGATATGTATTAGAAGTAGGGATGGCAAAAAATATTGACTATGCTCCGAAATTTCTTGATAGTCAAGAATGTAGACCTTTCTTCCTTTCTCTTAAGCCGTCTATAACACTGTCTTATTATTTTTTGAAACAAAATTTCAAAAAATATTTAATGGTATTATTTTTTTTTATTAATAAGTGGTATTTTATTTTTTTTTCCGTACATTTTTTTTTGCCGTTGCTCTCAAACTACATCACTTTAATTAATGCCAAAAGAAGCATTTCTTTATACGACCTTTTCCCAGCCATTCCTTTTAGTACGAGTTACGTTTTGTTTTTAAGAAATTCTGATTTTGCAAATAAGCATTTGTATGCAGCACCCGTTTTTTGGGAAATTTTGGTGCAAAATTCTCACCGGCTTTTAAAGGCTAGGGTAAGGATATTACAGTACAAACAACATACAGATATACAGATATATAACATAGGATTCAAAATTACAATAAATCTACATGCACCACCATAGCATAACCCTAAAGTTGCATTTTATTCTATAAGAAAAAAAAAATTGTATTTTAAATAGTGACATTAAGGTGTATAAATAGAATTTATATTTTCAAGTATAATATTTGAGATGAGAAAAAAAAAGTACCTGTACTTTTTAAACCCTTCCTCGAGAGAAAAGAGGTGGATTTATTTATTTATATATTGTTTGCAAGTTAAACCTTGATATTTAATATCCCATATTTCGTGTTGAATTAGTCCAATCCTAGTCTCTTAAGATAGGCAATGAATGGATTGCTTTTAATAAGTTTGCCCATCTGGTTTGAACAGTTTATTGAGAAGACTACCAAAGAAGCCTGGATGGACACTCAATTTACACATTATGACAAAACCTCGAATTCACCTCTCGTCTCAATGTCTATGGGACCCAAGTTTCTCTCTCTCATGCTGTATCAGTTATGTCCTATTCAGGCATAGCCCTCTCTCTCTATCTCTCTCGCAC